>OX438818.1:1374156-1892005 GCA_949316475.1 Hypomecis punctinalis | reverse complement strand
ACAGGGTAATCATACTTAAATTGAAACAATGGACCATCTCATTAACATCAGTCAAGGATGAAATAGTATCCCAGCACTCCCAGCAGAGCAGGTCTAAATCTCTATTAAATGACTCCCAGCAAATAGTATTTAAGGGTCGGTACACTATTGTCAATGGGACAGGTTTCACTTTTTTGATATTAAATTGACAAATTACAACCGAATGTCCTCTATCGCCCATTGGTTCGACAACAACGTCCCTCACGCTCAAATCAGTGCAAACAACATCAATGAGAGTTTCACTATTATCGGTAAAATGTGTTGGGGAATTAACGACTTGCGTGAGATTTAAGCAATGTAATGTAGTTATTAAATTCTTAGTCTTTCCGTCGCTCTTATCAAGCATATTAATGTTAAAATCTCCAAGAAGAATTACGTGATCGCAGCTTGAAAACGAATTGATCGTATCGGTTATCGCATCGAGAAAAATATCCACTCTCATCCATGGAGGGCGATAGGCAGTACCCAAAGCTATTTTTTTCCCGCTAACAGTAAAAGTCACCCACATCTGCTCCACAGACCTATGTGCAGGGTCAATGGGGTGCGCTTGTGTGTGAGCATTGAATCCGCGCCTGATATAAAAACCAACGCCACCACCCCGGCCCTGACGCACGTCTAATGGTCTCGGTACGTGACGAAACCGGTAGTTAGGTACCCGCGGCGCTTTTTCTTCTAACCCATCTTGAATCCAAGTTTCGTTAATTGCCATAATATGAACATCAAGCCTGCCCATTACCGCAAGGAACTCGTCCTGTTTGGTGCCTAGTGAACCAGCATTAAAAAGTCCAATTCTAAGAAATCCTTTGCCAGCCATAAACATTAATGTTCTATGTTTGTACAATGTGAAAATATAAATGACAATAAAGTACTATAAATAATATGTTATAATAAATACACTAACTAACTAATAAGACTATTATTTTTACGATATTAAAAATTCAAACAATTACTCAACCTTTCTGGCAATAATTAATATAATCAAAACATTAAAAAACGACAATACACAAAAAACTTAATTACATAAGGTGCGTACACATCATATAACATAACATGCTACATGCCAATGCAATCCAACATGTTTCCATAATGTGGACAAAAAAAAAAAAAAAAAAAAAGTCACATTGCCATACAATACGCTACCCAATGTGTACGCACCCTTAGAACACGTTACATCGTACACAAAGTTGGTTGTTGGTTGGGAACACGAAGTTCTAGGCAAAGGAGCCTACTACCTATTTCGCGGTTGGGAATAATGACGTAAACTGAAAAAAACGATAAAATCGAATAAAAATAATAAATAAAATAAAAGGAAACACGCTGATATAATTCGGACCCAACTTGAATTTGTTTGGACCGCAACCAACACAAAATATGTCACTGTCACAAACCTTCCATTAATTAACTGTCAATGATTAACTGTCACTAATTGTAGTAAACAAAGTGCTATATGAGTTATTGTCATAAAGTTGCAACGTTACTATGTACTGTAATAGATCAAATTGTTGTACGACTACAACAACTATTGTTTTTGTTTTCTTCTATATAATTATTATGATTGTGTTCAAATTTATTTATTTTTTGTAAACTTATTTCTTTCACGTCTTAAGTATATAACCATTATCATTTTGTTTTTGTGTGTCTATTGTATTTTGCCTGTGTATTTTGATAAGGTTTATGCTTCATGTTATTTGTACGCATACTGTGCGACAAACGCGTTCGTGACGTCACCTGTCGGTCCCATCGGAAGACCAGCGTCGGTTGTCATGGTCGGCATTATGCTGAGGTGGGACCGATTTGTAGCAGAGACGAAACATTATGCATAACATAATTTTCATGTGTACATTACTTGTTTATTTATTTATTTTTATTCAGTTGTTTTGTATGTGTATGTGTTTGGTTTCTGTAGCAAATAAAATTATGTCTATTGTCTATTGTCTATTGTCTACAAAAAACTTTTACAAATATTAAAATAGAAGGGTAAATAGTGTATTTTTCACAAGTGTGGGGTAAAGTAAAAGTTTAGTGATAATAGAGGGTAAAATAAAATACGTTTTAGAAAGGCTGCGACAAAACAAAACAGTAAGGGGAAAATCAACCGAACGCCTCAACACTTAGCTAGCTTGCCTTTCGCTGCGATAGCGGCGGGCCTGCTGCGTGCATTGGCCGCCGCCGGGCCGCCTCCCAGGACCGGTGCAGGACTCACCGCTGGCTTCGACGATTTGAGCACTGCCTCTTGGACGGCAGGCGCAGAAGCCTTACTCACGGGCCCCACGGAGGGGTACTTGGCCACTAAGTCACTCAGCTCGTTCGATGTGGAAACCCTAGTGCGGTCACCGTTTGGCAGCTTGACGAAGACGTGCCCGTTCTGCGTCCAGCAGTCTCTTACTCCAAAATGTTTCCTTGCTGTAGTGAACACATCTTGCCGGGATTTAGTGAGAAATTCACTGACCACTATGGAACTAGACTTCAGTTTCTTCTTCTCACTCCAGACCTGGTTTCTACAAACCACACTGACAAAGCGGACCAGAATGGGTCTGTTCTTATTATCAATTCTGCGACCCAAGCGATGACATGAAACCAGCGATGAAGTACGGAATGCAACTATTCCCATATTTGATTGTATGATACTACTGATTAGAGCCATACAGTTCTCACCCGTACCTTCCTGCAAGCCGGTGAACAGCAGTGCATCTCGACGGCTATGGCTCTCCAGGTCATCCACGCGAACCAAAAGGGAATCGATGAGAGATCTCAAAAGTGACAGTATTGCCCATACTGACTGTTTGAAGTCAGAGTAGTCTTGGCCAACCCTTTCTCGGTTTACTGTGTCACTTGATGGAGTAGATTTTAATTGCATCTCAAATTCTGCCATCCTGGTCAGCAGTGATTCCTCAATCTGTTTTTGAGTGTTAATTACATCTCGCACATTTGCCATTGTGAGATGTTTAAGTTCTTGTGTACTTTGTGAAGAATTATGCCAGTAGGTATTGTATACAAATTAATAATACTGCATACAAATTGATCTTAATAAAAACTCACAAGATAATCAGTTTAATATTATTTGTGTAGCACTTCTGTCACATAAAATAGTTAGTATACATTTTAGTTAGACAACCTTCGAGCAAATATCTATAGAGTCACAATAGTGCAAAAATAATGTTCGATCCAAAACCCTGCCCAAGCTAGTAGCGAGCAGCCTTTTTTGTGAATCGTGAGGCGATAGCAAGCAATGCCGCGCGACGCCAAGGTTACAAGCACTAATTAGGTTTCATAACGTCGAGATTGGAGAAAACGGGTCATTGTGAATTATTTACTGTAAATATCTAAGTCGGTATGTATGACGGCGCTCGGACATTTTTTACTACTTTCACTTAGGGAATGTGGCTCTGTAGATATTTGCTCGAATCAAGCAACCGATGAATATTTGATTTCTATAAAAGCAGAATGAAATAATCCACTCCCTGCGCAAACGAGTGTCTGACACCAGACACCGATATAGGGAACTGTAGTTGCTGTGTACTGTAGCAGTAATCGGACACTCACCAGTTGCTACTACCGGACACCGGTACCCGTAGTTGCTCCGGCCAGAGCACGAAAAATTAAGTTAGTTTCTGTGTACTTTCTATTTCTATTTTAATTTTGGTAATGACGCACTCGGACCCCAAGATACAAGCCTAGAGCTTAGTTTGGGGTCCGCTGTCCAACATGCTTTGAAATAATGTTTATACCTTCAATTTGTTATGTCAAATTAGTACAGAACCACTGTAATTTCATTTCTCTTTTTGGTAATAAAGATATTTTATGTTTTTTTTATGTGTAGTGTCCGCCAATCAACGTGCGGCATTATGTAAGCTTCATTCAGGATTGGATATTGCGCAGCTTGTAGCTAACTTCACATCCGCCAACTTGTGTGGTGCGGCGGGTGACCAGTAGTAGCAATGGGCGACTGACAGACGGACAGAAAACGAAGTTATAAGGGTTCTTCGTTTTACTACGAACACCTAAAAAGGAAATCTTTGCTTTGCTCAATCAAAATATATATTCAGATTTCAATGAAAACATAAAAGCTACTACAGTTGTAATCAGTTGAATGCATTAAATGTAAATATTACTTACATTTTAAATCGTATCAGGTTTCCCGCGATACAGGCCCAGCCTAGGGCGGGAACCGCTGTTTATCTAGCATTGTATAAAACTATCCATAGACATGTTTTCTCTTAATAAAACTTTTCATGTTCTTGTGTATTTTATGTTCATGTTAATAAATATATTTTCATTTTTCATTTTCATTTTCAATCAATCGACTCTAGATCAGGAATATAACACAAACCAAATAACAATAAAATTGGAAAAAAAACATTGAAATAAATCATTTTTATTCGCGACTAGAATGTCTGTACCACGCTTTAGGTCGTTTATCTAAAAATAGAGTTTAGGTAAAGAAACTTTGACTTGATAAGTGATGTATAAGTTACGTTATCCATTTTCTTCAGAAACAATCCCATCTATTTTATTTGCTTTTTATTCGAAAAGTAAAAGGTTCTGTAGAAATTGTAGGTTTTGGCTAGCGTGTGTCGACATTATTGGTTTTGATTAACTAAGTACCTACAACGTACAGATCTGCTTAAATCATCCGGATCTAATTTCTGATTCTTAAAATGTCTGGTAATTATTTTTAAATTTATCACCTTAGTTGTATTTTCCTTGACTGACTTCCTAAAAGGTGGAGGTGCTATGTTCGTCTGCATATTGTATTTTTATGTATGTTTATCGATATTTTCACCGATTGTGAACCTATTAAAACAAAAATTATTTGTTTGGTAGACCATATATTAGAAGAGATATTTTTTTTGTTCTTCTTATTCTAATAAATTAATATTTTTCCATGACTCATATGATTTTATTTTTAGCTTGACTGTCACAGTGCGAGTTTGACAAAAAGCTCGTTTGAGGAATAAGGTATTTTTTTGAATACGTTGAATTAAGGTCAATTGAGAATTTGACAAACATAGGTTTTGATCAGTTTCTTATTTAACAAATTAAGGATTTGATGTGTCGCGAATTTGGAAAATATAGATATGAGGAGTATATAATTTGACAAATCAAGTATTTGACGACCGTCTGCGTAATCTTTAGAAGATATTGCAATTTTTACATCGATTCTAATTCTGTTGACTTGTGTGTATCATTTTTGGCGAAATATTATTGTCTAATTGTGTATTTCTTTCGGTTCTTAGTTACCTGGAAAAAATTACAACTACCAGGTGATAAGGCCGCCATTTATGGCCGTAATCATGAAATACATATGTATAAAATAATAATTATTAATATTAATTATTTATAAGATACAAGCTATTTGATGATGTATTGAATTGAAAAATAATATTCCTACGTGCATAATATATTCCTCGTAGTTTATCTGAAAATTAACACGCAAAGCGTTTGTACTCTCTGACAGCATACTAAGTATAACTTACATTACACTTAGCAAACAACTTGAATACCTTATTCAGGCTGCAGTTAAGCAAATAATACGTAAGTTAGCGTAAGTGCTCCATGTATAACTTCATTAAGTACAAACATATAGTACATGTTTGTAACTTAAGTGTTAACATGGCCGGCATCTGCAATTACTTGGTGGCCTTAAATCTTATAGAGCCATGAACTGAGCGAGAGAATCATGAGAGGTAGCGATTTTAATTTTCATAATATTATAATGAGCAATCGAACTTCATAATTAATAAATTTTATTCTTATCAGCTTTCTTTCAGTAAAGCCTTTAAATTAGCACAAACAGGTTAATGGTGCAACAAACTAGTGAAAATACCGCTAAGTAGAAAAGGTACTCAAAATTTTCCTTAAAATTTATCAAATAGCTGATGTTTTTCATAATTTAAGGATCAGTGTCATTGTAAACTAGCTCATAATAAAAACCACAACACCGTTCCCGAAAATATACAGGTTTAAATAAACAAATATTGTATATAGTTAAATTAGGCTTTGTATCAAATTACTATCTACATCAAAACTATCTCATGAAATCGGTTTGTATCAAAAACTTGCAAAACTTGGAGGTGGAAAACCAAACGACCTATAAAATCGACCGTTTTTGTGGCTCTCAAAACGTCCCAAAATTAGGATTCAATCTGTATGTTCTACTTAAGTCAGATATTTCTTTATACCCTTAACCAACTTGTAAGGAAAAGCAGTTCAATACAAATAACTCATCAAGTTCAAAACGCATGGAATACTTAGCTAATTTATGTCGCGTTGAAAGTGTTGACTTCAAAGTACAATTAGATTATAATATACCTGCTATAAATAATATATATATATATATATATATATATATATATATAAATAAATAATAATATAGTTGAAATTTATACGAAACTACTCTAAACACCAAAAAAAATCGGACTTCTATATATACAAAAACTTGCAAAACCTCGGGTCGAACCGCGGACGCATAAAAAAGATGACCCCTAACTTCGACCACACACCGTTTTTGTGACCCCAAAACGTCCCAAAATTTGGGTTTGATCATAATTGTGTTGTTACCGTACTTCGAGGATAACTTCAGATGTATACTTTCTTTGCCATATAGGTAACTAACTAAAAAAAACTTTTATACAAGTAATTCATAAACTTTGGTCAAAATGCATAGAGTACCAAATTGTAGATGGGATTTCAGGACTTAATTTGACTGCCAGGTAAAATTAAGTTATAATATATCGTTTAAAAAACACTTCATAAAATTCAAAATCCAAAACAATTCTAAAAACTAAAACCTCATTAACCCTACTTGTATCAAAAACTTGCAAAACCTCGGGTCGAACCGCGAACGCGTAAAAACAGACGACCCATAAAATCGACCACACGCCGTTTTCGTGGCCCCAAAACGTCCCAAAATTAGGGTTTAATCCCACGTGGTTAACGTACGTCCAGGATTACGTCAGATGTACCTTTTTGCCTTCGGACTATCAAAATTCTACGCGAGCTGTAAAGGGAATACCCTCTTTTATTAGGTCAGTTTGTTACATCGAACTACAGCTATAAACAGTAGGTGATCTTGTTAATTTGATTTGTCTTGTTGAGGTACCTAGTTACATTGTTAGCAACAACTGGCTGTTTATACAGGGTTATTCTGTAGATCAAATGTAACAACTATTGTACTGCGATTTTCTCAAAACTCGAAATAAAAATCAGCTGTTGTTACATACATTTTGTCCCAGGTGAACGATATTTTTCTATGGAATAACAATTTTTTTTTTGAGTTTTGACGTAAGTCGCTGAACTAAAGTTGTTAGTGTTAATGTAAAGAATAAGCCCCTAAAAGAGTGCTAATTGATTAGGAATAACCCTGTATACAAAATGTTGCATTACTTTTTGAATCAGAATCAGAAATGAGGAGATCCGTGGCAGACACAAATTGCCGAGATAGCCCAGCTGACTCGCAAGTTGAAATGGCCGTAGGTGGGGCACATAGCGCTAAAGACTGATAGCTGATGGGGTCTAAAAGTTCTTGGACGAAGACCAAGTACCGGAAAACGCAGCGTAAGACGGCTACCCTCAAGTTGGACGGATGACCTTATCAAGACAACAAAATCGCGCTGGATGCAAACCGCTTCCAATGGGTCTCATTGAAGATCTATCTATCTATCAGCCGTAGGACGTCCATTGCTGGACATAGGCCTCCCCCATGGATTTCCAATAAGGCCGGTTGGAAGCGGCCTGCATTTTAGACTACGGCTAAGTTTCGCACACTAGAAGAAATCATTATACTCATAATTATGACTAACGTATACTATGGGACCAACGCTAATCTTATAAGTCTGTCGTGTGTCTGTGTAACTGTGTGTATATTTGTGGCATCGTATTTCCCAAACCAATAGACCGCAATTTTGATACGAAATTTTTTGTTTGTAAACTGTTAATCATAATTTTCAGGTATACCTAATACAACGCATTTCATTTCAGTTATATTAATTCCAAAACTTGACTTTTAGGCACACATAATGCATATCAAAAAATTTTAGGAACGATTTTTTTTTCTTTTGTCAACTAAACAAAAATTGATTAAGTAGGACTACTTACTTCATCAATTTTTGTTTAATTGACAAAAGAAAAAAAATCATTACATTCAAATTCAAAATTTTTCATAATATTTATTCAATTGACATATTACATGTGCTTAGAAACGTCAATACAACAAAATAAATTGCTTAGAAACGTCAATACAACAAAATAAAATGCTTAGAAACGTCAATACAACAAAATAAATTGCTTAGAAACGTCAATACAACAAAATAAAATGCTTAGAAACGTCAATACAACAAAGTTCAGCATGACGTCACAAGTGCCATAAGAATCTATAAATAGACTACTATAAGAGACGTGACGTCACGACCCATACTTTGACAAAGTTTATCTTTGTCGTTTGTTGTTTGATTGGGCCAAAATACTTTTCGATGCCTAAAAACTGGTCAAAATAAATATTAGATTTTATGGGAAATCAGTACAAAACTCTCAAAATTTGAGTTACTTTATGTTATGTCAAGTCACAAGGACTTAAGTTTTATTTTATTTGAACCATCATTACTAGATCTCTATAAAAATACAAAGTATTGATGTAAGATAATACTACTGTGTTACTAAGCTTACTACTGCGTTACTTTTGTGTCCCTCTAATTTATTGTACTATTTTCAGTAATACATAGACATCTAATTATTTAAAAAGAAATAATTTAATACGTACGTATTATTTATCAAAAGTGGAAGATATTGTCGTCAGTTGGCATTAATTTTAAGTATTTTATTGTCACTAATAGAAAAAATCAAGTTTTAAAATTCGAATTTGGTAACGCAGTAATATAAAGTAATAAGAATATTTTATTAAACTGATTATTTCAGTGATTTAACTTCATGAGAAGTTAATATAAGCGTTTCAGTTTAAAACTGACTTGTTAAATTGTCTCATTGGATAATTTTAATAAAGAATTTAAATTTTGTAAAACAGTAACGCAGTTGTTTAATTTTTCGACACCTTGATATGTTATTGGCCAAAAATATAGTTAATTCATTAAAACTATGGCTGCTGAGGGGTGTATATTATAGACCAAACTATAACAAATCTATATATGCATAAAAAATAAGAAATTAATAACTTAAATTAAAAAAATAAAATCGAAAATTTTATGCTGGGATTAGGCATCGAAAAGTATTTTGGCCCGATTAACAAAAGAAAAAATACGTATCCTTATATTTTTTGATAATCTAACTCATGAATTAATTATAATAACGATTTTTTACCCAGTCACCATGCCCATTATGAATTCCCGTTCAGGGTTTTGAGCTCCATTGCTAGAAGATATTTTAAGGCAACATCCAAAATTTCCATACTAAATACGCAGCTGTGTACAACCAAGGTTTGTAATAGCTAATAATATCCCTAGGTAATAAAAACTGCGCTTTACTTTTTACTGTTGACAGTCAGGGGCTCGTCTATTGTGAACTTACGACTCGGTTCTGCTAATAAAGCCCTCCGAGGCCTTTTGGCGGGAAGTTCCACGAGGATCACCTTTACGCGGGACTTTTTTTATTAAAAAGAAAGGAACTGAGCTGTAAAAACACTGTACTGTACTGTACCAGCCTTTTTAATAGTCCACTGCAGGACGTAGGCCTACCCACTAAGGGTGATTGTGCCATATCTAGCAGGCTGGGCCAGTGTAGGTTGGTGGATACACCATCAAATCAAGGGTTTTGACGTATGCAGGTTGCCTCACGATGTTTTTCGTCACCGAAAAGCCAGTGGTGTGAAATTCCGTACAAAAATTCCAATAAATTCATTGGTACTGGACCGGGATTTGAACCCACGAACTCACGATTGTAAGGCAGGTGTCATTACCACTACACCGCCATGGCTTTCGTATTCCGTATGGATTCTGTAAAAACACGATTGTATGGTTTTACTAGCTGACTCGGTGAACATCGTATCACCTTCATATGTCCCACTTATTTCGATGGTAAACGCCATCAGCGCCACCAACGACCAGATACGGAAACATTTACATCATCATCATCATCATCCACAGACTTCTTTATCCCACTTCTGGGTATAGACTTCTCTCTTACTGCGCCATCTGCTTCGGTTCCGTGCCAATCGTGTCCAGATTCGACCCGCAATTTCGCATTTTACATTTAGGAACATTTTGTATAAGAAAACTATGTTTTTTTTTCTTTTTTTGCATAAGAATCATCTCTCGACAATAAAATAAAATAAATAAATAAAATTCATTTATTTCGGGCTACAAGGCCCATAGAAAACAATACACATCAATTAAATTGGTAAAATAAAACAAATAAATCAATAAAATATTGCATAACAATTACGTCAGAAATTATTTTAGTAATTCTGACCACTGCTTCCTAAAATAGAAGCAGTGGGCAAATATTACGTCAACAATGGCATTTCCAGATTTAGAGAGCGTATCTCTAAACCTGGCAACGCGATGTCGGATCAGAGCGTCAAGAGCCGGCACGCGGGCCTCAGCGAACATTGTGGAGGCGCTGCACCACCTCGGCAGACGAAACATAATGCGAAATGAGTCATTGCTACTGCACCTTAAACGTGCGATAACTCTCGACTTTGTACTGAGACCATAGCTGCGGTGTATAAAGTGCAGTACAATAAGTCTTGAAGAGCAAGAGTTTTGCCCCCCGAGAGCAGCCACTGAACTTCCTGGCTAACATATTCGCCCGAACGGCAAGAGAGCGTCTCTCCCTGACAAGGTCATGGTCATCGGCGAGGTCGCTGGTAACGATGTCTCCCAGGTACCTGAACGAGGTGACGTACTTCAGCTCCGTCCCGTTCAGGCACAGAGGAAGAGCAGCCACAGTTCTTTTCGCAGGAGCGCCAAAAACCATAGCCACAGACTTCCCCTCATTATATATTAAGTTGTGAGCGGCAGCGTACAATAACAAATAAAATAAAAAAGAATTAGCCGAATCGGTCCAGCCGTTCACGCGTGATGCCGTGACAAAGGGAAATAGGGATTCATGTATGAATATACGAGTATGTATATATTTAAATTTATGAGTGTTGATTAATAATACAATTCGTCATCATTCACAATACGTCATATGTTTTTATGTCAAATATGTCTAACGCCAACAAAGTGACCCACATTGCGATTTAACAAGATGTGCCTAATGGCAGTTGGCAGGGCACACAGGGCACCCTATTAAAGACCACGCGCTGGCCAGCGCAGCGTAGGAGGTGTGATTGATAAACAGAGGATCTGATAAACACCGCATAGACTGTAAGCCAGCTGCTTGCATCTGGTTATTTTGGAAAGTTATTGGGGAAGCCTATGTCCGACAGTAGACGTCCTACGGCTACCACAAAGATGATATCCAACGCATTATTTTATTAGAGCATTAATGGATCACAATAAACTTGAAATCTGTGGAGGTGGCAAAAAATATCCACGCCAACTTTTTTGAAAACAAAAATAATATCTAGCCAATTTTGCACCAAAACAGCACGCGTAGAAAAATCCGTTACCCTTTATTTTCTATACAAAGAGTAAAATGTGAAACCACTCAACTTATTTTATTTTCAACCTAACTTTACAATCCCACGGGATATAAAGTCGGCATAAATCCGTCATATCTAACGCCCAATTTTTTTATTAGAGCTTTTTGCAGCATAAAAAAGAGCGAGCAAGTTTGGATGTGGGGTATTTACGCTGTTCAACAGTGGTTATGCCACTTGACTTCTTACTCTCGTTATAAAAATGCACTTTAGTAATTTCATGCGCTTATATCGTAGTTTGACTAGGTGTTCTTAGCGAAGATTGAAGTTAAGCAACGTTCAGCTCGTTCAGTTCAGTCTTCGGATGGGTGACCGCGGGTGGCATTTGACTGCCTTGATGGCTCAGTGGTTTGTGACCATAACTCCTGGGTCAACGAGGCGTGGGTTTGATCCCCACCCAAGGCAAATATTTGTGTGATGAACATAAGTGTTTTTTCAAATTTAAATTCAAATAATTTATTGTCACTAGATACAAATTATACAACTTCTACATTTATACACTATTTTCCAAACGGGGTACAACAAAGCACCCGTATCTTGGGGCCTAGGCATTCTCGCTATTCTCTTTGCTCTGTGTCTGGGTCTTATTTAGTTACTATCGATATAAGTATGTATTTAAAAATAAGTTTATGTAGTGTATCAGTATCTGGCGGCCATATCACAAGCTTTGCTTAGTTTGGGGTCAGAGGCCGTGTGTAAGATGTCCCAAAATATTTATTTATTTATTTACTGAGCGCTACCGTGGCTCGGATGACACGTTAAATTCTAGGTCCCGGTTGTTTTAACAGTTTAGCTATGTCAGAGGCCTTCAGGCGGCTTAAAAACTTTGACATCAGGGCTAGCCACCCGGCCTATACAAACTTACTTACTTTAGTAGGTATTAAGCAACGTTCGACAAGGTCAGTTTTCGGATGGGTGACCGCCGGTGACATTTACAACTGAGCACTAACTTGGCTCGGATGACACCTTAATTACATCACCTTCACACAAAAACGTGTGAGAATCCTTTTAGGTGGAGTTATTATAGACACTACGTTATTCTAACCCTCCGAGACCTGAAAATATAAGGGTGCAGAAATGAGGTACAAAAAAAATTATACACCATTACAATTTTATTGTGTTGTCGTGTATAAGATGTCCCCAAATATTTATTACTGAGCAAGAGTCTGACCAGTGGCTGCACGCCCTTCCTTCAGCTAACCTCGGGACACTATTTGACAGTGGCAGCTTCCGCATTGCAACCGGATTAAGATTCGGCGCTGCCATTGTCGAGCGTCATATGTGTCCTTGAGGAAGCAGCGTCGATAAGTATGGACTCCACGGACTTTACTGCCAGAGAAGTGCCGGTAGATTTTCCCGCCACGGCTCTTTAAATGACATCATTAAAAGGGCGCTTGCCTCTATCAACATCCCAGCTGTTTTAGAGCCAGCTGGCATAGCTAGGGATGACGGCAAGCGCTCTGATGGCTTAACATTGATCCCCTGAGAGCGTGGAAGGGCGCTGGTATGGGATGCAACATGAGTCGATACCTTGGCCCCTTCTCGCATCAGTGGGACAACTCAAAGAGCCGGAGCCGCGGCGGAGGCCGCAGCAGACGCTATGCGGCGCAAATACGCACCACCCACAAGTGAGTATTTGTTTTTGCCGCTTGGCGTCGAAACTATTGGCCCGTGGGGTCCTTCCCTAAAAAAATCTTCAACATAGTTTCGGCAAAACTTGTCAGCTGCTGGTGACAAGAAGGCTGGCTCATTCCTCGCGCAGAAAATTTCTTTAGCAATTCAGCGCGGCAATGCAGCCAGCGTTCTTGGCACCCTTCCACAAGGACACAATGTTTATTTCAATTTTTAGCCTGTTTTTGTATATATTTAGGTACGATTTTGTATAGTATTTAGTATAGAATGACATTTAAATTTACAAAACTAAAATAAGATCACATTTTCTAGATTTTATCTATTATATTTTATTAACATAATAATTTAACATTTAATTCGAGTTATTTCCTAAGTAAGTTCGTATAGGCCGGGTGGCTAACCCTGGTGTCAGAGTTTTTAGGCCGCCTGAAGGCCAAGGCTTAGGAATGGCTAAACGGTTAAAGCAACCGGGACCTACAATTTAACGTGTCATCCGAGCCACGGTAGCGCTCAGTTGGAAAATGCCACCAATGCCAATGCCATTTCCTAAGTTAGTGCTCAGTACCAAATACCACATGAGGTCACTCATTCTAAAACTGGCCTTACCTACTGACCTTTGCCTCGCTTCGTTGATCTAAAAGGGACAACTAGTCAAACTACTCTATGAGCACTAAGTACGTTTTATTCCTCTTTAATAAAGTATAGCTTTACAACCCTGCGGGATATAAAGTCCGCCACAGACCTGTCATGTCTAACGCACAATTAGACCACTTCCGACACAAAAACGTGTGAGAATCCTTGGAGGTGGAATAATTATGGACACTACGTTATTCTATCCCCCGTGGGCTTAAGGGATGAGGGTAAGTACCTACTGCTCAGAGGAAGGCAAAGGTAATGTTATACCATTAACAATGCTGTTTTATTGTTACAAATGAAAAAGTATGTGATAAAATTCATGTTTTTTTTTTAAATTTGAGTGTTCATAAACTAGGAATAAAGTAATTTGTATGTTAAAAATGTTAGTATAATATATAATATATGAAAGACCAAGTTGTTCTAAAATATCAGTTTGGTTCTTTTCTTTTTATTTCATATTTGAAATAAGTATACATTCTTACATATTTCTGAAACAATTATTGTACTTCACAACCCTTTGAATACATATATAATTTTACAGTTCGATGTTATGAGAATTTAAAGTAGACATACTCGTACGTAGCTGCTGGCAAATCACAATATGAAAACACCATAGTTTGTAACCGCTGTCAAGTTAACTCAGCACTTTTATTTTATATACTAGATGACAACCCGGCTTCGCTCGGGTGAAATATGACTTATAATACACACACACTCATCATAATTTTACTTGATCACCATCTTTACGAAGAGCTCTTCGCTGCATCAATTTTTTACAATCATGACAATGATTACCAAATGCAAGGAGCATAGATGAAGGAAGGATCGCTTTGCTCTGAGCGAAAACTTATCCTTCATCTATGGCAAGGAGATTAGGCTGATAACAAAATGATGAAGGTCAAGCAAAACAATTATGAAAGATATATATTAAAAAATAGGTAATTTCGGAATGATGGGTGTAAACAATATCCCAAAGTAATTGCTCAAAACTAAATGAATAAGTACTGAAAATGTATCTATACATTCTGATAAAACGAAAAGGCAACGTCAACTTTAAAGATTAGGTATGGCAAGTATTATATTTTCTATGATTATCTATCTATCTATCAGCCGTAGGACGTCCACAGCTGGACATAAGGCTCATAGATTTCCAAAAAGGCCGGTTGGTGATATATTATGATGTACTTTATGTAGCCTGTATCCTTTGCTTCTCCAGTGGAGTCTGATTACTACATACACAAAATTAATAGCCTACACTCCTGTCCTATTTTATGTTTCGGATCATTGAAAATATTAAGTAGGTACCTAACCTTCGGTTAGGTACTAACCTAGTATATTAGATATCTGTGGTACTAACCAAAGGTTGGACCTTAACGTGACTACGACAGTGACTATTTTGATACAATATTATCAAAAATTATTAAAACTTAATACTTGACACGGGCAAATGCAAAATAATGAGACGCCAAAACATAAAAAACTTGACTGGTCAGGATCAGTGATGCCAATCTAGCATTTTTATGCTAAATTTAGCATATTTTCATCTTGTTTAGCATATTTATTTGCAATTTAGCATACGTCATATTTTTAGCATGTAAAATAATTGTACAATAAGTTTTTTACCATTAAAATTACATGCAGAATTGCAGATTTATGTCAGCAATATCGTTTTTAACGCTACCACTTTCAAATGACGAAATTGAACGGGTTTCTTTTAGTTTTAATACATTCAGTATTCAAAATTATGCTACGCAATTGTTTGTCGGTAAAAACTTTAAATGCTATTTTATACTTAAAAGATTCGACTTAAAAAGGGCAAGGAAATGCTGCTAGTCTTACGCAGTTCCAGAGAACGCACTACGCTCTGTAGGCAAGATCCAAGACCAAGATACTTACATTTTATTTGATAACATAATAACAGGTCATAGTCGATTAAAACAGATATTTTTTAATTAATAATAATTTTATAATTATGTTACGTTTCATTTCATATTGAAAAATGTTATCACAATTTTTAGCATGTTTATATAGCATTATTTTGTCACAATTTTAACACCATTTTAGCAGATTCTTTATTTGTGGTGTTGGCAACACTTCTCAATTTATGTCATCCGTCATCCGGTGTCAATATGGACACCGTGTTTTTGTTTGTCAGCACCGTTATAATTTATTAAAATACTCGATAATCCGAATTTTCCGGATATATGTTGTCGACTCGAAATCATTATTTTTTTATGTTTTATCATTCAAATAAAGTTTCAATTGAGTCTACCGTACCCCTTGACGAAATTATTAATATAGACTAGATGACAACCCGGCTTCGCTCGGGTGAAATATGACTTATAATACACACACACTCATCATAATTTTACTTGATCACCATCTTTACAAAGAGCTCTTCGCTGCATCAATTTTTTACAATCATGACAATGATTACCAAATGCAAGGAGCATAGATGAAGGAAGGATTGCTTCGCTCTGAGCGAAAACTTATCCTTCATCTATGGCAAGGAGATTAGGCTGATAACAAAATGATGAAGGTCAAGCAAAACAATTATGAAAGACATACATTTTAAAAAATAGGTAATTTCGGAATGATGGGTGTAAACAATATCCCAAATTAATTGCTCAAAACTAAATGAATAAGTACTGAAAATGTATCTATACATTCTGATAAAACGAAAAGAAAGGCAACGTCAACTTTAAAGATTAGGTATGGCAAGTATTATTTTTTCTATGATTATCTATCTATCAGCTAGACTTAAGGCTCATAGATTTCCAATAAGGCCGGTTGGTGATATATTATGATGTAGGTACTTTATATAGCCTGTTTCCTTTGCTTCTCCAGTGGAGTCTGATTACTACATACACAAAATTAATAGCCTACACTCCTGTCCTATTTTATGTTTCGGATCATTGAAAACATTAAGTAGGTACCTAACCTTCGGTTAGGTATTAACCTAGTATATTAGATATCTGTGGTACTAACCAAAGGTTCAAACCTTAACGTGACTACGACAGTGACTATTTTGATCCAATATTATCAAAAATTATTAAAACTTAATAGTTGACACTGGCAAATGCACCACAATGCGACGCCAAAACATAAAATACTTCACTGCTCAGTCAGACTCATCAGTGATGACAATTTAGCATTTTTATGCTAAATTTAGCATATTTTCATCTTATTTAGCATATTTATTTGCAATTTAACATACGTCATATTTTTAGCATGTAAAATAATTGTACAATAAGGTTTTTTACCATTAAAATTACATGCAGAATTGCAGATTTATGTCAGCAATATCGTTTTTAACGCTACCACTTTCAAATGACGAAATTGAACGGGTTTCTTTTAGACAAATGAATGTATTAAAAAAAAAGCTACGCAATTGTTTGTCGGTAAAAACTTTAAATGCTATTTTATACTTAAAAGATTCGACTTAAAAAGGGCAAGGAAATGCTGCTAGTCTTACGCAGTTCCAGAGAACGCACTACGCTCTGTAGGTACCAAGGGGAGTTATACAGTCTGAGCAATGACTCAACCTCGTCTTCAAGCTCATTAGTGGTCGATGAAGACCAAGATACTTAGATTTTATCTGATAACATAATAATAGGTCATAGTCGATTAAAACACATATTTTGTTATTTAATAATAATTTTATAATTATGTTATGTTTCATTTCATATTGAAAAATGTTATCACAATTTTTAGCATTATTTTGTCACAATTTTAACACCATTTTAGCAGATTCTTTATTTGTGGTGTTGGCAACACTTCTCAAGTTATGTCATCCGTCATCCGGTGTCAATATGGACACGTGTGTGTTTTTGTTTGTCAGCACCGTTATAATTTATTAAAATACTCGATAATCCGAATTTTCCGGATATATGTTGTCGACTCGAAATCATTATTTTTTTATGTTTTATCATTCAGATAAAGTTTCAATCGAGTCTACCGTACCCCTTGACGAAATTATTAATATAGATATTATACTAGCGACCCGCCCCGGCTTCGCACAGATGTACACATATAAACCTTTCCTTTGAATCACTCTATCTATTAAAAAGAACCGCATCAAAATCCGTTGTGTAGTTTTAAAGATAATTATTAGCGTATATGGGGACAGACAGCAGGAAGCGACTTTGTTTTATACTGTGTAGTTATAGTGAAGTGAAATAACGATGGGTACTTCTTAGTCGAAGAATTTTCTTATAAGAAATATGAGCCACTCCAACAAGATTTGCCGGAAGCGTCGCATACAGCTGGATCTTGTGATCTTAATGAGATCATTTGACCACCTCATAGATGGACGTCCTACATAGCAAATGGCGGTGAAAACGTGATCTCCACTCAAGGACTTTTTGACCCCATCGATCATCAGTTCTTCGGGATATGTACCCTACCCACTGCTATTTCATCATGCCAATCTTGTTTACAACACACTTCTTGTTCTTGGCACAGAAACGTGGTCTCTCACTATGGGCCTTATTAGTAAGCTCCAAGTAGCCCAACGAGCTATGGAGAGGGCTATGCTCGGAGTCTCTCTGCGAGATCGAATCAGAAATGAGGAGACCCGTAGACGAACCAAAGTTACCGACATGGCCCAACGGATTGGCAAGTTGAAATGGCAATGGGCAGGGCACATAGCGCGGAGGGCTGAAGACCGATGGGATCGAAAATTTCTCAAGTGGAGACCACGTACCGGCAAGCGCAGCGTAGGACGTCCACCCACAAGGTGGACGGATGACCTCGAGGATCGCGCTGGATGCAAGCTGCTTCCAACCGGTCTTATTGGAGATCCATACGGATAGGCCTATGTCCAGCAGTGGACGTCTTTCGGCTGATGGTTGGATGAATCTTGTTTAGACATGTCAGAGGTCTTCAAGTGGCTTGAGAAGAATCTGAACCGACCATTGTTTTCGGGTTTTCTGTATTATAGAACATCGAGAGAATTTTCGCGAAATTTTGATAAAATTTACGTTCCGCGAGAAAACTCTTTTCGCCTCTTGAATTGTAACAAAATGTTATGTTTTTGGTGTAAATCGCTTGATTAAGAAATATTGCACGCCCGAACGTAAAATTTTTTTCAATAAAGTTTTTATATTTTATGTATACTTTTCAGTCAAGTTTTTGCGAAAAAAAATAACTTTTTAGAGGCTTATAACTTTAAGGTCATTTAAAACAACTGTAAAAACTAAAACGTTTAATCCTATTATTATTATATACTACGGGCCGAAGGAAGTTTCGGCCGAGTTACATACCCGTGGTTACGGTCGACGCAACTCGGCCGAAACGTCGGGTTGACGAGGTATTTATTTATCTCGTAATTTTAGTGCGTGATTAGTCCCGTAGTATATAATAATAATGTGTTCAAATCGTGAAAGTTTAAATCAACGTTTAATCCTAGTGATTGAAGTATTACACCTATGGTATATTGCTTTACTATGTAGATTTCCTTTTCATTTGAAAGAAAGTCTATATAATATGGCTTCAGGTGTAATGCAGCAGCACTTTTAAGCCTCCTCCTTTCCAAATCGCGGCACTCAGTGCCAAATATCGACCCGCATTAATTCGACTTAAATCAAAACCTTTTGATATTCTTCTCCCCTGTCAATTTTATTGCAACGAAATAAAGTTCGATTTCGTGCCAAATATTTTTCGAACGGTTCACAGATCAAGAAAACATCAGAGGTATAACTCTGATGGTAAGGGTGAACTAAGACAGCACGTAAAACTCAAGTGTCGTCTCAATAAAGACGTAGGTATTTGAAACTACAATGTAGTAGGGAAAGAGTACCGTAAAAGCATAATTGTGTGGATATTAAACTTTAACCATCTAAAATAATTGTTTAAAAATAAGAAAATAATGTTTGGGTACAGCATATTTGACGAAAATAAGTTTTACATAAGTTGATACCTATTACCTGTAAGTAACGATCTGTACAAGTTTTTTTAATAGTCCACGGCAGGACGTTGGCCTACCCATGAAGGGTGACTGAATACTTTTTACACGATTTGTAATTTTTAGTGAGCTCAAACTCAACCCTATCTCTCTGCAGTGCTGTATAATCTGTACCATTGCTGTTGTATACCTACGTAATATAATAAATAAAACACTCGTTTTCGCGAAAATGTTAATTTGTAACAAAAACTATAATCTTAAATAAGTAAATGCCATTTATCCTTCAGTATTTATACGAATATACTTGTACTATTTAAGTTTTCAAGGTAGCTCAAGATATCCTTTACCTACTTTTCTATAATTTTTCTCAAAATTACTCTACTTTTGTCTGGTTATAGATACAAGACTACATTTTACTGTTATCGTAGTGGGTCCTTAATTTCGCTTAATAAAATTAATACTATTTGTCTTCTTAAGTTAGCACATACTACACGTATTAAATTTTTAGTGAGCTCAAATTCAACCCTATCTCTCTGCAATGCTGTACAATCTTGCTGTTGAATACGTAATTAAGACACGTGATTGGGCGAACCTTTGTCAGATGAGTCCTTGAGAGCTTTTTGGCCGCGCCAGGTATGTAGGAGAATTCCTTCAATGCAGCAATGTTTATCGATACAATAATTTAGCTACATGTGCTATGTTTTTAGCTTTTTAGACATTTTAATTAAAATATAACACGCGTGGTTACTCTGCCCGCGTTCACCTCGACCCTGCACCGCAACTGCTGTCATCTGGAGCGCTGCAGCCCATAGTTTTATGTGAGAAAGACCAGCGAGCTAGTATAGGTAGATGCCCCGGTTGTGGCAATCTTAGTGTAATTTTTGGCCACTTTACATTGTAATAATTTTACAGACAATTTTAATCTTAAAATAATATTTTAAAGAAATTTTCACACTTTGACATTCACACAAACAATAATATGTAGGTATGGTAATACATTGCTTATAACTTATTTGTGCAATAAGTTTGTCATCAAATGGCCAATACCTACGAAGGTGGTCACAACCAGTCAATCTACGATACTCCTTTATATACCCTAGTTTTAATGATTTAATTTTTAGACAGCTGAAGTTCAACCTCTTTCATCTACAATGCTATATAATCTGTGCTCTTGCTGTTGTATACGTAATTAAGACACTTGATTGGGCGAACCTTTGTCAGATGAGCCCTTGAGAGCTCTCGGCCGCCAGGTATGTGGGGGAATTGCCTCGATGTTTGCCCGGAAAATGGTAATTTATGTGTAACTGACGCACGCTGCGGCTTTCCTTGCGATTTCCCAGTTTTTTTCGGACGAAAAGTATGCATTATTAATGTATGCTAAGTTTTGAAAACAAAGCACGGACGACTGATTGGGTTGAAAAGTTCTCTAATGGAGACCACGTATCGGGAAGCGCGGTGTAGGACATAGTCCTTATTCTGAGCGTAATACGTCCACCTACAAGTTGAAGGGGTGACCTCATGAGGCAGTAAGAACGCGCTGGGTGCAAGCTACTACCAATTTGTCTTATTAGAAATTTAATCTATATGGAAGGCCATATATATGTCCAGCAGTGGACGTCTTATGGCTTCTGAATGAATGGATGGATTATTATTTACAAAAAAAAAAATACAAAATCGTTTATTTGTCCAATTAAGAAACACAATTGATGTCTTGGTTCCCTGGCCCTTATGCTAGGTCAAAACCTGTAATATAAGAGCCAGCACCTCGTAGAGTAGTATAATACGACTGATAGACAAAAAATGGTACCGGTAAAATGATGTGACGCAGTAGGCGGCGTTAGTGACGGCGAGTTGTTTACATCTAAGTGCGAGATTTATGGTTTTGTGACTCGACCGGGATCAGTCTTTGTCTGCCGTCTATTGTGTTTAGTTTTTTTGGGTGTTTATGGATGTTTGTTACTCTTTCACGCAAAAACTATTGAACGGATTGAGATGAAACTTTCCAATAATATAGCTTATATATCAGAAAAACACATTGGCTATAAATTATAATGATATTGCGTCAAAAATCAAAATATCATGCGGGCGAAGTCGCGGGTAAAAACTAGTTTAACAATAATCTGAAAAAGGCATTTATCGATTCGAGTGAAGTACTCGTATTTACAGAAAGCCGTGGTGGTCAAGAGGTAGTGACACCCGCCTTACAATCGTGAGGTCGTGGGTTCGAATCCCCGGTCCCGTAACAATGAGTTCTTTGAAATTTATGTACGGAATTTCACACCACTGGCTTTTCGGTGAAGGAAAACATCGTGAGGCAACCTGCATACGTCTGTAGAAGAAATTCGATGGCGTATGTGTATCCACCAATCCGCATTGGGCCCGCGTGGTGGATATGGCGCAATCACCCTTCGTGGGTAGGCCTACGTCCTGCAGTGGACTACTAAAAAGGCTGGTACAGTACAGTACAGTACGCGAATTTCGTACACGATTGGAGTCGTTTGTGCGTGAGTATGTAAGTTCGGGAGGAATCTTGCAAGTTAAACTTGACGAACTTCCCGGTACTGTACGCATATGTATATTGCGTGATAATGCAATATTATGGTACCCTGGAGATGATCTGATGATGGAGTCGGAAGGTGGCCATAGGAACTCCTGTATTAAACAAGATAGACCCGTCGAAATTTGGGCTCGTTTTACTTGTCTTGGCTGGCACTCTGCTGCTATATGATCCTGGATCTCAAAAGCTTGTATTTGAAAAGTTATATTATTATAATTATTTATTTATTTTGTTCATAGTTTTTGAAAATAATAATTATTGTACTTAGATCCTTGGATATTTATTTCGACTCTCTTCAAATATTTAGTGAACGGTGATATATCAAACTTTGTGCTTATGTTATTAACTCATAACCAGTGCTGCTGCTATAATAAAACAAAATGGTAGCATACAAGTTCATTTTAGTTCATGTCGCGGCGCTTATTGTTTGCGGAGGTGGTGAGTGTTTTAAATAAGGTCCTATTATGTTACATTGGTTTCGTTTGTAATTTTAATCGATTTACAAGCTTACTTTATATACAGTGAATTTGTGATATTGTGACAACTTGAGATATAAGTTTCTATTTTTGACCGACGAACCACCGGAGGAGGTATACAATTCGACGAGTATATTTTTTTTATGTATAACCACGCATAACTTTTTTCATAGTAGTCCGATTTCAATAACTATTTTTTAATTGGAAAGAATATACTTCGAAATTAGTTCTATTTAAATTTTATCGAAATCGGCTGAGCCATTTTTGATAAATCAACAATAATGTGAAAAATGCTCCATCGATCCGTGCGAAATATTTGCGAATTCTGTACACGGGTGAAGTCGGTCATGCTATTTTTTACAAAAAATAATCTTGTGTTAAACATTGTCTTAGTTTAGTATAGAATAGAAACGCTTTTTTGTTCACACAATCGACAATATAACAATAAAAGAATACTATATAATTAAAATAGACAATCTAATTATAATATATTAGACATTCAAGGGTCTGTGGATAATCCAATTGCTTTCTATGTAGTGGTAAAGTAGGTAGTTTTAGCGTATAAAGTAGTATTGTACATTATTGTAGTTAATAAAAGCACTCATTAGAATAGTGCGACAACCGGCGGCCTTATGGCTTAGAGCGATTTTTTCCAGGCAACCTGATTAAAGGAGGAAAGGATTATAGAGGAAGGTAAGGGACGCCGACGGGGTGTACAATAATCGTTTGTGATTTTAACCGATATATAGTACTAAGATCGTTATCGTTTTTCCGTTTTCATTCTGGCAAGAAGCTTGACTCTATTTGCGATTTCTTTAAACAAATAAACTAACTTACTATTATTACGGCACACGTTACAATAGGCATGATGCCTGGGTAAAAAAACACATTATTATAATTATTTAGATTAAAAATAGTACATTATGATATAAGTGCGGTAAGTTGAAAATTACAGCCGAGGCGATATTGCTAAAGCGCACGTATGTCATACGACGTTTTATAACATATTTGCGAAGAAATTAATAAAACTCTGACTTTCTTAAACGAATAAATCTTTAATTACTTGTTAAAGCAGTTATAGAAATTTGAACAATTTTTAAAAGTGATTGTTACGTTGCCAGTTGGCGTTTTTAATGTTGTCAAGTTATTGTTATTATTAGTTACAATTTCCCCAGTCTCTCTCTCACTCTCTTGAGTGAAAGTAAATTCATCACTACTTGACGACATTTTCAAATAAAAACAATACAGCGTAAAGAAAAAGCGCGCGAAATAATTTTTATCTCCCAAAGTTAATTTTATTCATAAAATATTGACCTCTTTTCTGACATAAAAACTCTTTGCTAATATTTTAAAAAGTATCGTTCATTTTTAGATGGAGCATCTTAAAAAACCGTGCATGTTACTTTATTTAAAAAATAATAAGTACGTTTTACATTACAATAACGCACAAGTGCGTAATGAAATACATTACGATATTGAAATTGGTGTAATTACAGCCACTTTTACAGCCACCTTGTCAAAGTTCGGGAGTGGGTGTTGTGACGTCACTTGTACGTCAAAATTCTATACTTTTCTAGTCTAGCCTTCCACAAAACCTCACGTTTTGTGAAAGTTTAAGGGAAAATGAGTAAAATCCCTCATACAATTTCTGATTTTGTTAGAGCCAACCGAGAAATCGGATCGTGTGAAAGCGGTCGGTCAATTTTTTCCCTCGCTAACCATTACTGATTATTATAAGTCCATAAGTGTATTTAATTTAACGGGTTAGATCTTCATCTATTTTTGTTTAATTGACAAAAGAAAAGATATGTGCCACTGTGTAAGATTTTTGATAATCTATTTGACGGACTAATTATATTTTTTTAGAAGTCATTTAGCCTATTTATTGACCGACGAACCACCGGAGGAGGTATACAATTCGACGCGTATATTTTTTTTATGTATAACCACGCATAACTTTTTTACAGTAGTCCGATTTCAATAATTCTATTTTATTGGAAAGAGTATACTTTGAAATTGGTCCCATTTAAATTTTATTGAATTCGGCTGAGCCATTTTTGATAAATCAACAATAATGTGAAAAATGCTACATCAACCCGTGCATAATATTTGCGTTCTAGCGATGCGCCCCGGCTTCGCACAGGTGTATTATACATATAAACATTTCTCTTGAATTATTCCATCTACGAAAACAAACTACATCAAAATCCGTTGCGTAGTTTTAAAGATATAAGCATACACGGGGACAGACAGCGGAAAGCGACTCTGTTTTATACTATGTAATGATTATGTACACGAGTGAAGTCGGTCATGCTATTTTTTTCAAAATAATAATTATTTACCTAACCGTCAGAACCTTACCTTCCGCAACGGTCGCCTCCTACACTATCGCGGATTTCAATTCCAGATTCCATGTTTTTTCCAAATGTCCTCGCATTTCGCGTAGAGCTGACAAAAATACATATGTGTGGTAATCCGCAGCCTAAATGAAAACTCTGCTGCTATTAAGGCCCAGTCTGCACCAAACATTATTTGCTTAGCGAAGAACAACTTAACGCGCTTCTCCATCGCTTCAGCTATAGGATATTCACATCGATATAGTACTAAGACTCCGCTTTCCGTCTGTCTGTCTGTCTGTCACCAGGCTGTATCTCATGAATCGTGATAGCTAGACATTTGAAATTTTCACAGACGATATGAGTATCTCTGTTGCCGCTATAACAAAAAAAAACAAAAACAGAGTAAAATAAATATTTAAGGGGATAGTTGATAGACTCAGGCGTTACTTTGCGGAAATTCATCTTCAAATCTTTGTTTTGAATAAATATTTATTGAATTTCCTCTATCTTGTTGTAGGCTAATAAGTTTAAGGGTATTTAAAAAACACTATTATTAATATTACAATAATTATACATTTAAAAAAACTATTTTTTTACAAAATAATATATTAATTATTTTCACTGTACTCTATTATTTATACATATATATATATATATATATATATATATATATATATATAGTTTTATTCTAAACAAAGATATAAGGGGATTTCCATTATATCAAAATATTTTTTTGCTTGATATTGATAACGGCATCAGGTAGACGATTGAAATGGGGCTAAGGGGGTTTCCATACGGTACGGAACCTTTCGTGTACAAATCTAACTTGCATTTGGCCGATTTTTTATTAGAACAAAGTTATTCTATTGTTGGATATTTTCTTGCATACCGCTCAACGCATCTCACCCTTCGTGGGTAGGCCTACGTCCTGCAGTGGACTATTAAAAAGGCTGGTACAGTACAGTACAGTACGCATCTCATATCTGAATACAGTGCCTTAAGGTTAAATCCCAAAATGATTTTGAGTTGCAAATTCCGATATTTCCTTAATGTAGTGATTTGAATTCTGAAAATATACATACTGAAATTCAGACCATGATTTGCGAAAAAGAAAATAAAATATTAATATTTTGCTTAGGTATTTTTTTTTCACCTTCGATATAAAAGTACAAAAAGTATTTGATTTTTTTTGGTTTAAGAGAGTAGAAGAAAACCTTAAAATACCGAGTACCTATTATTTATCATAAATGTATTTTATAACAATAAACAACTTTCTACGCTGAGCTTTCCACACGTACATCTTCGCGAAATCATTGAGAATATATCAGTCATCAATTGTACATGCTACGGGCCCTGCCCACTGCTATTGCAACTTGCTTATTTCTCTAGACTACATATTCGATATACAGGGTTATCCAAAACTGGTGTACAAAGTCGAAAGGAGGTGATTCAGACAATCATTACTAACGACTTTTTCTATGATGTCGAGAAAAAAAATTGCTATTTCATTTATTTTGTCCATTCCGAGTTGGCCCCATAGTTCTTACCCACCCTCTTTCAGCTCGGTATAGGGCAAGCAGACAATGTAAAGCAATAATGTCAAAGTTAATAATTATCTATGTATTTATTTATTCAAAGAAAATAATTATCTATGTATTTATTTATTCAAAGAAAATAATTATCTATGTATTTAAAAAAAATATGTTTGTTATATCTGTCACATGACAAGCTTTCTTAGAATGCTTAGTTTGGGGTCAGACGGTCAGAGACCGTATGTAAGGCCGTATACAGAATGAAAGCTGGCAGCCTACCAGCGCTTATAAGAAACAGTCCACGCAGGTGACCGGCGCAGACATTTATATGAACAAGCGCCGATAAGCGCCGAAGTCCTCCGAACGTCGTAGTGCAAAATGGATCAGCGCCGACTGCGCCGATAAGCGCTGGTAGATCAGCGCTGGCTACCAGCTTTCTATCTGTATACAGCCTAAGATATCCCTTTATATTTATTTCAAAAATAAACTTGTCTGTTAGCTTGTAATAAAACAGTAAAGTCATAAGCTCTCCTACTTACCGTAAGCACATTTTATTTTGTCATGTGGAATAACTATTTCCAAGATAAGTTTAAAAATTCAATAAAAATCTAGATACACAATTTTAGTGGCCATTTTCACGGCGCTAAAACTGGCTACATCTAGGGAAGAATAACATAAAAACACTTAGGTTTAAGTACTAGTTCGCTAGATTAGGGCGGAGTTGGAATAGAATTGTTTTGTGCTTCTCTTTTCGTGTTTTTGTGTACTTACTTCTCTTAATGTGGAATTTCATTTACTTTGAGGCACAAGTTAAGTGTTCCCGCTTAGTTTCTTTTTTAATCGCGACGCAAATAATCAGTTTTCCAAAAAAATAGCGCAACTGACTGAATCAATTGCAATTTACGTAAAAAATTGAATATTTCTTTCGAATCGATGTGCCATTTTGAACACGCTTTTATGAGTTTTACTTGTATATCTGTTTGCTTGTAACAAAAGCACATCATCCATCATCGTCCATCCATCAGCCAAAGGACGTCCACTGCTGGACATAGGCCTCCCCTATGGATCTCCAATAAGACCGGTTGAAAGTGGCTTGCATCCAGCGCGATCCTGCGGTCTTAATGAGGTCATCCGTCCATCTTGTGGGTGGCTTGCCGGTACGTGTTCTCCACTCGAGAACTTTTCGACTCCACCGGTCATCAGTCCTCCGCGCTATGTGCCCTGCCCATTGCCATTTCAACTTGCTAATCCGTTGGGCTATGTCGGGAACCTTGGTTTTTCTACGGATCTCCTAATTCCTGATTCGATTCCGCAGAGAGACTCCGAGCATAGCCCTCTCCATAGCTCGTTGGGCTACTTGGAGCTTACTGATAAGGCCCATAGTGAGAGACCACGTTTCTGTGCCACAAGTCATCACTGGCAACACACACTGGTCGAAAACTTTCGACTTGAGGCACTGAGGTATGTCGGCGGTGAGGTATGTAGCAAAAGCACGCAAGCTCTATTTTGCCGGGTCCAGACTCGTGGTTACACCGCTTTGTTACACCAGTGTGACTACGAGGAAACTTTTTTTTGCCCTACTTTGAGCGATCAGATTTTCTTTAAACTTTACACACCTATCAAAGAACGATGACAATGCATTTATTCGATTAAAATATCCGATTATCCTGATTAGATTCGCCAGGATTCATCAATATTTTCAGCATCGTTTGTATAAGAGTACGAACGTTCGGTGGCTATTCATAAAAATGAAATATGAATATAGTTTAAAACAAATAAAAAGTTCGCTTTCATAGCGTATCAAACTAAAATGTGTATAATAATTTTCAATATAGGCAGAAAATAATAATGAACGAAACTATTGTGAAAAAAGCGTAGGGTTTTTAATTTACGAAAAATTATGGCATAAAGCGTCCCACGCTTTTTAGGGTTCCGTGCCTAAATGGTAAAACCGGGACCCTGGAGACACACACCAGACACGCAGACAGACGGAGTCTACTAAGACTCAGTCTGTCTGTCTCCAAGATGCATCTCATAAACCGTTACAGCTAGAAAGCTGAATTCATCACAGATTATGTATTTCTGTTGCCGCCATAACAACATAATATACTTAACTTGACTGCCTCGGTGGCTCAGTGGTTAGTGACTCTAACTTCTAGATCAAAGAGGCGTGAGTTTGATCCCCACCCAGGGCAAATATTTATGTGATGAACATAAGTGTTTGCTCTGTGTCTGGGTGTTATTTAGTTACTATCTATAACCATTCTTATACCCAACTGAAGCTTTATATAAGGAAAGTGGCCACCTTCAAGTAAGACAGCTGTACATAGTTTCTGTCATACTGAGGTTTCATAAAACAGCACTTACTTCTATGCTTATCTCCCACAGACACATTCGGTGGAAATTGCCTCATAGGAAGACTGATCACTTTAAAAGATCTTACGACTGGACAGGACCTTACCTTTACAGCAAAATAAATAGCTTTCTTAACATCCTTCCTTTCACCAGGAATATATGTAAAAAAATGCTCTTTAAGTGGATTTTTGGCATGTCCAATGTTGAGACGGAAAAAATCCTTCATGTAATCAGATAGGTAGATAATTAGTTATTTTATATAACTTACTACTTACTAACTCCTACTTAATACAAAATTAAATTCTTTTGAACTATACCAAAATTCGGCCTATGATTCTCTCACAAATATATATATATATATATATATATATATATATATTAATAAACTAGTATATACTGAACATGACACGGTTGACATTGCTGCAAACCTTGGCTCGCTCGAGACCTCGCGTATTGCGGTAATGACACTTTTCGCGCTCGATCATGCACCCTCAAGATTTAAATCTGTCATTATTTCGTTACAATATTTCTATAACTGTTATGTTACCGTAAGTATTTGTATAGTATTGTAAGTATAAAAACAAAGTATGTATATTATCGAATTCTCTCTTCCTTTCACTACATTCAGTTAACTATTTATTTATTTTTATTTATTTATTTATTTATTTTTAACTGATCACTGTACCATCGATTAAGTAAATTAGTACAATCTTGACAGTGTCAATTGATCTTCACGACACAGGGTATCCTAGTGTGGAGATCAGAGCCCATGTTAGTCAATTATGTATTAAAATACCGGGCCGGTTACACCGCCGGTTTATTGCTAAAATTATGATGTACCACGGAACGGCTGTAACATGCATTAGACTAATTTTAGCAATTTATTCTATTTTTTTTATTGTACAATGTAGGTATAGTACATAAGTTTTTGTGTAATAAACGAATTTTAATTAAAAAAATTAATTAATTATATACGTATGTGTTTAAGAATAAATATATCAGTCTCTGGCAGCCATATCACAAGCTTTGCTTAGTTTGGAGTCAGAGGCCGTGTGTAAGATGTCCCAAAATATTTATTTATTTTATTAATACAGAATAAAATTAATATACCTATAAGGGTGGCTCTCATAGAACAAACCTGAATTTTTAACCGTTTTTCGCTCGATATTAATAATGGTAACAGTTAGATGCTTGAAATATTCACAGAATGTTTAGTAGTATATACATTTCAATAATAAATAATTAAATTAAAATAAAATAAATATTTAAGGAGGGCTCCCATACAGTACGGAACCCTGCGAGTGCGTCCTACTACTACTTTTTCGTTCTTTATTATTTGTTGCATATATGGAATAGTACATTGTTCACCGAGAGGTGAAAATGAACGATTACCGTCGAGGGTGTCGTTTGAAACACCCGAGATCGGGAATCGCACTTTCTCTCGAGTGATACATAGTGCTTTATACTACACCTACGAGGAAAATAAAAAACTAAATTGCCTAAATTAACTAAACTCACTTTTCCATTGCAAAAAATCGTCATAAGTTTTATTATATTTTTTAATTGATTTCTGTGGTAAAAGGTTATCAATCAGTATTTTTGCTGTTTCCTTCAACTGCGGCGGAGTTAAAAAATCTTCATCATCACTATCACTACCATTTACTATCATTTTGATAGTTTTATTTTACTTTTCTACGAAAACTGAATCCTCAAACAACACACAAATTGAAAATGGCGCCAATGGCGTCTGCAATTTTCACATGTTCTTTTTTCAAATTGTTTGACACCATCCAACACACAGCTAGTGGCCAGTGTCATTTTGCGAACTTGGAGATAAAAACTCACTGTAAAAACTTTTTGGCTTTTGATATTTAGGTTACCAGCGCATAGTCTTACCCAAAATTAAAAAAGAAAAACCACGTAAGAAATGGATTTTCATACACTTTTCTCTCCCGCTCAGATGCGTTTTCTCGCCGCATATTTGTTCGATTTGCAATGACGTACTTTCTACCGTAAATTTGATAAAGTATCAAGGTACTTTCCGAGCAGGTGTAGTATAAAATTATTTTATATTTTTTAGTTTGATCTGCTATGAAAGCGTTTTTTTTAGTTATTTTAAACTATATTTATTAATATAGATTAGCTATTGTTGATTTTTCAAAAGCCAACAATCCAATTCTGCTTATTTTTTGGGACCTACGAGTATTTTGAAGTAAATTTACACTTTGTTTTATTTTCCAAAAGGAAGAGAGACCAAAATAATATCGAGCGTGCCAGAATAAGGGCTATATGATACCAGCTTTCTAGCAAATGGACGCAGACAAAAGCATTAATTATTACGGGTAATTGTTGCATTAAGGAATTAGTCGAGTCATTCATAAGGAAACATTAGTCGCTAAATGTGTGAGACGTTCAATCATACATAGCGAAATTGTGTATACGGTACTTTCGTGATCGATCCTGGGGCTTTATTTTTGAATGAATATACAGGGTTATTTTTTAATAAATTAGCATCCTTTTAGGGTGTCTTCTTCTGTACATCAAAACTAACAACTTTGGTTCTGTGACTTTTGTCAAAACTCAAAAAAAAAATCAGCTGTTTCATACTCTTTGTCGAGGGTGAACGACATTTTTCTATGGAACAACAACTTTTTTTTTGAGAATTAATAAAACTCTCAGAACAAAAGTTGTTAGTTTTGATGTACAAAACAAGCCCCAAAAGGTTGTTAATTGATTAATAATAACCCTGTATACGTATATGGAACCGTAGTCTAGTGGGATAGTAACACTTATGCGAGCATCGAATGCGATTTGTTAACCCTAGCTCACTAACCATTCGTCTGAGAGACTACGCGTACCCCACGGTTTTGGTGTTTAGATATGTTCCCTGTACCTGATGATCCCCGAATGCTCAGTACCTTCCTAATCTACGTCGAAAGTGACTCGAGTGCACTGATTACGGTTGCGCGATTTACGGTTGATCTGGATATGTTGCAGAATCGTCGTATGAGAGACGAAAGATTAGTGACACTGTTACATTTCTAACACTATTAAATTTTTGTAAAATATAGTTTATTATTGTTACTTGCTATGAAACTGGTTTAATATTTTTGTTATTATGTGTAATATAAATTACAAGCTATATTTTTTATTTAATAATATTTTTTTTATTTAAGGGTTGCAAATGGGCGATTTAACATGCCGTTTCTAGGTGTAGTTACTATTCTGATGAGTTATTTGTCTCATTTTATTGACGTGTCTCGTTTAAGTGACAATAATAAAATGACGAAAGTCGTAGAACAAAAGTTGTTAGTTTTGATGTACAGAATAAGCCCCTAGAAGGATACTAATTGATTAGAAATAACCCTGTATCTTTAGTTAATTAGCCTATTATCAATATCTAGTAAAATATCCACCGCATCTATTCTAACGCCTGTTTCGCTTACAATTGTATCGGTGAAACATTTATTATTTTTGTACTACAGTAAAATACTCGTTGAGTATTACATCTATACCAATAATATTTTATCGGCTACATAGATTTATCTCTACGTAATACATATTTCATTTTACGACAAAACATACCATAAAATATATTCATGGAACACATATTTGATAATAAATCGTATGGATCTGAGTAAACCTATAACATCCTTTATTACAACAATAGTCTGTTCGTACATGAATTGAAATATAAATAAAGTGAAAAAAAGAATGGGTTGCACTCTGAGAGTGCCGGTTAAGTGAAAACTTGAGCATATAAAATACTAAGTACTTAGGTGTAAGTAGTTGAATCGACGATATAATTAAAACCGCAGGAACGCACTGGAAGCAGGCCGCTTCCAACTAAGCTTATTGGAAATTCTTAGGGGAGGCCTATGTCCAACAGTGGACTTTGTACGGCTGATAATGATAAAGTACTATCATTTATGTGGTAAAATACGATATCACACACGCACACTCGTGCAAGCGCTCTGCGCCATCTTACGAATATTCGAACAGGTCACGTGTCCTGGTGCGACATCTATTCTATCTGATTTTTATCCATCTCGAAAAGTGCACAACGCCGCAAAAGAAGATTTCACTACAAAAATATGGGTATCATGTCTATGATTGGGTTATTCCCAGCTAGTATCTAACAATACAGCTGTCAAGTAGTATGATTAAGCCTATACTTCATTGCAAGACACATAAGTACCTACACTGGCTTTAAGCTCGAAACATACTATCGGACGCGGTTTACGGCCGCGACCTAGACTATGAAAGTACACTTAGCCGTGCACACTATCGGACATAAGTCGCGGACGTCACCTTCAGACGACCTTGAGCGTTCGGACGTCCGAGAGCGATCTGGCACACCGGATGTCTTAAGACTGTGCACATTACAAAGTCGCGTCCGTCAGCCGCGTCCGATAGTATGTTTTCGGCTATACGGAAGGAAAAGTTCGTGAGTCATACGCTCTGTACTTTTTACTTGAATTTGTGCATTCCCTAATTAGTCACCTTAATGTACGAACAGCGTAATAACGCTCTAAATTAATAAAACAAAAATACAAATCGTTCTATACATTACTATTCATTGGTGCCAATAAAAACTAAGTGTAGCCAATGTATGGAGTAACTAGAGTACTGTCAATGGGCGAGGAGGGGGCGTAGTACCGAGCTAAGCGTCTAACAAAACGCACTAAATTAGCTGGCAACACGGATATATAAACTCGTGAAACCAAAAAGTCTAATTTTTAATTGAGTAAAGTACAGGTATTGCTCACGCATAATGTTAGTAAAAAACTGCTACTATAATTTAAATTGCATTTGGCGATCTTTCTCAAGGTTGGAGTACTAGCACGCGGGCTCGTCTCGCATAGCATTCACCTGTGCTTTACTTAATTAAAATGTCCAAAAACCACGCTAGTTTCCATAGCAAAAAGTCCAACTAAGCTATGCACAGTTATACTCTAAATTATAAGGTAAAGTATAAAAGTATTGAACAAATTGCCAAATAATCTAAAATCTGACAAAAAAGAAAACTGTTCCATAAAATGGTGTTCTTCTGTCTAGGGGGGCGTGGGCGGTTACATGGTAGATCACGGGGGGCTTAACCAAAAAAACTATGGGAACTTATGATCCAAATGCACACATTACTAAATATATTACACATTAAACAATTTTTTAACGATAATCTGGAAAACATAACAATAATCCGTTAATATAAACAATAGCATTTGCCATACCCTTATAGGGATATCATATACTGTAGATATAATCTCGATTCAGTGGGTGAGGCAAAATTTTTTAACCTAGCAACATCAAACTTCAATACATAGGTCTGACAATTTTGATAGCTGTAAGTCGAAAATTGCAAACATTTTTGTGGTGATAAAAGACCTCAACAGGCACTCGAGCTAGGTTCTATTAGTTTTTACTCTGTATATAAATCGCTATTCTCTTGTACTATGATAACACTCTTACATCTCTTCGGCGCGGTGCCAAATAAAATCTCTGAGATGAAAAGAACATCACAGCACGACGTGCGCTCGTGACGTATTCGACGCCATTTTATATGTGACGCCATTTTGTATGTGACAGCCGCGTTTCGTCATATCCGATACATTTGGGGGCTCAATTATGTCATTTTGGCGGAAATATCTCTTGGAAGTACTGATAAGATTTCAATTTAGGCCCCTTTGAGGTCTCGTGCCTTGTACCTTGCGAAATAACGAGTAAAAATTTTTATTTAAGGCGCGTGCCCTCGGTAAGAAATTAAAATCTTCTTGGTCAGAGGTTCAAATTTTCTTAGGTTTTTTGCTATTTACAGATAAACGACTCATATCATTTTAGACAGATATGTATTTTAATCCTCAGGTGACTAAGCAATGGGCGATTGAGCCATATCAGAAAGTGAAAAACATAGGCTAAGTAGGTAGGTACTTTTTAACCCGCAAAAGTGTTAAGCAGTTTTCAGCACGGTTAGTCTTCGGATGTGTGACGAAACAAAAAAAAACTGGACAAGTGCGAGTCAGGCTCGCACATCGAGGGTTCCGTACAAACATATTGTTAAAATAATTAAGCATAACAAGTTAGCATGTGCTAATGAAGTTATTTTATATGATACCTTACATGATACGATTTACTCACTTTGAATTTTGAACCCATATTTTGTGACTTTTGAGGCCCTATTATTTTGTGATTTAAATAAAAATGTACAGTTTTCAGATTTATTCCTATATGTGTAGGTACTCTGAGACGATGCTTCTCGCCAAATTTCATAGTTCTATGTCAACGGGAAGTACCCTGTAGGTTTTGATTTTTGTGAGTGCGAAATATGCGGTTTTTTACGATTTATGTCGTAAAAAACCGCATATTTCGCCGAAGTTATTTTATATGATACCTTACATGATACGATTTACTCACTTTGAAATTTGAACCAATATTTTGTGAATTTTGAGGCCCTATTATTTTGTGATTTAAATAAAAATGTACAGTTTTCAGATTTATTCCTATATGTGTACTCTGAGACGATGCTTCTTGCCAAATTTCATAGTTCTATATCAACGGGAAGTACCCTGTAGGTTTTGATTTTTGTGAGTGCGAAATATGCGGTTTTTTACGATTTATGTCGTAAAAAACCGCATATTTCGCGGCTCTAACTTTTGAAAACGATAACTGAGAAGTTTTTCTTTTACACAACTGCAAGATTTCATCGACATACGTTTACAGTTAAAATTTCAACTCGATATCTTTACGCGTTCCCGAGATAAAGAGTCCTGACATACACACATATGGACAGACGGACAACAAAGTGATCCTATAAGGGTTCTGTTTTTTTCCTTTTGAGGTACGGAACCCTAAAAAACCGGACAAGTGCGAGTCAGGCTCTCACATCGAGGGTTCTGTACAAACATATTGTTAAAATAATTAAATACCTGGTTTAGCATGTGCTAATGAAGTTATTTTATATGATACCTTACATGATACGATTTACTCACTTTGAATTTTGAACCCATATTTTGTGAATTTTGAGGCCCTATTTTTATGAGATTTATATACAAATGTACAGTTTCCAGGTTTATTTCTATATGTGTACTCTGAGACAATGCATTTCGCCAAATTTCATAGTTCTATGTCAGCGGGAAGTACCCTGTAGGTTTTGATTTTTGTGAGTGTCGAAATATGCGGTTTTTTACGACATAAATAGTAACTGAAACGATAACTGAGAAGTTTTTCTTTCACACAACTGCAAGAGATCATAGATATACGTATATATTTTCAATTTTAACTCTATATCTTGACGCGTTCCCGAGATAAAGAGTCTTGACATACACACAGACGGACAGACGGACAACAAAGTGATCCTATAAGGGTTCTGTTTTTTCCTTTTGAGGTACGGAACCCTAAAAAAACGCTTACGAAGCCGCGGACAACAGCTAGTGAAACTATAAATATTATTTAAAGTACTTTCTACTAAAGGTATTTATCTCAAAGTGTTATTTTTTCGATAAGCAATTCAAAGACTTGCGAACGCGGTATGTTAGTAGAAGATACCTATAGACACTTCAACTTGGTAGGTAATTTTGCGTGATCGTCAGACTGTGGTCTAGATTGATTGATAGATACACAGATATCTGTAAAATAGTGGATTTCAAACGTTAAAATTTTCGAGTGCCTGTCATCACAATAGGTTTCTTCGATATACCTACTAGATACAACTAGTATAGCTAAAAATTTGGTATTTTTATTGTCTTTCAAACTTAAATTGCAAATAGTTGATAGAATCAGGCGTTACTTTGCGGAAATTAATCTTCAAAACTATGTTTAAAAAAATATATATAATTATATAAAGGGTGACGGCGCTGCGCGGAGTCATTCTTGGTCATTCTTGCGAATGACCTCGAAGAGTCAACACGTCCTGAAGATGCCTCGTTGAGAGGCGAAACAAAGTCCTTAATGCCCTTAAACTTATTTGCCTACAACAAGATAGCGGAAATATACTAAATATTTATTCAAAACATAGATTTTAAAATCGCAAAAAACATCGGTCAAATATTAAATTTTGAAGACATGATGCCACACATACTTACTCAGATGCATGTTGCTCTTATACCTCCTCATTTTGAGACGAAGGTATTTTAGTCTGCGCATTTCCCAGAAAACGCGAATTTTGTTTCTTACCGTGATAACGTCTTATTAATCGAGTAAAGCTGGCTGCACGCACAAAATCGCATGACACATTTTCACTTTCCATCTAAGCGTGGTCTCAGCCGAGCGTGCAAGCGAGACCGCGGAGCAAGCGATAGAGAGGCGCGATCGGCCTAAGCTTTCGGCTTGTGACGCATAATATGATGTTATCTTTTAAAATGGTCTCCGAATCGTCTATCAGACAACCAATTTGTTTAAGTTAAGAAAAACTTGGTCATCCTATTGTTTAGAAATTTTAGGATATAACTCGGATTATGTTATTGAATATTTTTAAAGGCAAACAAAGGTCAAATATAATAAAAATATCGTTTTTAAAAAAAAACACGCTTAAGATTCATCATTTTCATTTATAATTGTTTTTAAAGTATGTCAAAATTGAGCTCAAAGGGGTTGGTTACAAACAAGCAAGCAAACATACAGGTGAAACTAATAAAAGCGTGTTAAAAAGAAAGGCATGCCTAACATCTCCATCCATCTAGGTATAGTTTCCATCTCAACCGCGCGGATACGACTCGCATAGCACATAATTATTATTACGGTGTCTTAAAAGTAGGCATTTTTAAAGAACCATTGACAAATATTTAACGCCTTCAGAAGCGTAAAATAAACTAATTTATAAGAAAAAGTGCTTCATCATCATCCTGCCAAAGACACGAGTTAGACGACGCTCACTTTGGTTATGTAAGTATTGGTGTTATATAAGAGTAAAATTAGTAAGAAATAGAATCTAGATGTATGTCCGTGATTATACTTCCCTTACACAAATCTTTTCTTTTTTAATCTCTAATAAGTCCGCGCTTGATGACCAACTCGCCTAATGGTAAGTAAGTGACGTTGGTCAGAGATAAAGGAAGCAGACCTTAAAAAGCTTTAGATTAAATGTCCCAGGAAACAGGAAAGCTTGCAATCTACGATCTTATAGCCTAGCCTGTATACATGGTAATTAGCATAGTAAAACTATAACTAGACAAGGCGCTAAATAATAATTATTACAAAACTAAGAGAAGGCGAAATGAGCAAGTATAAAGAGTGAACAGGACGAAAGTAATATCTTTTGTCTCTATTTGCGTACTTATACATTTTTTTGTCTGACTATTACGCACTGCGTAAACGTAAACTACTGTTGTGTTTTAATGAGATGCTTAAGTAAATCAACATATTTATGAACCATTGCCTATTTTCTATCATTTCTATTAGTATTATGCAGGTTTTTACTATTATCTAGAGTCCAAATAAGATAAAATCTTAACAACGTGTATATAGCTATCTAAGTATGTATAGCACATCTTTTTTCTCGCACCCTATACACTAGTAACTTCTCCACCCATTCTTCCTCCACGTCATTTAGCAACTTTTTCAGGGCATATTATTATTCTGTACCTCTAAACAAACAACTTTTGTTCTACATATTTTCCCAAAGAAAACAAACACCAACGAATTCACAGAAGTCGCAGAACAAAAGATGTTTATTTTGACGTACAGAATATACCTTTAAAAGTTTGCTGATTCATTACTAGTAACCTTCTATCCTACAACCTTATTCTTAGACATACATAAGCCCGATTACAGAGGCGCCAGCGTAACTATATTAGCTAAATAGCATATGTCGCGATAGACTTTGAAATAAGTAAGTAGGGTACATAAATTCCTCAAAAAACTAACCTGTCCCTGCGCCGCTTGTGGGCCGGCCTGCTTCTCGACGACAAACGTTGAGTTAGGTTGATTTGGTCACCGATTCTAATGTCCATGGATAGTTTACAACACATTTTAGTATTTCACATAAGTTTTGCTTATTATTTTTAGAATTTACTAATTATTACCATTTTTCACAATTTGTATGCACACCATTTTCAAATGCGAAATCGGTGCCATTGGCGAGCACAATTGGCGGGAGATTTTAAAAACGAAACCCTACATTTTAGTTCTGTTTCTTTTTCGCTTTAGGCATTCGATAGAGAGAACGCTTTTTACGCTGCTATTTAATTTACACTGGCGCCTCTGTAATCGGGCTTTAAAAAACCAAAATGCTGGTGTTTATTTGGCTTCACGTATAAGTATTGCCATTCAGCGTGGCAGTGCTGCCAGCATGCTAGGCACGCTGCCAACTGGCAGTGGGCTTGAGCATTTGGATTATCTTTAGACCTTCAAGGGTCTGTGGATTATCCAATTGCTTTCTATGTAGTAGTAGTGTAGGTAGTTTTAGCATATAAAAGTAGTTTTGTATCTTATTGTACTTAATACATAAAAAATATGTGGAACCGTTTTGGAGGAATTCGTCAACAAATACTTTGACAACATCACGAGATTTTTATTACATTAGAATAAAAATATAGTATTTCATGATAAATAATAACAGCTGATAAATGTGATAATAATACATGATAAGGAATAGACGTTGTAAAAGTATTTACTCGTAGATTAGATAGACTATGATTAGAATTCGGTAACGTACTTATCGTGTCGGACCTATAAAATTACTTACTTATTTGCGCTTGACGATAACATATTTTCTTTGAACCTGAAAAGAAAGAAATGTGGGTTAGTAATAATTTAGAATTGTCGCTAGGTACGAGTATATATACTAAATAAGACCGGTTGATAGCGGTTTGCATCCAGCGCGATCCTGCGGTCTTAATAAGGTCATCCGTCCACCTTGTGGGTGGACGTCCTACGCTGCGCTTGCCGGTACGTGGTCTCCACTCGAGAACTTTTCGACCCCATCGGTCATCAGTTCTCCGCGCTATGTGCCCTGCCCATTGCCACTTATTGGAAATCATTAGGGGAGGCCTATGTCCAGCAGTGGACGTCATATGGCTGAAATGATGATGATATATACTAAGCGCCACACAAATCGACGGATGAGAAGTTAGCTGCTGATGACACTTCGCCGTGATTGGCTAATTATTGCGCATGTGTGCATAACGCCGACGCCGCGTGGCGTAGTTTGAGCACGTAAGGCGCGCGTGGGAGGCATGAGCTAAGCGGGCGGTGTGTGCTCCGGCGTCTCGTCTCTCTGGCTCCCGCCCATACTTATATTTCGCCTTTTGATTCAGATTCAGATCATTTATTGGCCATTTATAACATGTCAGTCATACAAGGCAAGTCAGTTTACAAAATTAAAACATAGAAACTATGTAATTTAAAAATTCTTAATCACAAACATTAATAATCAATAGTAAATAAAATAATAACAAAAGTCAAATTATACATCAGCGATACGTCATAGGAAATCACAAAAATAAAATTACATATTAGTCGTAAAATTTGTTTTGTAGTGGAACTTTTCTAAATGTATGGAGTTGCATGCAAATATAGAAATATAGAATCAATGTCAAATATCAAATATTATTTTATTAATCATCAAAAGAATCATCATTTAATTTCATCGCTAAAAACTCACTCAGCTTATAAAACACATTATTCGTTAAAAAATATTTAATTTTTCTTTTAAAATCAGAATAAGGTAGGTCAGTAATCGATTTTGGTAATTTATTGTACATAAAAATCTTATTGTACACGCCATGTCTTTGTGTTTTTGTTAATTTCGTTTTGGGCAAGCATAGTCTTTCCTTAAATCTTGTATTGTAAATTATGTGTGTCCGAAATTTTTAGGTAGGTACTTATCCTTATCCACATGAATATCCAATAAGCATTTAAAAATGTATAATGATATTACTGACATTATTTGGTTCTCTAAAAAGTATTTTCTGGCCGAAGTTCTTTTCCTGATCCCACTTATAATTCTGATAGACCGTTTTTGACATTTTAATAATTGCTCAATGTCTGCACCATTACCCCAAGTAGTTATTGCGTAACTTATAACCGAATGAACATATGCGTAATATACTGTTATCAAAGATTTTTTTGTCAAGTAGTGATTTTAACTTAAACAGAGCATAATTTGCGCTAGATACTTTTTTACAAATATTGTCAATGTGACAACGGTGCGCAGTGTTCTGCTCATACCTTCCCATTCGCCGACTTGTGTGGCTGTATACCTCTTCCTTACATATACCTAAGTTCATTATTGAAAAGCAGGGATTGATTAGCGGACCGTTAGCTTGACGAGATCAAACGACTAACCGCAGAAAACTGGATAGAAAAAGTCAAAAACAGAAAAAAAAGTGAAAAAAAATTGATGAGGCTCGCCTCGTAGAGACTCGTAAAGATGTCCTTAATATTTGTTATATCTAAATTATTTTTATATTATTGATAAACTAGCTGACTCGGTGAACTACGTTTCATGCAATATCTTTATGAATTATAGCCTTTGTGTTATTATGATGTATAAGCATTATTATTGCAAAGTTTCATCTTAGTCCGATCAGTAGTTTTTGCGCGAAAGAGTAACATTCATCCACACATACTCACAAACTTTCGCGTTTATACTCGTAATAGGTTAGGAGTTAAAGTAATGAGGTTAACAAACATTATTATTTATATATACTACGGGACTAATCGCGCACTAAAATTACGAGATAAATAAATACCTAATCATCCCGACTTTTCGGCCGAGTTGCATCGATCGTCGTTACGGGTAGACTCGGCCGAAACTGATTTGTTTCTTAATTACGCTGCATTTGCTGTATTTGTTCTTAAATAATAGGTACAGAAATTATTTTATTATTACGTAGTTCGTAAGTATTTTACAACGTTTTGTTATTCAGAAGTTGTATTCATTATTATCATATACTACGGGACTAATTGCGTCCCGCGTCGCGTCTACGTTGGATTGATAAACAAATTTCTCAAGTTGATCACAGATGGCGTTACTTTTACAGCACGCAACAATGACCTAAATTTTTACGAGATAAAATTGTTAATTGCGTTTATATTATCATAATTTTGGCACAGGGCCACGCACTTCCATGTTTTTCTTTTCCGTGGTGTACACAACCTTAAACAATTATCAAAATTTTATTCTACGTACTCATTTGTTGAGTAAACATGGCAAAAAACGAGCAAATTGAACCACGAGCTGAAGATCCAATTGAAAAAGTGATTGGTCCATTTGGACTGTACCAGTGGACAATTCTCATTTTAGTTTCAATTGGAAAATTTCCAACTGAATTCCATTTGAATAATGTAGTTTTTGTGATACCAGGTGTTGATTATATATGTTTAGATGACGGAGCTAATAATGCTACAAATTTTTGCCCTTGTGAGAATCCTAAATATGATAAAACTAAAATAGTAAGTTCGGTAACTACTGAGTTTAATTTGATTTGTGAGAGAAGTTCGCTGGCTAGTCTGGCTCAGTCGATGTTGCAGTTGGGGATACTGTTTGGAAGTCTGCTGTATGGACATTTATCTGACAGGTAATCAAGCCGCATTTTATATTGAAACACAAGAAGTGGATGATTTTAAATATTTTTGAAATAATAAGTAAAGATGAAATATGTTTCGTGATAAATGTACCAAGTGTAACTAAAATTCTGAATAGAAAATATGAAAGAGGAAATAATTTCCCAGATAAAGCTATTGCTGACAGTCAAATTCTTACGCAAGCTATTAACTACTAAAGAATTAATACTAAACCGTCAAGTACATTCTTATTAAAAAAAAAGCATAAATTTTGAAGTAAATTTTGAGTTTATTCAAAATTTTACCGTTCACCGTTTATACCTACCAACATTACGAATTATCAGATATTTTAGAATATTTTCAAGTGAAAGATCTCAGGCATAATACAAACCAATGACCGATAAGAACTTTTGAAGAGAAAATAGAAAATTTCTATAAATTAGCAATAGTTGACTGCCTATCGCTACTCCCCAACGTTCCAATTTTACATCGTCATTTATATGTAAATTTTATTCTGAGCCTATTCCACTTTGTTTATTTTCAGATATGGCCGTAAGCAAGCAGCATTACTGGCAATGACAGTCGAAATAGTTTTTACTATCTGTTCAGCAGTCATTCCTGATCTGTGGATGTTTATGGTCTTCAGATTCCTCATTGGAACTTCTGCTGGAGGTGTCATGCTTTGCTCCTACGTCCTAATCATCGAAATGACTGGCAAGAACTTCAGACCTTACTGTTGTGGACTGCAAGAGTTAGCTTTTGTTCTTGTATACTTTACTCTGCCAATGATAGCGTATGCTGTGAGATATTGGAGGCAGTTGTTACTAGTGACTTCAGCTCCGTGGGTAGTTACTGTAGCTCTTTATTTTATGATATCTGAATCACCACGATGGCTCATCACAAAGGGCAGGAAGAAAGAAGCTGTAGAAATTCTGACACGTATTGCAAAAAGGTAAGGAGTATACTCCTACGTAATCAAAACAAAATAAAAAGTTAGTAAATATTTACAAATATGAAATGAATATTAGCACTATTTAATTCTCATGCTTTAAAACAGATCGGATTGTTTACTGCCCGGTAACATATGTTATGTTTCTATTTACTGATATTTCAGAAATAAACGTCCTACAGACAACATCGAAGAAGTAGTGAATCAAATGTACGAAGAATCAATACAGTACAAGGAACAACAAGCCACATACTTGGACTTATTCAAAACCCCCAAAATAAGAAAGTACACAATCCTCACGTCTTTAATTTGGATGTGCACTGTCTTTGTATATTATGGAGTAAATCAATATATAGGACGCTTAGAAGGAAATATATATTTAAACGTTATAATAGCTGCATCTAGTCTTTTTGTAGGACTTATTTTAGTCGTTGTCGCTACTCTACACTTTAAGAGACGAATCAGTATGCTTCTTAGCTTTTGTTCTGCCGCAATATCATTAATAGTTTTCTTGTTTGTACCGTATTCTTTATATCCAGTTTATATAACGTTTGCTGCAATAGGACTAATGAGTGCATATATGACTTTTGTGCAGAACTATTTATACGCTTCCGAATTATTTCCTACTGTTGTTAGAAATTCAGCGTTAGGTGTAGCATCTATGCTGGCTAGGGTCGGAGGGTTCGTTGCTCCATTTGTTGTTAATATTGGGATAGAATCAGTTTCTATACTGATATTCAGTGGTGCGGCGTTCTTTTCTGCTATTATGTGTTGTTTCCTACCAGAAACTAAGAATAGAATACTTTTGAATACCATTGATGAAACGGAGCTTATTGAGAAATCTAAAAGCAAGGAGCATACCTAGGCTGGGATTAACTAAACAATTATAAATACAATGAAATTTTTGGGATTTATATAGTTACTTTTTCTTGTAATTTTACTATTATATATACAATTTTATCCAAGAAACTGTTTTTTCCAAACTCCAACTATTATTATTATGATTGTAAAACTTTAATATTGTAGAAACCGTAGTCAATTTTAATATTTTATATTTTCAAAATTAATATTTTCTTACTTTTTATAAAATTCATTATTACCATTAAACAATTCATTCCAAATTCATTTATTATCATATTTTTTAATTTCGGCTAAATTCATCATAGTTTTATATAACTTCAAATAAAATAATATTTCCGAGCAAACCCGACGCGCCGAGGCTTGTTAAGCGAGTCGCTTAACGCGCGAGCGCAGCCGCTATTGTTCTCTTCGGGTAATATGGGTAAGATAGCTGGCGCTCGGGCCCCTCGGGCTCGGCCGCCTCCAGTCTCAGTGCGACACTGGCTCCACGGCGTATGCACGCAACTTTGTATAATTTTCGTTCCCTTCGCTGAATGTTAAATTGTGTTTAAAATTAAGCTAAATTATTTGTTTAAATTGTAAATTATATTTGTACCTTTTTTGGACAATACAGTATGGAATTCTATAGTGTGTGTGACTTTTATTTACCTACTCATCGGAAAATTCACAACAACATTCAAATATGAGCGTACAATGCGATTAAAATAAGAATAGGACGGGCTCTCGGCTAATTTCACTCATATAAGTACGGTCAGCAGAACAAACTTAAAAATAGATTATTTTAAATGAATGACTAAAAATCGTTCATTTTATAAAATTTATATATTTATAAGGTTGGCAGCACAAACGCAGTGTTGCAAAAGTTTCCGATTTATTGGGAGATCTACTGATTTTGGTCATTGTCTCCCGATATCCCGATTTAGCAATTCAGTATCCCGATTTTTAAATTATCATCTAATGTAAAATAATATTCATAAATAAACATTGAAAATAATATTCTTCATACGGCAAAACTAAAAGATCTTGAATAAATGAATATATTATTAACATAAAATACTCTTGTTTTATTCCGAATAAAAATCTCTCGATTTTTAGATGGCTTTAACGAATTTAATTTTTCAATTTTGCAACACTGGTGAGACGCCATCTTGATTTGATGACACATGTCTTATTTATCCGTCTGTGTACTACGCGACACGTTTCCAAGTGCATTTTTATGTTCTTACGCCCTTTTTGTTGATAATTTGTTTTTGTTGATTGTTTAATTTGTTCTACAATGAGCAAAAGAGGTAGTGTTATACATCGGCGAGCTCGAGAGATTATCAGCAATGTTGATAAGTACTTCGAGGAAGAGAAAAAACGTGACATTATATTGTTGGACCAGTTAAAACAAGCAAGAATTGTACCAGGGCCAGATGGCAATATTCAGATATCGCGTGATGTATTTGAAAGTTTCATTAAGCATTTGGAAACTGCTTCGAAGGTAACCGAGCGAGTGACTTTAGCTACTGGTATTAATAAAAATACAGTGAGTCGCATTCGCCGTGAACAGAGAATAGCAACAGAAGCAAGCACAAGCAAAATAACGACACCTAAGAAGATACCACGTCAAAAGAAAATTGTGTGTGACAGTTTTGAAATATGTGCGCTGGGCAACATAATAAATTCTATATATACGGTGAGAAAAGAAATTCCTACACTAAAGAAAATGTATGCAGCTGCAATACAAGATCTTAGTTTTCCTGGCAGCTTGTCTACTTTGAGAAAAATTATGATTGAGTCGCTAGGCTACAAATTTAAAAATTGCCAGCGTAAGAGATCGGTATTGATTCAAAGGCCAAACATTAAAGCCTGGCGCGCGAAGTACCTGCGGCGTATTCGAGCAAATGATGCATTGGAATCAAACAAAAAACCAGTAGTGTTTCTCGATGAAACTTGGATCCACGCACATTATACTGTGAAAAAGTGCTGGAAATTTGCAAGCGCGGAAGGTGTAAAGAAAAATGACAGTGTTGGACGTCGTTGGATAATAACACATGCCGGTACCGAAGATGGCTTTATCGACGGGGCATTGCTAATGTTTAAAGCGAAACAGAAAAGTGGCGACTACCACGATGAAATGAATGGTGAAAATTTTATAAAATGGGTGAATGAAAAACTAATCCCGAACCTTCCCGAGACCTCACTTGTGGTAATGGATAACGCTCCTTATCATAGTATAGAGGAAACGAAAGCCCCGTACATGAGTGCTAGAAAAGTGCAGATGCAGGAATGGCTTACACAAAACGATATTCAATATGAGCAAACATTCACAAAGGCTGAACTTTATGAATTAATAAAAAAAACAGGCCACCGAAAGATTACACAATAGAAAACATATTTAGATCGCATGGCCATGAAGTGTTAAGACTGCCACCCTATAATTGCGATTTAAATCCGATAGAATATATCTGGCATTTGGTAAAACGTAGAGTGGCAGACAAAAATGTTGAGCAATGAGAAAGCGCAATCGAACGTCTGACACTTGAGTCGATCGCATCAATCACGAAAGATGACTGGAAGAAAGAAGTAAACCATGTAAAAAGGATTGAGAAAGACTACTTCGAAAGGGAATTACTTGAAGACGATGATAATGGCCCATTCAGTTTCATTATAAACATAGGTGACAGTAGTAGCAGCAGCAGTGATGATGACGACGATTACGAGGAGTCTGATTCAGTTGGGCATCAGGACATGAGTGGAATTGAAGGGCTGAGCGATTAAAATTAAAATACGTACATTCACTAAATAAAGACAGTTCAATGTGTTTCTGTGTTTACTTTAGTTTACCTACCTATGATTCGTTTTTAGACTAATTTTTTCTCTACCTATCAGATAAAAAAGTACGTGCTATTACAATATAAAACAAGCCAATATTTTTTAACATTGCTTTTTTTGAACACTATACCAAGTTCCCGTAGTGACGTCACAACATGGCGCTAGGCCGGTCCTATTCTTATTTTAATCGCATTGTAACAACAGTTAATTTTTTCTGCTTCGCAATCCCATGATTTTTTGTTCCGTAGTGTAGTAGGTACACGAACGTTATCAAAAACATTCAAGAGACATTATCAAGATTTTATTATCTATAGCTACCCATTTATATAATAAAAATAGACGTATACAGTCAAGTCTATGATCAATTTTAAATTGACACCAAAACCTTTAGAAAATACTATAGAGTTTTATACTTAAAAGTAAATATAATAATAAATGGAATTGCTGAAAAAAGGGTAACAAACATGGATGTGAAAATTTATAAGACTAAGGTTGTACCACACGCTGAAGATCCTATAGAAAAAGTGATTGGTTCATTTGGGCTGTACCAATGGATACTTCTGATTATAATGTATATCGGAAGATTTCCTACTGAGTTCCAGTTGAACAATGTAGTGTTTATAACACCGGGTGTGAATTATGTATGTTTAGATGAAGGAACTAATAATGCTACAAATTTTTGCCCTTGTGAGAATCCTCTATATGATGAGACAAACATAGTGAGTTCGGTGACAACTGAGTTTAATTTGATTTGTGAGAGGCGTTCGCTGGCTAGTCTGGCACAGTCGATGTTTCAGTTGGGACTCCTGATTGGAAGCTTGCTCTATGGACATATATCTGACAGGTAATTAAAAATGATGTTTATAAACTTTCGCGATTTGAACCTATTATTATTATTATATGTACACTACGGGACTAATCGCGCACTAAAATTACAAGATAAATAAATTACTCATCGTCCCGTCAGGATCATTTAATAATTTCGTAATTTTAGTACGCGATTAGTCCTGTAGTAATAAGGCAATGAAATAATATGTCAGGCAAATCTCACTTCGGCAAAAGCCACTTCATAAATTAAAGAATAAGTTGGCAAAGATTTTAATTATTTTTTTAATAATTAGTAATAAATAGCTGAAAAAATGTTAATGAATGAATGAAAATAACTTATGATAAATGATAATGATGAATAATGATTAAGTAATACGTAGTATAGTTGTTCAGTTGGAAACATTTCTACAAACTATTATACTATCTAATGATGAGCACAAATGTTAATGATAGTTACATATAATTATTGATAATGATAATATTACATATATTATACGAAGAAGAAACTATTTTTTTACATAAGCCAACAGTGTCTTAATTATTTATTGAAGCTATAAATACCACCCAATCTAATCTATTTTTAGAAAACTATTAGAAACTATTAATCTAATCTACTCAATAAGAAAACTATTAAGTATCTGATTAGTAGGCGTATTTAAAACTCAAAACTGTTCATATCACAAAACCATTGACCGATTGGAACAATTATAAATAGTAATTAGCAATAGTTATAATTTTTTCTTAACTTTTGTGATTTATTTCATTTTCTTTTAACTAACTGAGTATATATCTATATATTTTCCATTTCGTTAATTTTCAGATATGGTCGAAAACAAGCCGCATTACTTGCAATGACTGTCGAAATAGTTTTCATAGTCTGCTCAGCAGTTACCCCTGATCTGTGGATGTTCATGATCTTCAGATTCCTAATCGGAACCTCGGTCGGAGGGGTCATGCTTTGTTTCTACGTCCTGATCATCGAGATGACTGGAAAAAACTACAGACCTTACAGTGGTGGGCTGCAAGATATATCTTTAGTACTTGCTTACTTTACCCTGCCAATGATAGCGTATGCTGTAAGATACTGGCGGCAGTTGATGCTAGTAACTTCAGCTCCGTGGGTAGTTACAGTTGCCCTTTATTTTATAATACCTGAATCACCACGATGGCTTATCACAAAAGGCAGGACAAAAGAAGCTGTCGAAATTCTGACGCGTATTGCGAAAAGGTGAGACCATTTTACTCAAGTCTCAGGTAGTCACAATAAAGAAAACTTTTTAGATATTGATATAACACTTAAATGATTTTTATGTGATTTCTCATCATTTGATATCCATTATAAAAAATGCAACATAAGACGTTTTGTTCAATAAAAATAAATTAAAAAATCATGTCGATGCGATGATCCAATCCAAGTGACTTGATAATTGATGAAGTTTTAGTTTATGTACTTTTATAGTGCCTATTATTTTGAAACATACAACCTATAGCTTTGAAAAAAGTACGTCATGAAAACATTCTTAGTAAATGATCATTTATCACTACATCTTTTCCACTTTGCAAACATTTCAGAAACGAACGTCCAACAGACAATATCGAAGAAATAGTGAATCGAATGTATGAAGAATCCATCCAAAATAAGGAACAAGAAGCGACATATTTAGACCTATTTAAGACGCCAAGGATAAGGAAGTACACAATCATGATGGCTTTAATTTGGATGTGCACTGGCTTCACATACTTTGGAGTAAACCAATATATAGGACGATTACAAGGGAATTTATATTTAAACGTTATGATAGCTGCATCTAGTCTCTTTGTAGGGCTTATTTTTGCCGTCATCGCAATGCTACACTTCAAAAGACGAATTAGTTTGCTTATAACGTATTGTTGTGCAGCTATATCATTAATAGTTTTCCTGTTCATCCCTTATTCTTTATATCCAGTATATTTAGCGTTTGCCATGATAGGATTAATGAGTGCATTTATGACATTTGTGCAAATCTATTTATATGCTTCGGAATTATTTCCTACTGTTGTAAGAAATTCAGCGTTAGGTGTAGCGTCAATGTTTGCTAGGATCGGAGGGTTTGTTGCTCCATTTGTTGTCAATATTGGGATAGAGTCAGTTTCTATAGTAATTTTTAGTAGCGCGGCATTGTTCGCGGCCATTTTGTGTTTTTTCTTGCCAGAAACTAAAGATAGAGTACTTTTAAACACCATCGATGAGACGGAACATAAGAAATCTCAACATTAGGAGTTACATAGTAATAATTATATGAACAAATAGTAAATTATATTTTGGGCATACAATAATCATTATTTTATTTGTCATTTTTGTTTGAAATAATATATGTATACTGAATTATTTTCCCAATAAGCATAGCATAGTTTGGGTCCAAGTCCACGGCTTTTTTGACTGACGAAACGGAGGAGGTACTCAATTCGACGCGTATACATTTTTTTTATGTGTAACCACGTGGTCCGATTTCAAAAATAATTCTTTTTTATTAGAAAGAGTACACATCGAAATTGGTTTTATTAAAATCAGCTAAGCCAGTTTTGATAAATCAACAATAATGTGAAAAATGCTACATCGATCCGTGTGAAATATTGGCGAATTCTATACACGGCTGAAGTCAGTCATGCCATTTTTGCAAAAAAAAATAATCATGCAATGTACATAAATTTTACTAAGCATTAAGCGAGGCAGATTTCTTTAAATTTAAATTTATAATAGAGATTGTCCGTCTGTCCGTCTGTGTGTATGTCAAAACTCTTTATCTCGGGAACGCGTAAAGATATCGAGTTGAAATTTTAACTGTTTACGTATAATGTATATCTATGGTCTCTTGTAGTTGTGTAAAAGAAAAACTTCTCAGTTATCGTTTAAAAAAGTTAGAGCCGTTTATGTCGTAAAACCGCATATTTCGACACTCACAAAAATCAAAACCTACAGGGTACTTCCCGTTGACATAGAACTATGAAATTTGGCGAGAGGCATTGTCTCAGAGTATTCATATAGGAACAAATCTGAAAACTGTACATTTTTATTGAAATCACAAAAATATGGATTCAAAATTCAAAGTGAAATACGAATATAAAAGAACTTCATTAGCACATGCTAAAACAGGTTTTTAATTATTTTAACAATTTTCGATGTATGACGAGAAAAGTGAAAAAAAAATTTGTCGATGGTAAAGAGATTTTAACAACTTACTTCCCAATTTTGTGAAATTTTTGTCCGGTCACACTTGTCCGGTTTTTTTGTTAATTAATAAAGGTTAACATTAGTATGATTTTTATTCAAGAACTAGTTAGTATACTTCCATTTCTTTTGGTTCAATTCTTTTCAAGAATCTAATAACCAAAATTAAATATAGATGAAAAATGTTAACTTCAGAACAAAATCGTTTATTACCGTTGTCAAACTACGTGCTAATATTTTTACCACTATATTTTATGAAGAAACAAAATGAATTTTAAATAGAATGTTTTATTTTCGCTTTAAGCCGAATTCTTCAATTCTTTTATCAGGCAATGACGAGGAGAACTATATAGTATGATATATTACAATATAATATGTATGTGTACCATGGAAGAGAAAAAACAGTTGGCAATGGGAAGTGTATAATTAACGCCAGAATCACTATCCCCAAAATCTATTTTATTAAAGACAAATAAAACAGTTTTTATCGTTTTTTAACTTTACTCAAAACAGACAAATATAGCAGTTATTCTACCATAACGTAGTACGTATATTTGCGACATTTTATCCATTAACACGTTGGATTGATAGAAAAGTTTTAATTCCCCTAACTCGGAACGAATATTTTTGCTCTTCGATATCTGAGTGCAAAAACTGTTTTTATCCGCTAGATAATAAATTAAAATTTAATTTAGAACATCGTGTGCAGCAAGTTCGTAAATTCAAAACATCATTACACTTATTTACTTCTAGCTCCATGGCACCGAATTTATCATACAACCTTTTTTAATTTGTTAAAAACTTAGACTCGGAAGCTTCTTGATGTACTTTTTGTTAATTTGATTTGCCATTTGCGCGCCATTTTTTTTTCAAGTCATATTGTTGAACAACTTTAGCTTAAAAATAAGAAACCTAAAAACAAGTGAAAAATCTAAAATTAGTACTTCTAGCGACGAGGAAGTTTATTTAGCATCATGTTTTAACACGCAACTTTAACCTATATAAATTACTTACAAAATAAAGTTTTCGCACATTAAATTTTATATGTATTGTACTTTTTATATCTATAGTCGTTACGGCTTTTAAATTGTTGTCACTTATTTCCCGCTATACAATAATTATATGTAAAGTATGATAAGAGATAAAACTGATATTTGCGCCTATATCAGTGTATTATACGAAAGCGTGACTACGCTTAATTTTGGCACGCGGACTGCCCTCACATTTCCATGTTTTTTCAGTTCCGTGGTGCACACGATCGTCCAAATTATCAAGATTGTATTATCATTATTCATTTATTCGTTAAAAATGGACATACACAGTCATGTTCACATAAAATTATAAATGTATACCAAGAACTAAACAATGACTATAATTGATTTTTATATGTAAAATTGAAAACTATAATAACTGAAGTTACACAGTGTGGATAACAATATGGATGTGAAAAACGATAAAAAAAAGGTTATACTACAAGCTGAAGATCCAATAGAAAAAGTAATTGGTGCATTTGGACTTTACCAGTGGATTCTACTCTTCTTAGTTTCAATTGGAAGATTTCCTACTGAATTCCAGTTGAACAATGTAGTGTTTGTGATACCGGGTGTTGATTATATATGTTTAGATGAAGGAGCTAATAATGCTACAAATATCTGTCCTTGTGAGAATCCTCTTTACGATGAGACAAATGTGGTGAGCTCGGTGACTACTGAGTTTAATTTGATTTGTGAGAGAAGTTCGCTGGCTAGTCTGGCTCAGTCGATGTTGCAGCTGGGAATCCTGTTTGGGAGCTTGCTATACGGACATCTATCTGACAGGTAATAAGTTTTGCATATATATGTTTAGTGTTTCAGGTATATATTAAAGTATATGGGCCTTGTTATTAAGTTGCCTGGAATATAACTTATTTCATTTCATTTGGCGAACTTTATGTTATTATCCAGAGTATAATTTTGAAATGATTTGGTCATTTTGAGAATAATTATTAAAGAAGTAATACGTCCATTTGAAGACTTATCTACGAGTATAACAATAATGATAAATAAAAATATGAAAAAGTTATAATTTTTCTAGATAAGCCAGATAAGCAGACGTATTGCAGACAGTCAAATAATTACGCAGGTTATATCTACTATATCGCATTAGCAATAAATACCAACTAAATCAATTTCTTCTTATCAATTTTTTGTTGAAGTTGATTGGCGTAAGATGATAAAACACTTATATTATCGACTACTGGATAGTTAGACATAGACAGTCTCATTCGCATTTCACGAGACCAATGACAGGTAACAACTATCGTAGAACTAATTAATTACTCTAATTAGCAATTTATTATCAAGTTTTCCTAACTTTCGAGGTTTGTTGAAGTTGATTGGCGTAAGATGATAAAACACTTATATTATCGACTACTGGATAGTTAGACATAGACAGTCTCATTCGCATTTCACGAGACCAATGACAGGTAACAACTATCGTAGAACTAATTAATTACTCTAATTAGCAATTTATTATCAAGTTTTCCTAACTTTCGAGGTTTGTTACGATACTAATATAATTCCAAAAGTGTATCAAAATATTTTGGGGCATCTAACACACGGCCGGCACACGGTGTGTTTGCTAGTTTGTTCCTCTTTCACGCAGCAACGGAGCAACGGACTTGATTTTTGACATTGACAGAGTTCGATAGATGGAAAATGATTTGGCTGCTTTTTATCCTAGAAAAACAAAATGTTCCCATGGGATAGAATAAAAATTAAAATATGACGCGGGCGAAGCCGCGGGCAAAAGCTCTAAATATTTATTTATTAAAAGCTAGTCCTAAATATTCGCTTGATTTATTTTCAGATATGGCCGCAAGCAGGCAGCATTACTAGCAATGACAGTTGAGATAGTCTTCATAATCTGTTCAGCAGTCATCCCTGATCTGTGGATGTTCATGGTCTTTAGATTTCTCATCGGAACATCTGTTGGAGGCGTCATGCTTTGTTTCTACGTCCTGATCATCGAGATGACTGGAAAAAACTTCAGACCTTACTGCTGTGGGCTCCAAGAGTTGTCTTTAGTACTTGGGTACTTTACCCTGCCAATGATAGCGTATGCTGTGAGATATTGGAGGCAATTGTTGCTAGTGACTTCAACTCCTTGGATAGTAACGGTTGCCCTTTATTTTATGATACCTGAATCACCACGATGGCTCATCACAAAAGGCAGAACGAAGGAAGCTGTAGAAATTCTGATACGTATTGCAAAAAGGTAAGACATGTGTTATCCAAAAATAGACAATTTTGGGATACATATTGTATTTGTGATTATATAAGTGACACCTTTTTTAGATTATATACATGTACCTCATATTGAAATATTAGGAGTCAGGTTTGGTTTTTTAATTGAACGGTTGTCTTGTAATGAATAATATTGTTTCAATTTGACATCATTTCAGAAACAAACGGCCAACTGACAACATAGAAGAAGTAGTGAATCAAATGTATGAAGAATCAATCAAGAAAAAAGAACAACAAGCGACGTACTTAGACTTATTCAGAACGCCAAAAATAAGGAAGTACACAATCGTCATGGCTTTAATTTGGATGTGCACTGCCTTTTCATATTTTGGAGTAAACCAATATATAGGTCGTTTAGAAGGGAATTTATACATAAACGTTATGATAGCTGCATCTAGTCTTTTTGTAGGACTTTTTCTTGTCATCATAGCGACGCTTTACTTTAGAAGACGAATCAGTTTGCTTATAACTTTTTGTTCTGCAGCTATATCATTAATAGTTTTCTTATTTATTCCGTATTCTTTATATCCGGTATATATAACGTTTGCTATAATAGGACTGATGAGTGCGTATATGGCATTTGTGCAGATTTATTTGTATGCTTCTGAATTATTTCCCACTGTTGTTAGAAATTCAGCGTTGGGTGTAGCGTCCATGTTTGCGAGGGTCGGAGGTTTCGTTGCTCCATTTGTCGTAAATATTGGGATAGAGTTAGCTTCTATACTAATATTTAGTAGCGCAGCATTATTTGCGGCTATTATGTGTTGTTTTCTGCCGGAGACTAAAGACATAGTACTTTTAAACACCATTGATGAGACGGAATATAGTGAGAAATCTCAGAATAAAGAGTTACAAATGTAAACAAATAATTAATTTGATGGCATATATTTACTTTTTGTTATAATATAATTGATAATATAATAGGGTATTTGACTAGTTTTTGGAAATCATTTTAAATTATTCTTTAGTACATAGTAAGCACAGTACATTTATATTTCCGAGAGATCTACTGTATTAACAATGAAAATCAGTGTTTAAGAATAGATATTCAAGATCCCACCAAAAAAGACATTCTGTAATGGCGCTGGTCTTAGACGTCACACACTAGTAAATAACTTTAGTACATACCAGTAAATACGCTAGTTCATTTCTAAAAATTGACAAAAATTAATTTAAAAGTAAGTTAAAGATCCTGTAATATGACTCCGAAATCACAAAACACAAATTACACAAACACCAGTCAATCGAGAAATTCTTGTTTACTATCATGTGACGTCACCAGAGTTGCCGCCCTTCTTAGAGCGTTTACGTCACAGATAAAATATCAAAATAATATTGTATTTTATTTCGTGCGATTAGCGAAAATTAGACATATTTTAGTTTAAATAAAGTGAAATATGTCTTTTTCAGGCTATTATCTTTAAGGATTACCACAATTAATAGTATATTTTCTATGTTATCTAATAGCCTATTTTAGTTGGGTATGAATTTTGTGTATGAAGCTGCTGATCGACGTACGAATACTTGTCTTTAAAACTGGGTTTTTAACGTTCGATAGTTTTGGCTCGCGTTGGTTCATCGACGACGCTGATCGAGTAGCGAGTTAAACAGTCGTGCCGTACTTCAACATGTTTGATCGCCGCAAGTCAGGCTCGTCGATTTTTAAACCGTGATTTTTGCAGTGAATGACAGGCGAACTTTGTCGACGAGCTTTATAACCAGGCTCGCTCGTTGATCAGCGGCTTTTAATTTAATTTATTGAAAAAAATCCTCAGTTTGTGCCCTTTGTTAATTAAAAATTTACAATCATTTGATTATACTGTAAAAAGATGGTTAGTAAGTACGTGAAATCTTAGCCTAAGCATAATTATAAATCTTCTTTGGCCTAAGTTAGTCGATGTATTGCGTAAATGCTACGAGCAGACCGACGACCCGCATACGGCACCCGATCACGAGTGTGACACATGTGCCAGCTATAGCTCTCCTCGACCATATTTAACGGAGGAGAACATCATGCTCCTTCTTGCGGCGGCATCATGTGTCGGATTAGCGGCTTAAAATAATATATTAATACTTAGGTTTTTCCCAAATAAATTTGACACTATAGCTTTCTTTCGTTGTTTTTCTCCTTACAATATACTTTTTTCTTGAGTCCTGCGTCGTTTCGCCCCGCAAGTTTTAGTAGTCTTTGCATAGACATTTTATCTGCCTTTTAGGCTACTATAGGTAAAATCCCAAACGTTGGTCATTTGCATAAGGAAGTGTAATGACAAAAAACATTGAATTTCCATTTTATCTTAATGATAGCTGATTTTTCCCAAATTATATTTTTTATGGCGGGGCTAATCGAGCCCCCTGAAGAGTGGACTGTATTTTGAAAGTGAGAAAATGGTGCACGAGAAAAAGAGTCGGGACAGGACAGAGAAAAGGAACAGCACTTACTTGTGTTAATCCAGTCCGTCGGGATCACTTTATACCTCGCACGACACTTTCTAGCGAAATCATAGTTTTATGTTGCTAAGACAAAATGTCTGGCGGATGTTCAGCTTAAGGTTCACAAATAAGAATCACTCTTATCTCCGTATGAGTAGTAATTCGGCACTCGCGAGGACAGTTCACAATTGAGTTTGCGTGTCGCGATTAATCATCGGCTGCTTGGCTACTACTACGACTACTACTGACCACGCGTCACTCGCGGGGTCTATATATAACCTTGCCGGTCCGGCCAGTTTTCGTGCTGTTTTGAGGGTAGGATGAAGAAAAAGGAGGTACACCACAAGAATAAAAAAACGAAATGTTAACTTAATATAATCTGGCGTAACCAATAGCAATGATAAATGATCAAAACACATGAACGCGCCCAAAACGAAGTTTCCAATTAATATTTCTTCCAAACAACTCGTGGACCCCTTCAAGCCGACAGCAGGGCGAAGGAAACATATTGACCCAAGCTTCGAGGGCCAGTCCTCTGCAAACACGCTCCACAAACAGCGTATTGTTACCGTAGACTTATACGTAAACATTGAAGTAATAGAATCAGCTGCTAAGAACACGGAACTATGATGTGACGCCTGACCAAAATGCTGGTGTTTATTTGTTCTAACGTACGAAGTTACATATTTGAGCCGTTTGGAGTTGAGACATTGGGTCCGTGGGAGCCGGGAGCTCATTTTTGACCGACGAACCACCGGAGGAGGTGTACAATTAGACGCGTATATATTTTTTTTAATGTATAACCACGCATAATTTTTTTCATTGTAATAATTTTTTCATAATTCTTTTTTTATTGGATAGAATATACTTCGAAATTGGTCCCATATAAATTTTATCGAAAATGTGAAAAATGTTACATCGATCCGTGCATAATATTTGCGTTCTAGCGATGCGCCCCGGCTTCGCACAGGTGTGTTATACATATAAACATTTATCTTGAATTACTCTATCTATTAAAACAAACTGCATCGAAATCCGTTGCGTAGTTTTAAAGATATAATCATACATGGGGAGAGACAGCATAAAGCGACTTTGTTTTATACTATGTAATGATTCTGTACACGGGTAAGTCGGTCATGCTATTTTTTGCAAAAAATAATTTTGTTTCCAAAGTCTCAGGCGCTCAGTTTGGTGGACGCGACGCATGACTAAAATGCTGGTGTTTATTTAGCTCAACGTGCCATTCAGCGTGGCAGTAGTGCAGCCAGCATGCTGGCACGCTACCAACTGGCAATAGGCTTGAGAATTTGGATTATCTTTAGACCTTTAAGGATCTGTGGATGATCCAAATGCTTTTTATGTAGTAGTAGTGTAAGTAGTTTTAGCTTATAAAATAGTATTGTATTTTGTTGTACGAGTACATGTTGTAAATAAATAATGTTTCATAATCATAACGCTCACTATAATTACTTATGTCAGGATCAGTATTCCTCATGGACCAACTGCGTTCACAAAACTAGTTGTTTCATCAAGAATATTATTTTAAAATCTTTCCCGAAGGGACAAGTAGGTAAATAAATGTCATGTTTTCTGAGTCATACGGCAGTCAAAACAATTAGGCAAGTAACACATAGACAAAGAACAGATATTTTGATTCATTATTCAATCTTATGTCCGGCAGATAATTAAACCCGATACCTCCTACACAATACTAGCAGCCTAGAAGACTTTTAGTTTAACATTGAAATAATAGTACAGAACAAGTTGAAAACAAAACTATGAATATAAATAATGTGCCGATACCGTGACCAATAAGCTAGTTATAATTTGGTCCAACATACAGGCATTGTTATTCAATGTGGTAGGCACCCGGCTGACTAGAAATAATTTTAGGCATTTATTATTTTTAACCGACTTCTAAACAGTAGGAGGTTCTACGTTCGTCTGTATGTATTATTTTGTAGCCTAGGTAGCCCCATCCTCAGAGCAAATAAAAAAATCAAGAGAGAATGTTGTGAACAAACAAGTGAAGCCAACCAAAACTACTCCTCGCCGTGTACAGACAGTTACACACACATACAACGTACAACGAAACTACGCCTTGGCTTGTCAGTCGAGCTACGGCGGCGCAACACCGACGCACACATGTATAGAAAACCGGCCTCACTTGACTGTTCAACGACGTTCTCTCTTGATTTTTTTATTTTCTCTGAGGCCCCATCAAATCTTTTTTTTTAGTTTTTAAAAAATCAAAAATAATGGATAAATTGTATACATTAATTTGAGCGAACTATTAGAATTTTCCACACGATGGAAGTCGGTTTAACCATTTTTTTTGCTAGATTTCTTAATGACTTAAAACGAGTGGATATTTAGATTATTATGCTGACTGACACAATATTTGGCATCGCGCTTTGGACGCATTTGCCACTAACTAAAAATCTGTTTGAAACCCAGCTACTGACGTCGCATGGACGTCGCAAAACGTGTATATAATTCAGCAGAACGTCCAACAGATCCTTTGTTGGCAAATAGAATACCCAATGAGTTTATTTACCACTGATTTGCGCTTTTGATGTTTGCGCAACCTTTTCAATAAAAGCGATAATTTGTGCGTAATTGGAGTTTTGGCAAACACCTGAATCGTTTTGTGTTCTTTTAGGGTTCCGTAGCATTGGAAATTTAGGGCTGGATGTAGCGTTCCGTTCAATAATTTTGAAGCAGTTTCAGTAAATGAAGGTGCTTATAGAAACCGAATTGCTACTTTCGCTAGCTAGCTATTTGCATGAAGGCGTTTGTTACGTTTTCATCAAAGTAGTCTAAATAAAAATTTCTTCTTTGTTATCGAACTCCTAAACGGCTTGACCGCTTGAGTTTAATAAACTATCCATAACTTGTTATGATTTTAGTTTGAGTGCTTTCCACACTAGATTTTATCTCAAAGAGTTATCTTTGTGATAAGCATTTCAAAAATCTCTCGTCAATCTTTAGAAGTTCTAATAACTTCTAGTTGAGTGATAACCTGTCTAATACGGGTATCACAGGTGGCGCCACCAACGCTATAAGTTGGTGTAATGTAAGCAGTTCAAAAATTTGAAGCTTGCGTAGGAGGCGGGCTGGCTCAGTTGGTTAGAGCGTCGAGCTAGTGATCCGAAGGGGCAGGTTCAAATCCTGCGTTCATTTCAGATTTTTGAAATGCTTGTCACAAAGATATCCATAACTTTGTCCAAACTACTTTCAATAATACATGTCTTTTCTAGATTTTCCAATTACTCAGGGTTATCCAGAACTGGTGTACTAAGCCGAAAGGGGGTGGTTAAGACCATCATTACGAACAAATTTTGCGATGAGGCCAACTCAAAATTCGAGAAAAAAAGTTCAGCCGTTTCATACATTTTGTCGATTCCGAGATGATATTTTGTATAGAACAGCTGATTTTCTTTTCTCGAATTTTGAGTTGGCCCCATAGTAAAAGTGTTTGTAATGATGGCTTGAATTAACTCATTTTATCTTAGTATACCAGTTTTATATAACCCTGTATTTATTTTGCAAACCTTCAAAATATACATCCTCGATTTGTTGTCACGAAAATTTAAAAAATCCTTTAGCAAAAAATAAAGACAATGAAAAACAAAAATTCTCCGTTATTAATTAACGGATGGGTTGTCAGGCAAGCCTGTCAAGCTGCCTGATGGACTGAAATACCTTTGTCCAGCAAATAACTGAGATTTTTCTTTAAAATGTCTGTTAAATATCAAAAACGGCAACTTTGACGTTAGTAAAAAAAAGTAAACAAAGTGAGGAAAAATATTGTTTTACACTTGACTGCACTTAAAATTGTAAAGGAAAAGTTTTCAGGTGGCTTGTTTTGGTAATATTTACTCAATTTTGACGAAATACTACATAATACTTAACTAGCATACATGGCAAACTTTGTTTTTGACCGACGAACCACCGGAGGAGGTATACAATTACAAAGCGTTTTGAGTCCACATTCCTCATACGAACTGCCAGAATTTGGAACGCTTTGCCTGAGTCTGTCTTTCCGTTAAAGTACAATGTAGGTGTCTTCAAATCTCGAGTAAATAGGTATCTTTTAGTTAAGCGTGCTACATCCTAGACCGCATATCTGCTTTACATCAGGCAGTGTGTAGTCTAACGCAAACCTATTTGAAATAAAAAAAAAAAAAAAAAAAAAAAAAAAAAAAAACATTTCATCGCCTATATTTATTTTTTATTTTCTTTTTCGGTCAGTATTTGGATGGGTGACCGCGGGTGGCATTTTCCAACTGAGCGCTACCGTGGCTCGGATGACACGTTAAATTGTAGGTCCTAGTTGTTTCAACCGTTTAGTCATGTGAGAGGCCTTCAGGCGGCCTAAAAACTCTGACACCAGGGCTAGCCACCCGGCCTATACGAACTTACTTAATTAGTTTTTTTTTTTTATATATATAACCACGCATGACTTTTTTCGTAGTAGTCCGATTTCAATAATTATTTTTTAATTGGAAAGAATGTACTTTGAAATTGGTCCCATTTAAATTTTATCGAAATTGGCTGAGCCATTTTGATAAATCAACAATAATGTGAAAAATGTTACATCGATTCGTGCATAATATTTGCGTTCTAGCGATGCGCCCCGGCTTCGCACAGGTGTAGGTATTATACATATAAACATTTCTCTTGAATTACTCTATCTATTACAATAAACTGCATCAAAATCCGTTGCGCAGTTTTAAAGATATAAGCATACATGGGGACAGACAGCGGGAAGCGACTTTGTTTATGACTTTGATTATGACGTATAAAATACATAGAGAAGGCCACCCTTATCCCCTAGGAATATAAAAGCGTCTAAAGTCTAGACTTCTAGTATAGACCTATTCTCAATTTCTATTTCTCCAAACTATACATATAAAAATCTGTATTATTAATTCAGTCATCTGTGAGCTATCTTGCAGACGTTCTGCGATACATTTATTAACAGTATGTTAGGTATGTACTCGTAATTCTCATTTGAAACTTCAGATTTGCAAATTTTGCTTCAATTAACGTTTACACTTGGTTGGTTTTCAATTTCATACTTATATATAGGAAAAGAACTACTATACTTAGGTATTACCCTTCGTGAGTAAACTATCAGCAGTTCAGTAGTTAAAAGGCCAGAGGGACCAGACAAAGTCACATATTATCAAATTACACAAAATGTATACAAGATTTTATTCACATATGCACTGAGATAATGTGGTCAATTGAGAAAATATGAAAAATATGTATCAATTTAATATGGTCAGAAAAAGACATGAAAAATATCTCGATTCAGTTGATTTTTCCGGGTTTTTAAACAGCTAACGTCAAATTCCAATACACATGTGACAGTTTTGACACCAGTTTGAAAAGATTTTCCATGCATTTTTGTGGTTGAGAATTAATTGACAACATCATTATCAATTTGTTTTGAATAGATTTTTGAGATTTTATGCGACTCGACAATGGCATGTGACGTTGTCTAGCCCTTCTATGGGAACAACACAGTCAACAACACACACTACCTAGCATTATTTTCATAGAGCAATATTTAGCTAAGGCGTCAGCTTATAACATCGCTCCAGTGCGTGCAAGCCAATATATTGAGTGAGATAGGTATTAGAAATTATAACGGACCCTGAGAGGGCTGTCTAAGGACTTTGGGTAAATCTTATTATAACTTGTGGCGCAGAACATCAGCTTCACTAGAAAGGTCTTCAGCGTGTACATTGTGTGACCTCCGATTGGATTGGAGAGGTATGAAAGTTTGACGTGTGTCTCTACTTATAAATGTGAAAGTGTAGGTATCTATTTGTCTGGCTGTTTTAATATATTGCACTCGAAAGTATTACAAATTACAAACTCAAAAGGATTTTTTCCTAAGCCCATCGTCTATTTTCAGCCATAAGACGTTCACTACTGGACATAGGCCTCCTGGCTTGCATCCAGCGCATTCCCGCGTTCCTAATGAGGTAATTGTAGGTCCCGGTTGTTTTAACCGTTTAGCTATGTCAGAGACCTTGTACTGTACTGTATCAGCCTTTTAATAGTCCACTGCAGGACGTAGGCCTACCCACGAAAGCTGATTGGGCCATATCCACCACGCTGGCCCAGTGCGGGTTGGTTGATTCGCATACGCCATCGAATTTCTTCTACGGAAGTATGCAGGTTGCCTCACGATGTTTTCCTTCATCGAAAAGCCAATGGTGTGAAATTCCGTACATAAATTCCAAAGAACTCATTGGTACGGGACCGGGATTTGAACCCACGACCTCACGATTGCAAGGCGGGTGTCACTACCTCGAGGCCACCACGGCTCAGAGGCCTTAGGCGGCCTAAAAACTCTGACACCAAGGCTAGCCATCCGGCCTATACGAAATTACTTTAGGGTAAAACTATACAATACGCCCCAGTACATAAAATTAAAAAAAAATATAAAAATATATATTAAAAATATAAAAAAATATAAAAATTATAAGAGATCAATATTAAATTATAAAGTGGATATTTAGCTAAACTATAAAGTAAAAATATATAAATAAACAATAAAATATTTTATTATTCAAGATTTGTTTTTTTTTTTACACTGGGGCATTTTGTAATACAAGTGAGGCATCTTGTCAAGCAATGACAATGCAAAACGCCCCACTTAAGGTTTTTATAATACCATCATTGTATTTAACTGACCATTCAAAAACAACACAAAATAATGTCAAATCATTCATAAATAATTGCTTTTTAATTTAACGCCACAAAATTTAGCAAATGCCTTAAAAATAATGTTTTATCGATATTTAAAAAAGTGGGGCGTATTTTATAGTTTTACCTTAATAAGGTCATCCGTCGACCTTGTGAGTCCTTAATGATCAGTAAGAATCTTCGGACAAAAACGAAATATTACTTTCAAATATCTTACGAAAAAATCCTTCGAAATATTTCTTCTAAAATATTAGTGATTATCGCAATAGGATAAATTATATTTTTTACAACAGGAGTATTACTAGCCCAAGTGATTGTTTATACTTTTTCAACACTTTCACAGTTCAAGTCTTGTTTTCTAAAGTGTCTGGTGGATGCGACGCGTGACCAAAATGCTGGTGTTTATTTGGCTCAACGTATAAGCATTGCCATTCAGCGTGGCAATACTGCCAGCTTAGAGTATTAATATACTTTAGTTATTTATAGTCTAAGACTGCCAGCATGCTGGGCACGCTACCAGTGCTGGCAGTGGGCTTGAGCATTTGGATTATCATTAGACCTTCAAGGGTCTGTGGATAATACAATTGCTTTTTATGTAGTAGTATGTAGGTGGTTGTAGTTTATAAAGTTGTATTATATTTTGTTGTAGTTAATAAAACCACTCCATCATCTCCACCCTGGCAATTTCTGTAGTGATCATGGAATAAGACTCTACGCACAACACTTTACTAAACATTACTTCGTGTGTTTCTATCCCAAGTAGTACAAGCAACCAAACCATGCTCATACTTCTTGCAACACTTTCGCAGTTCAATGACGGAACGGAACGTTCTAATTTCTTGCTAGTTTGTCATGTCATGTCAGATCATTTCCACCTTGGCAATTTCTGAAGTAATTACGGAGTAAAACTCTACGCACAACACTTACGAAATATTACTTTGTGTGTTCCTAGCCCAAGTAGTATAATCAATCAAACCATGCTCATACTTCTTGCTACACTTCCACAGTTCAATGTCTGTTCTAAATGTCACAATATCTTGCTGGTTTGTCGGATCATGTCCGCCCTGGCAATTTCTGTAGTGATCACGGAGTAAGACTCTACACGTGTCGACACGACCGCGCGACACGTCTTGCTGAGTATTAGTTTGAGACAGAAAAATAAATAAACGTATTTTTCATACTCCCCATCTCAGAAAGAGTATTTTGGCCCTTCGATATCTGAGTGCAAAAGCCGCTAGAGGATAAAGTAAAATTGAATTTAGAGCATCGTGTGCACTAAGTTTGTGAATTCAAAACATCATTAAACCTATTTACTTCTACCTCCATGGTAGAAGTAAACACCCAATTCGGCAATTTATCACACAACCTTTTTTAATTAATTAAAAACTCAGACTCGGAACATTCTAAGCGTATTTTTTTAGTTTGCTTTGCGCGCGCCTATTTTTTTTCACGTCATATTGTTAAGTTAAAACCTTATGATAAAAATAAAAAACTTAAATACAAGTGAAAAATCTAAGGATAAGCTTTTTCTTCAACAATCACGCAAGAAGTACTTGAAACAGTACGATATGTATCGTAGACGACTTTAGTCATTTGCTCGCTGAGGTGGGATGAAAAGTTACGTGTTCCGCTCGAGTGCAAAGATTTTTCACTTTGTGCTCTTTTGATTCCCTCGCTAACGTTCAGGATTTAAGTTTAGTATCCTTTGCTTGCTCGATCCTCAAAATTAAGCACGCGGTTAAAAAGTAACATAGCACTCTTCTATAACAAATAACTGTTATAAATTAAGGCCACGAGACACAGACACAGACGAGCCACAAGACAAGCCATTTGGAGTTGAGACTGAGAGTCCGTGGGGGCCGGGAGCTCATCTTATTTTCAAAAGTCTTTCTGAGCGTCTGGTGGATGAGTCGCGTGACCGAAATGCTGGTGTTTATTTGGCTCAACGTATAAGCATTGCCATTCAGCGTGGCAATGCTGCCAGCATGCTGGACACGCTGCCAACTGGCAGTGGGCTTAAGCATTTGGATTATCTTTAGACCTTCAAGGGTCTGTGGATGATCCAATTGCTTTCTATGTAGTAGTAGCGTAGGTAGTTTTAGCACAAAAAGTAGTATTGTATTTTATTGTAGTTAATAAAGGCATTTTTGCCCGTTAAAAAAAATGACGGAGAATAATATAAGTTCGATAAGTCCGGGTGGCTAGCGTCAGAGCTTTTAATTTCCTAAAAGCTAACATGGCTAAGCGGTCAAAACAAGAAAAATATTGTATAAGAGTTACAAGAAAGTAAAATGTTATTTAAATGATGTACTGCTGAACATAGGCGTAACCACCAAATGAGATTGGGCCGTATCCACGCTATGCAGATTAGTGGCTTCACATAAGAATTTCTTCTAAGGACGTATTATGCAAGTGTTGCTTTTTTACAACCAACCTTACCACAAAAGTTTTAGACTTTAGACAAAAGCGTGCGTGAAACGTGTTTAAAGCGTGTTTAAATCTTTTGTGGTAAGGAGGCAAAAGTTTATTTTTGTTGTTTATTTGTTATTTTTTCTCGCAGCAACAGAGCAACGGATAGACTTGACTTTTAGCATGGGCGTATAGTTCGGAGAGTCATTGACAAAGTTTTATCCCCAATAAAAATATAGCTACGGGATATAATAAAAATTAAAATATCACTCTGGCAAGCTCCTGGTAAAAGCTAATATCAAATAAACGAATATATGAGTCTTTTAATTCTAAATGTTATTTCTGTACAATATTAAGAAAAACAGCAAGACAGAACTAATAATTATTTTTCACAAAAAAATTGTAAAACCGCCTTCCATCGTGTACAGAATTCAAATATTTCGCTCGAATTGTTTACATTATTGTGGATTTTTTAAAACTAGCTCAGCCGATTTCTGTAAAATTTAAATGGGACCACCTCAGGAGTATATATATTTCGAACTAAAATATAATGTTTCGGTTCGGTTTACAATAGGCAAAATTATCGATGAACATACACAAAAAAAAATAACAGACGAACGTAGAACCTCCTTTTTTTTGGAAGTCGGTTAAAAGAAATAATTCGATCCATATTTACGATCAAATACTACGAGAACCTACATACATCACAGTAAATAATTTATTCAACTTAGCAAAAAGCTCACATAGATACTACCAAGAAAAATTGAAAAAGGGTATCTCTTTCATCTCAAAGGTATATATCCTAAAGACGTTTTGTTAATCAATTTTAGTGGATTTTTCCGACAAAAAAGTTTTATAAAGGAATCCAAAGGGAGGCGAGGTCTTTGCCCGAGTTCCTGCCCAATTTTTCTCAGAAGGATTCACGTAAATCTATTCTCAGTGTTAACACTCATATGGCCTGAACTGTACTGTACTGTATCAGCCTTTTTAATAGTCCACTGCAGGACGTAGGCCTACCCACGAAGGGTGTTTGGGCCATATCCACCACGCTGGCCCAGTACTGGTTGGTGGATTCACATAAGCCATCGAATTTCTTCTACTGACATAATGCAGGTTGCCTCACGATGTTTTCCTTTACCGAAAAACCAGCGGTGTTAAATTCACTATCACTACATAGTATAAAACAAAGTCGCTTCCCGCTGTCTGTCCCCATGTATGATTATATCTTTAAAACTACGCAACGGATTTTGATGCGGTTTTTTTTAATAGGTAGACTGATTTAAGAAGAAGGTTTATATGTGTAATACACTTGTGCGAAGGTGCGGGTTGCTAGTCATATATTTCTGCGATAGTTTAGGTGTTTTCAAATTTTCTTTATGACTAGCTACCCGTACCAGTTTTGCTGGGCTACGTATGAATAATAGCTATAAATATTCATGAATAAATTTATTTTGACCAAACTTAAAAAACATTTCATAAACTATAACTATTAAAATTAACCTACTTAAAATAAAACTAATACTATATACTAAAACTTAATGAATTAATATTCTAAAAGATGAAAATCGCATTTCAATCTGTTGAGTTGTTTGGAAGAAATAAAGGGAAATAAAAATCATCGAGTACAAATACTTGTATTAGCTTATAACATGACGAGGCAATCTTAATTTTCGTTCATTGATACAAAATTGCATACGTCAAAAAATAAAAAATTACATCAGATTTATAAATTAATAAAAATAATAAATTACAATTAATAATATATATAAACCTATCATCATCAATTGAGACTAAAATTACAAAAAAAAACATAAACATTTCATACATATTATATACTTTATAGTATACAAATTTGACTATGGATTTTTACACAGTCACTTTTAGCGTCATAAACTCTTTTTCAATGTCATAAAACGCCCGACCGACAAGCCAACGCTTTAGCCTTGACTTAAATATCCATTACCTAGGTACATATATTAATATGTACTACATAGTTACGCCCCAATATACAGACAAGCTCGTTACCTCGGGAGCTAAACAAGGTGGATTGTTCTGGTACACAAACAAGTTTTCGTAAAATCTGCGCCAGCAGCAACTTATCACGTTTTGCAAACTTGATTTTATCTCGTGAATAATCCAGTAGTGCTGGTCTTAGGGCTCGATAGATCAGCAAAGCTATCACGACTTTACATGTTGAAGTTACAAGACAATACTTACATACTCAAAACAAGTACCTGTACTTTAGACTTCAATGGGTGAACTTATTTTTATAAGTAACTTTAAATTACCACTTCTTCATCATCATCATCATCGTAGTTTGATAGCCCAATGTTGAACGTAGGCCTCCCTTTGTTTGTAAAATTCGCCTCTTTTCCATTTTTGGTATGCGTTTGACTACATACTGCCAAACGGAAACTTATAATTTATTGACAAAGCCTCTTTCCAGCTTCTATTTATGGTCTAATTATTGTTTTTAATTCATGATATAAATGGTTGACTTATTTTAATTATTGCACAAAATATTTACTTATTGTTTTTATTTTAAAAATGTTTTTGCATTTGGTGTTGTGTTTTTAAAAAGCCTCTTCACAGCTTTTGTTTTCGTTTCTATTTATTATAGTACAAATGTTTATGAATTAGTATAATTCAATAATAGCTATTCTATGTATGGATACTGCATTTATGTATTTAATATTTAGTACACTTTAAAAATTGTATCGGACAAGAACCTTTATGTTTCTATTAGAATAGAAATGTATTAATATTAAGTTTACATGAAAGTCAATAAAAATTATCAATGAATTATCTTATATCTATGATGGCAATAAAAATTATCAATGAATTATCTTATAAAAATTTATATGAACACCGGATACAACTCACGATTATTTGAGCGGTCGAACCGCTATGCGTCCGACCGTTTTAGCTAAGGAGAGTTTCCTGGTTCCCCGCAAGGTGCGGGAGGCTATTGAGATCGCGCGTCATCCGAATTTCAATCGGGATGGTGGTTGGACTTTGGCGCCGTCGTGGAGACCGGTTTTAAACACTAAGCAGCAGAGTTTTGTGTCAGAGAGTTTAGCGCTGGACACAGTCAGTGTATGGTGTGTGGACGGAGGTTGTTCAGCACAAGATGTGCCATCGGAGGAAGAAGAAGCAGAAGAAAACCATCCAGCTCCCGTAACGAGTAGCTGATCGCGCGCTGCGGAGGCGCGACGGGCGAGGGCAGTGGCGCGGGAGGCGCGAGCCGCCGCCCAGCTCACGGCCGTCGGTGACTCCAGTGCGCGGGCGTCCGTTGTCGGGGGCGCGCGTATTCCCTGAAGAAAGAGTACTAACTACTCTGAAACCGGTCGGACGCATAGCGGTTCGACCGCTCAAATAATCGTGAGTTGTATCCGGTGTTCATATAAATTTTAATAATGAATCCTCACGCTAGTTTTAATGAAGTAATTATCTTATATCTATGATGGTTTAAGCAGGTATGTGGTCTAGGTTGTACAGTGGCAAGCTTACCTAGAAGATAATTTAAATAATTAATCTGGAATCAGAGAACGTGCATAAGATGAACCTAAGATAGATATTTACTGTGATATCAATGATATAGTTTTTCCCAAAAGAAAAATGTGGGTAATTATGTGTAGACTAAAGCCCTAGCGCTCTATAAAAGCCTTTGTAACGCACCTAATAATATTTAATATTTAGGCACCTTAACGTACAAAACTCTAAGAGAAGAAAACCATAACGGTTTTAATTAAAAAGCAACATTTGACGAAGACAAAGTTTTTTTTCAGTCCCCAGAGTGTCATTAAAACGATCTCCTGTCTAAAATGCTGTCTTTAAAAAACTTTAGCTCTAAAACTTGGAAAATTACAGGAAGTTTTCTAGGTTTTGGGAGTTTTAGCAAAAATTCGTGGGACTTTGTAACCATTTTTGTTTTGAGAAAGTCTTAATATTAACAAAATGAAATTTCATCAAAATCTTATACAAGATTGAGCCATTTGATAATATTTTCTACAGTGAAATAACCGATGCTTTTACACTCAAAAAAAGAATTCCTATACTCTATAAAATTTAACCTGATCTCTGCGACAGCTGTCAGAAAAATCACGCCTATGAAGTCCTGAATTTCTTAATAGTACAGACAGTACCAGTCAATGTCATACTTTATGGGCATGCCGATTAGTGATGGGCGACGAATGATCGTGACCACAGAGTTTTAGATAGAGTTTTATTTAAAATATCGATAGTTTATACTTACGATATCTACATCTACACTAATCTACATCTACACTTCTACATCTACACTAATAATAATAATAATCTCTCTGTAGGCCCAACCACCGGTAGCTTGAGCCCCGCCCCGCTGCCGGCGGCACTCTAGGTTTAGGTTTTTTTTTTATAGTATTTTGTTCTTTTATATAAATATTGTAAAAAAACTTAGATTTAAGATAATAAATGAATATGAGTATAATAATAATAATAATAATAATCTTGCCTTAACCGTCCGGCTTGGAGTGGAAACCGCAAGAGCTAAGAACCTAAGCTCCAGGGTGGAAGTGTTAAAGGGCATAACGCCGCGAGTAGCGTCTAGTGAAAGCGCAGCACACCTCTCGACACCCTAAGCCGTCCACACCAATGTTGCCCCTCCGGCGCCAATATACGGTAGCTATTATGGGGGGCCCATTTAGTGGATGGCAAGTCACCACCCGCCTGAATATTTGAAATGAGGCATTATTTGGCGGGTGCCGTACCTCATTCCATAGCCCGTATTAAGTCATCGAACAGCACATCACAATAGCCCGATATACTGTAAGTCACATCTAGCAATAGTTTTTTCATTCTACTTTATGTACTCAACATTTTATATTAATTTAATAAAAAAAGATGTAAAAGGGCCTCTCAGTGTTGGTTTCGGCCCCATTGATGCCTACCAAAGGACCAAGCTTTGCTTGTGATTTTAAGTGAATATAAGAAGATAATAATAATAATAATAATCGCAGGGGCGGCTTTGTGGCGAGCCGTCGGTGAGTGGCGACACCGCGAACCCTGATTCCCTGGGGCTAAATGAGACCCCTGACTCCTCTCTTGCCTTAACTGGCCGGTTTGGAGTGGAAACCGCAAGAGCTAAGAACCCAAGCTCCAGGGTGGAAGTGTTAAAGGGCATAACGCCGCTAGTAGCTCTTAGTGAACGCGCAGCACACCTCTCGACACCCTAAGCCGTCCACACCAATGTTGCCCCTCCGGCGCCAATATACGGTAGCTATTATGAGGGGCCCATTTAGTAGATGGCAAGTCACCACCCGCCTGAATATTTGAAAATGAGGCATTATTTGGTGGGTGCCGTACCTCATTCCATAATCCAGTTTTGTATAACACCCAGAAGTTCACCACAATAACCCATTATTTTTTCAATTCATTACTAACAATAGGCTCCTTGTACCTTCACCCCTACAACATAGCTAAATGATGTTTAAAAAGGGCCTCTCAGTGTTGGCTTCGGCTCCACTGATGCCCATCAAATAACCGGGCTTGGCCCGAGAGATGTATATCAAATAAAGTATAATAATAATAATAATATTCAGTTACATATTATTAGATCTTATCACAGATGTCATTATATACGAGTTAATCATTTTTAGGATTCCGTACCTCAAATGGAAATAACGAAACCCTTATAGGATCACTCTGAATTATTAAAAAAAAAAAAACCGCTGACAGACCAGACGTCTTTTAAGATCAAATTTTCTAAATATTGTATTTTATTAGTTTTTCTAGTATTTTTCTGCAGTATTTCAAAAAGAACAACAACCAGATTATATTTTCATTCATTCAGATATATTTTACAATGAAACTGTGAAAAATAGAAAGAAAACTCCGACACCAATATTTGACATTCAACATGACACACACTTCAAGAAAATATCAGAATCCAATTAGAATACAATGTTTACAAGATCAAAGGCAAAAATAACAGCGGACACAACAGGCGCACGACCACCACCATCGCCCGCCTCGTCGTCAGCTCCGAGCGCATCGTCGGGTGATGAGTTCCACACCACCCACGAGACGAGCGGCTCGTCGAGCGACACGAGCGGGCCACGGACGCCGCCGCCGCCACCACCACCAGCGCGACGACGAGGCCGTCCACCGCTGCCGGCACGCTTGGGGCCTGTGGGGCATCCCGCCCCGCCTTCCGCTCCCGCTACCGGTGGCATAGTGCGTCGCATGCGATGGACTCAAACCAATAATGAGAATTGCATGCGCGCGTACTTTGGGGCTACAGAGGGGGGAACCAACATGACAGCGTACTGTGCCAGAATGCTGCCTTTGTTTCAGGCCCTTGAACCGACCGTGGCCGTGACTGCCCAACGACTATCGGACCAAGTGCGGGCTATCCACCGGTGCAAACTGCTGGATCAGTCCGTCATTGATCGGCTCCGCCTGGAGGCGCTGCCTGCTTGCCCCACTGCTTCTTCGACGCAGGACCCGCCCGTACTTGTCGCGTCGTCAGCCCCGACAATGGCTTCAGTGCCGATGTCGGCGGCGACACTTGCGACATCACCGGCGGGTCCTGCGGTCGACGAGGCAGATGACGCGAGTATGAGCGTATCTAGCCAGGTGAGTGAGCAACTGAGGAGGGCTTTGGAAGACGCAATTTCCCAGTATCGATTCGCACCTGACTCTAGGCCGCGACTGCCACGTTTTCCCACCCATAGGTGTAACTTGGCGCTTATGGGAGCCCTGAACCCTTTGCTAGTCCCGTATTTACGGGCAAGCGAAGGCTTAGTCGATACCCACTCGATCTTGTACTGCGGCGCCATCGCGGCGTGTCGCGTTGCACGTGTTAAGTTTCCGGACACTAACCGTGCACCGCGACCCGCCGGGGGTGTGCCCGCGTGGCAAATGCGGATCCAGCGGCGTATCGACTCGTTCAGGACTCTCATAGCAAAGCTAATCTGTTTCAGCCGGGGGAATAACCGCCCCCGAGTCATGCGTTTCGTGACACAGGCCTTTGCCGGGACTGGTATCAGACCCCAGCACTATTTGGCCAGTGTCACGGAACGCATAGACTATCTGAAACAGAAAGTCTATGCGTGGGCAAACCGCATTCGTCGCTACAGAGAGCGTGTGGATCGATATTGGCTAAATCGCCTCTTCCAAAGTGACCAAAGGAAAGTGTACCGAGGCTGGGAGAGAACCGACCAACGTGTGAGCGACGGGCAGTTGCCGGATGCTAGCGCCATGAATGACTTCTGGCGCGGCATCTGGTCGGTGCCCGTCGAACACACGGAGGGTGACTGGATGCGTGTGGTTGAGCGGGAATGCGAGACTATCGAACCTATGGGATCTGTTTTAATAGATCCCGTAGACGTTAGTTGTGCGATCCGTACGGCTCAGAACTGGAAAAGTCCTGGGCCGGACGGGCTGCACAACTTTTGGATAAAATGGTTTCGATGCTCGCATGACCGCTTAGCCACACAATTCCAGGAAGCCCTTGAGGTTGGTTCTCTACCTAGCTTTTTCACCACCGGTGTCACCTTCCTGCTCCATAAGTCCGGTAGTACCACGGAAGCAAAGAACTATCGACCCATTACGTGCTTGCCTACCATCTACAAGCTCCTCACATCCATTCTGAGCATCAAAATTAACGCGCACGTCGTTGCGCAAAACGTTTTGGCTTTCGCTCAGAATGGATGTAGGGTTGGGTCCCGTGGTACTAAGGAGCTCCTCCTCATAGACATGGCCATAAGCCAGCAAGTCCGGCGGAACAAGGGAGCCCTCTCTGCCGCCTGGATTGACTATAAGAAGGCCTATGACTCTGTGCCTCATTCGTGGCTCGAGAGGATTTTAGAGTTGTATAAAATCGATACAAATCTAAAATCATTCTTAGTGTCATGCATGGGGCAATGGGCCACGGTCCTTCGTCAACCTGGCGGTGGAGACGGCTCCGCTGGTCCGCAAGACTTGATTAGGATTGAGCGGGGAATATTCCAGGGTGACAGTCTGAGTCCATTGTGGTTCTGCCTGGCCCTGAATCCTCTCAGCACTTTGCTGAGGAATTCAGAGCTAGGCTATCGGCTTCGCAGACAGGGTGAAGTTATCTCTCACCTGCTGTACATGGATGATCTCAAGCTGTTTGCACCGAAATACCAAGACCTGGTGGAGCTGCTAAAAACCACTGAAGTTTTTAGCAGGGCTATCAGGATGGAGTTCGGTGTAGATAAGTGTGCGGTCATGCATGTACAGCGTGGGAAAGTTGTGGATTCTCCGAATCTACAACTTTCTGAGACGATGACTATCAGGTCTCTCTCCGAAGCCGAGACCTACAAGTATCTCGGTATGTCAGAGTCGTTGGGTATATCGGCAGTGGACATCAAGAAATCGGTGAAGGAGCGCTTTTTTTGTCGTCTGACAAAAGTACTAAATAGTCTTTTGTCCGGCGGCAACAAGGTGCGCGCCTTCAACGGTTGGGTCATGCCGCTGCTGATGTACTCCTTTGGCATACTGAGGTGGACTCAGACTGAGCTGGACGCCCTGGATAGGAGGGTCCGTCGATTGCTCACTTTGCATCGCATGCTACACCCGCGCTCGTCTGTCATGAGACTGTACATTCCGCGGAAGTGTGGTGGCCGAGGCTTTTTAAATGCCAAGGACCTCCACAACCGCGAAGTATACAGTCTCCGGGATTATTTCCGAAACAGCGGGCGTGGAATGCATTGCGATGTGGTGGCAGTTGACACAGGCCTCACCCCGCTCTCCCTGGCGAAGGAGAACTGGCGCAGGCCATCGGTGCTCAGCACCGATGATCGCAAGGCGGTATGGAAGAGCAAGGAGCTGCACGGGCGGTTCTATCGGGCCCTAACAGGACCCGATGTGGACCTGCTCGCGTCGGTGGCCTGGCTGCGCTTCGGAGACCTCTTTGGGGAAACCGAAGGTTTTGCCTGTGCAATTGCGGACGAAGTTGTCATGACGAACAACTACCGGAAGTATATCCTGAAGGACGGTACGGTCGACATTTGTCGGGCATGCCACCGTCCCGGAGAGTCACTCAGGCACATTACTTCCGGTTGTTCTCATCTTGCCAACGGCGAGTACTTGCACAGACATAACCAAGTAGCCAGGATTATCCATCAGCAACTTGCTCTTCGATACGGCCTTGTCGAGTCTGAGGTGCCGTACTATAAGTACGCACCGGCGCCAGTTCTCGAAAATGGTCGTGCGTTGCTCTATTGGGACCGCTCTATCATCACGGACAGGACTATTGTCGCCAATAGGCCTGATATCGTGGTGATCGACCGGTCCCAACGCCGGGCAGTGCTCGTCGACGTCACCATTCCACATGACGAGAACCTCGTGAAGGCCGAGAAGGACAAGCTCAGCAAGTACCTTGACTTGGCTCACGAGGTTACTGCCATGTGGGATGTGGACTCGACGATCATTGTCCCGATAGTCGTTTCGGTAAACGGCTTAATAGCGAAGAGTCTCGACCACCACCTTAAGAGGCTCTCGCTAGACGGTTGGGTCAAGGGTCAGATACAGAAGGCGGTCGTTCTGGACACGGCGCGCATTGTCAGAAGGTTCCTCTCTCTGTAGGCCCAACCACCGGTAGCTTGAGCCCCGCCCCGCTGCCGGCGGCACTCTAGGTTTAGGTTTTTTTATAGTATTTTGTTTCTTTTATATAAATATTGTAAAAAAACTTAGATTTAAGAAAATAAATGAATATGTATAATAATATTATAAAGAGGAAAGATTTGTATTTTTGTATGTAATGATTAAACTCAAAAAGTACTGGACCGATTTTAATAATTCTTTTTTCATTAGAAAGCTACATTATCACTGAGTAACATAGGCTATATTAATTGCAAGAAAAAATAAGGATCCCTATTAAAACTATAATAATGTTACCCAAGGTGTAAAAAAATATTCTTTACATCGCGTGCGCTGTGAAAACTATTGATGATGGAATAAAATAATGTACTACGACTTTATAGAACACACCATAATTTACAAAAAATGTCGCGACAGCATATATCTAACTATTATGGTTAAGCCGTAATAACTGTTCTTTTATTCTTAAAAATTAATTGAAATACCGTCGTAGGAAAAGGATCTTAATTTTTATTTTGGTATTAATCCTTATCAAAATAAATTATTTTATATTCAAGACTGTTTCAATAGCTTTATGCAACTTTTTAAATTATTTAATTCAGACGTTTTATTACAAAGATATCACGAGTTCAAAAATGTAAGTATTATAAAAGTTCCGTTTCGCCGCTCTCCCCGCTTGGCAATTCATGTACTTTGTACAATGTACATAATACAAAATTCACTTCGAGCAAATATCTATAGAGTCACAATCGTGAAAAAAAGTGTCCGAGCCAAAATCCTGCCCAAGCTACGTAGTGGGCAGGCTTTTTAGTTAATCGTAAGGCGATTCCAAGCCGACTACACCGCCGCGCGATGCCAAAGTGTTCGGTTAAAGGCACTTATTAGGTGACATAACGTCGAGATTCGAGGAAACGGGTCATTGAGAATTGAGCCAGGGCCCAGTGTGGGTTGGTGCAGATTGCCACACAATATTTTCCTTCGCCGAAAAGCCAATGATTTGAAATTCCGTACATAAGTTCCAAAGAAACTCATTGATACAGGATCGGGATTTGAACCCACCACGTCATGATTGTAGGACAGGCGTTACTACCACTAGACCACCAAATTTATATATCTCCGCCATTAGTGTGTCGATTTATGTTTTATTGGTAGTAAATAGGTATGCAGTGGCGTTAGGTGCCTTGGAGGAGCCCTGAATCAAACAGGGTAGTTGGGGAGCCCAAATCACTCATTTCTCACAAAAGAAACAAAAATGCTTGCATTAAATTGAAATAAATATATACCACCTTACCGCAATAGATTTAAACACGCTTTAAACTCTGTTTAGCCGTACAATTTGTACTGTTAAACATTGACTAAAGCCTGCGTAAAACTTTTGTGGTAAGACGGTTATTTATAAGTTGTCACTTCCTCCTAGAAATTGAGCTAGCCAAACAATTCAAATGAAATATACACTTTTCTTGACTTTTTTTTCAGGAAATTGATAATTGATAATGAATAGAATACCTATATCAGCTAAGTAAGTCTAGCTGAACACGATTTCAGTTGTTATAAAATTTCTGCCTCTTAGGACAACTTTCGGAAGAATGTTAAACCCGGGAAAAAAGAGATGATTTTTTTTCGGGAAGCACGAGATTAAGTGACTTTGTGGATAACATTTTACTAGGTTTTGCTTACACACGTTAAGGCCCCTGTAGCCCGGGAACCCCGTATTATTGACACGGCTGATACTGCGGTAGCTACGCCCCTACACATAGTATGTGAAACGAATTGTCGATGGGACCTTAAAGTTCTCGAATCTAGACAATGTATTGGCAAGTGTAGCGAAGGTCTTTACGTGAATCTAAGATCTGGTCGTGACGTCCGGAACACGTTGGATGCCAGCGCTTTGATTCCTTCCAACACAGCTCTTTGGGTTAGCAAGTTGAAGAGGCCTTAGGTAGGGCACACAATTCGTAGACGTAGAACTGATGTCCAATGTTTTTCAAAGTTCTCGAGTGAAGACAAGATCAAGAAACTAACTTACATGGGTAGAATGTATAGACTGTGGGTCTCTAATATTTTAACGTCGCTTTCATTCTCATCATTGTCATTTTCTGAAATCAGGGCTATATATTATGTACAGCCACCCGACACATACGAACTCACTTTTATTTAGATATGCCAATACCTACTATCTCTTTTTCATAACTTCGAAAAGTTTAAGACTACTGAAACTCTCGCGATTTGGGTAGGTTTTAACTCATAATAATGGTTCATTCGGTATGTCTAGCATGTGTGTGGCGCATACCTACATTACGTGTTAAGTATATGTATAGCCAATCATACCCGGGCAAAGCCGGGACGGGCAGCTAGTTTTAAATAAAAGTTAATTTATCATTAATTTTATTGTATATTTTAATATCATAACATTTTTTACATGTGTAATTAAATTAAACCCAATTATATGTTACATTAGCATCGATAATAGTGAAAAACGTCGATAAATACTATCGTTACATTATTATGAGTATTTAATTAATATCATAACATTATTTACATGTGTACATACTTGATCTTAAATAATAGTAAGTAAATAAAATCAAATTTCTCACCTTCAACTACTCATTCGATTTCATTACAACATTGTTTGAAAATCGATTTTTTACTATTTACAACACTAAAAATGTCAATCTTCTATGTCAATGTCACTGTCGCAGAGATCAAGTTAAATTTTATAGAGTATAAATAAATACTCTACTAATATTGACAAGGCACCCTCTCAGTGTATACTGCGCTCGATCAATTTATTTTAATTTTTTTCATAGCGAAGTGAAAGGTTTATCTACACTTTACAGATATCTGTGGTGTTATCTATATCAGTCTTGCAAACGACGCATAATAGGCCCCACTGACCATCACGCCAAATGGATGACATCTATTCGATGTTACGAGTTTGCGACTTTGTCGTTAGAAATGGCAACATTTCATTGGTTTAGCGAGCGTTAAATAGTTTAGCAACTTGTCTGATTACCTTCAAACTAAATCATCTGTAGATTTATCTCTATGTACATTGTATTTCTGGTTACGCATATCTTCAAACAATGTGAAAATGGAGTCTTAAATACACTAAATTGGCAACATTGGCCACATCCATTTGAATGTCATTCATTTGGCGTGAAGGTCAGTGGGGCCTATAACATTCGAATGCAGTTAAAGAGTCCTTCTTTCTTCCATGCCCGAAGTTTATTGAGATAGTTTCGATTAGAGTCATCGGAAAAGTCAGTCCTTTTAATTATTTTTCGTGGTCAATGGTAAAAATATATTGTTTTCCTGTTTTGTCTTATACGAATCTTCCATCGTTCAGGAGCTTCATATGTCCATACTCTGCTCGGTAACTTCGCAATTTATAATACTTACTGTACGACGGATATGGTATACAGGGTTATTTCTAATCCATTACCATCCTTTTAGGGGCTTATTCTGTACATAAAAACTAATAACTTTTGTTCCGCGACTTTTGTAAACACTAAAAAAAATGTTCCAAAGGAAAATATCGTTAGGTTTTGACAAAATTCGTAGAACAAAAGTTGTTAGTTTTGATGTACAGAATAAGCCTCTAAAGGGCTGCTAATTGATTAGGAATAACCCTGTATATGCAGTATTCCGACTTCATACAAACGGTTAGACCGCCAATCATATCTACACGACTCGAAGTTCGTTACACACTCGGTACACAACAGTCGCAGGGGCGCGCCGTAGTGATGAACGAACGTGTGGATTTGTAAACAGTAAGCGTGCGATTTACCTACCAAGCGGCAGCCCTAGCGCGTGATACGTAGGTACTGCGTGGTCACGTGAGGTTGTAGACATTTATTTCAAGGCCGAGTTGCAATATTTCATTGGATCCCATTATGTACCAACCATGAGTGTACTGTACCTACTATAATAGTTAATGAAGACACACTAAGCGTTTGCGACAATCATCGCCGCCCCCTCCTAGGCAGTAATCCGTGTCCCGTATTTCGGGTCCCTCGCTGAGATTCCAAATCTCGGCGCCTTCATCTCAAGTCAACATCGTTACGTCGGGACATAAACAAACCATTTTGATATACGGAGCGAGGCGCACTATTTTGATACGACAGTATCTCAACTTGTGATTATTAATAAAATTATTCACGAAAATATCTTTAAAATCGTACCTACTGAGTACAACGGAAAGGTCTATAATTTATATTTTAAAAGATATTTGACTTCAGTGTATTTCCCTTTTTCTGTATAAAAGTCACTCGCTGACATAAACGTTTCACGTCAAAATCATCGACCGAAAGTTTCGTTACTGATGGACACAGGCCACCAAGTTGTTTTTTCGCCAATGTCGCGTTTGACCATAGATTGGTACTTTTTACTGATCAAGCAAACAAAGAGAGTGAAGTAGCAATTTTGATTTAATTGTCCGGATATTTATTTACTGATGCTTCTCCACAGGTTACATTTTTCACTGTACGGAAACTATACAATATGCTGTACAATGGCGGCCTTATCGCCTTTGTACGATTTCTACCAGGCAATCTTGGGAAAGACTGGATTATTCTAAAAATAAGAGTATGGTCGGTAGCTTATACAATACAGGACATACATTTAGTATTTTTAGTATTTTTGTATTTTATTTTTATTACTTTATTATTTTTGACGTTTGATATATATCTTTCGGGTTTATCATATTTTTGGATTTTTTGATATATGAGTATTTTTCTCTATGACAGCGTTACATATTTTTTTCTCAAATAAAAATAGTATCAATGTTGCAACATATTAGGTGCCTCACGAGCATGTCTTTTGTTTTCGCCTCGGTCGGCGATGCGCTGGTGAACCTCGCCGCCCGCCGACGACAGACCGACTTCAACTCACAGGCTGAGCGCACGCTCCTCTGTCCCGCGATCTTTAATACGCCGAATTAAAATTATCTGAGCGTAATCGTAGACAGAGAGCGTCACTAGCGTCCCTGTGACTATACTATCCTAAATTGGACAATTTAACCCCAGAACTGGGTAAGTGGTGCAACATTTTAATAACATCATGACATGTAGTTTTTATTGTAAAGTTTATTTTTGGTTGCATAATTTATTTTTTTAAACTTCATAATTAATTATGCATTTATTAGATTTTTGCAGAGTATTAATGGGTTGGTTATTTGTGATCTTATTATTTGCTTTCATAAAAATAAATTATTTTTAATTACCCACATTTTTTATTTTCACGAAATTAATCTTGGGATTTCTTATTTTAAAATTTCAAAATTGTTATTTTCTCTCGAAATTGTAATCTCCGTATCTGATAGTGAACATCCACGGCAATACAGCCACGTACTTTGCGCTTTGCTGCTCGTTCGTTGTCGTGGGTGTTCCGTAACTTATGGCCAGAAAGTAATGCTTTCGCGTCTGGCGCATTACAGGGTCCAAGGTCCCCCTTTGGGAACGGAGCGGCTTCACACTTCCACTGCACTCGACGGCATCCAGACCCGACCCGAACCTGGCCACTTACCTACGAGCGCCCACCTACACCTGCGGCGTGACGTCAGGGGAGTGCAAGTCCAGAAAGAAAGGAAAAGACTCACTATGACTGTATAGGCCCGATACCACCCTCTATTATTGCTCACCGACCTATCTACTGTGCCCTGTGGGCCAATAAACAAATTTGTTCACGGAGAAACTCAAACCTTTTTATTTTACCCGACTGCATGGGGAGGAAAGGGAGTTCCCGGGACACTATCTCGTATTAAGCCCACAGGCCGTGACAAAGGATTGTATTTATGTGGTTTTATTTTTTTACATTATCTACAGGGTTATTTGCTTACCCTGTACCACGCCAAAAGGAGGTGATTCAGACCATCCTTTCGGACAACTTTTACTATGAAGCCAACCCAAAATTCTAGAAAAAAATCAGCTGTTTTATACATTTTGTCGATTCTGAGCTGCAATTTTGTATGAAACAGTTTTTTCTCGAATTTCGTGTTGGCCCCATAGTAAAAGTTAATCGTATTGATTGTTTGTATCACCCCCTTTCGACTTAGTACAGGGTCAGCAAATAAATATTGGAGAACATCTTACACACGGTCTCTGACCCAAACTAAGCAAAGTTTGTTAGCGAAAAAATATTTTAAATACATACTTATGTACAGGGTTATTTCTAATCAATTTTTGTTGTTCCATTGAAAAATGTAGTTCACCCGCGACAAAATGTATGGAACAGCTGATTTTTTTTTGAGTTTTGACGAAAGTCGTAGAACAAAAGTTGTTAGTTTTGATGTACAGAATAAGCCCCTAGAAGGATGCTAATTGATTAGAAATAACCCTGTATAGTCCCTAAATAATACCCAGACACAGAGCTAACGCGTTCATCACATAAATGCTTGCCCTGGGTGGGGATCGAACCCACGTCTCTTTGATCCAGAAGTCAGCGTCACTAACCACTGAGCCACCGAGGCAGTCGAAATAACCCTGTATTTCTATCTGTCCTATATGAAACAACAAAATACGAAGTTGTGCTACTGTTTGTACAATGGAACGAGCACCGTGACGCGCGCATTCTCATTAGCTATTTGGTATTGTAAGCGGCGGAAAGAAAATTCATGGAACTGGGTGACATAAGGCCTGCCTCACACCAGACGTACCAACAAAGTACCTACTCGTAAGGGCGATTTCAGACTAGCGCGTATAAGCTCGTTTTTGGAAGCGTAAGTAGAAGATGTAAGTGCGTACAGGCGCGATGTTTGACACACTTGTTTGTTCGAGCGTTGACGCGCTTTTATCTAAGCTCGTATAAGCGCGAGCGTCAGAATTCATGTTGATACTGACACGACACCACTACCGATTCGAGCGAACATGCCGAAATATGCCCGTTTATACGCGAGTCCGGTATATGCGCGCATGTAAGCGCGTATGAGATATGACGCAACGATCGTATACACGCAGAGAAATACGCTAATCTGAAACCGCTCTAAGTACGTCGTAAGCTACAAGAAAAAAGCGATTTCACTATATCCAAACATGCTGTCAGAAGCTATAATTAGGGAGCTTTTGTTTCAATCAAATAACTTGGAATAACTATTTTGAACAAAGCATATCTAAAGGAAGGCTAAAATAGCGGTAAGTATATATGTAACTATTCGCAGTAGTGCCTGTAAACGTACTCGAAGTGAATAAATGATTATAAAAATATAACTTTTTAAATACAAGCTTGCACGCATAGAGTGCTGGCTAAGACAAGTAAAACGAGCCCAAACACGACTGGTCTATTTTGTTTAGTACAGGAGATCCTATAGCCACCTTCCGACTCCATCATTAGATCAGCTCCATGGTACCATATTATTACATTTTCACGCGATATACATATTATGGGTGGAAATTTTCAACTCAATCGGAAACCGGGAAGTTAAATTCAACTTGCAAGAACTTGCAAGATTCCACCCAGACTTACATCGGTACATAGTTATATATTTATTTTTATTCCGTGTAGGTTTGCGTTTGACTACATACTGCCTGATGTTGAGCAGATATGTGGTCTAGGGTGTAGCACGCTTACCTAGAAGATACCTATTTAGTCGGGATTTGAAGACACCCACGTTGTACTTTAGTGGAAAGACAGACCCAGGCAAAGCGTTCCACATTCTGGCTGTTCGTATGAGGAATGAGGATTCGAAACGCTTTGTTCTAACGCGCGGAATGTCCACCATAAAAGGGTGGCCCTTTGGTCGCGTCTGCCTAGCCGTACGATAGAAGAAAGGGCAGGTAGGACCAGATTGTGCAACTCCTGAGCGCACTCTCCGAAGTGAATCCGATAAAAGGCCGACAAACACGCCACCTTACGTCGATGCTCAAGACTTTGCAGCTGCGACTTAGTCAAGGTGTCGTTGTCAATCAGCCTCCTGGCTTGCCGCTCAATCGACTCCAGAGCCTCCAGTTGATATTTGGCAGAGCCATCCCAAAGGATCCATTTCAAGTTAAATAAGAGCTTGTAAAATGGCCTTCTTTGTGGTAGGTATGAATAAGTGGTATATTAGTTTAACTTTGGTTTTTCTATGGATCTCCTCATTTCTGATTCGATCCCGCAAAGAGATTCCGAGCATAGCCCTCTCCATAGCTCGTTGTGCTACTTGGAGTAGAGAAAGTCAGCAAAGAAAATTACCGACATCGGCATTTTTCTCAATATTGATATGATTACCAACATGGCCTAGCAGATGGGCAAGTTGAAATGGCAATGTGCAGAGCACATAGCATAGAGGAATCACTAATAGGGTTGAGCGTAGACCACGTACTAGCAAGCGCAGTGAAGGACGTCGCCTACAAGCACAAGGGGGACAGATGACCTCATCGAGACCGTAGGAACGCGGTAAATGCGAGCCGTTTACAAACAGTCTTCATGGAGATCTATTGGGAAGGCTTATGTCCAGCAGTGGGTGTTCAGTAACTGAAACGACGACGCCAACGATATTGTTTTAATTTCAGCCAAAATGCTCTGTACCTACGACTGAGTCGTAATGTAGGAACCCAGGCGTACAGTTTATACAGCTCCAGGTACCGATTACGTTTCAGCCAGCTTTGCCCGTGGCACCCGGAGCTTAAAGAATGAATGCCACGCTACATTCCTCAAACTGTTGTATAACTATACCTATAGTGCCGGTAAGGTATTCTATACTATATATTGATAGAGATTTATACAGGGTTATTTCTAATCAATTAGCATCCGTTTAGGGGCTTATTCTGTGCATTAAAACTAACAACTTTTGCTCTACGACTTTTGTGAAAATTTAAAAAAAAATGTTGTTCCATAGAAAAATATCGTTTAACTGCAACAAAATGTATGGAACAGCTGATTATTTTTTTGAGTTTTAACAAAAGTCGCGGCACAAAAGTTGTTAGTTTTGATGTACAGAATAAGACCCTAAAAGGATGCTAATTGATTAGGAATAACCCTGTATACAAAATTACTACTCAGAAGCGACTAAAAGTATGTAATAAATAAATAAATATTAAATATTAGGGGACATCTTACACACAGCCTCTGACCCCAAAATACATACTCGTAGTTACATAGATAGTTACTAAATAACACCCAGACACAAATACTTAATGCAAACACTTTTGTTCATCATATAAATATTTGCCCTGGGTGGGGATCGAACCCACGCCTCTTCAACCCCGAAGTTAGGGTCACTAACCACTGAGCTACCGAGGCAGTCAACAGCTGGTTTTATTTTTCTAGAACTCTGGGTTGGTTGTGGAATTGTCGGTTGAATGTTGTTCTCAGTTTCCCTTTTTTCGGTTTAGTACAAAAAATGTATATGACCATGTAGTCAAAAGTGTGTAGGTACGTGGTCCACTACCAATGAGTTGTACAGAATTTATGTAGGGATTTCCACATCACTAATTTTTCGGTGAAGGAAAACATGGTGAAGCAACCTCGATGACGTATATAATAATGTGTACATATCTACTTACAAAAAAAAACATGAAATAGAAAGCAGCTGTTCCATACAACAAAAATCACTATCTAGTTTTTATCCTTTTTGCGATTGGTTTTATAGTCAAACTTGGTCTTAACGATGATGTACCAGCCTTTTTTTAATAGTCCACTGCAGGACGTAGGCCTACCCACGAAGGGTGATTGGGCCATATCCACCACGCTGGCCCAGTGCGGGTTGGTGGATTCACATACGCCATCGAATTTCTTCTACGGACGTGCGCAGGTTGCCTCACGATGTTTTCCTTCACCGAAAAGCCCATGGTGTGAAATTCCGTACATAAATTCCAAGGAATTCATTGGTACGGGACCGGGATTTGAACCCACGACCTCACGATTGTAAGGCGGGTGTCATTACCACTAGACCACCACGGCTTATTGGTCTTAACGATTAGCACAAAAATATCTTAGAATATCTTTTGGTATCTCTTCGATTTGGATTGGTTTATTTACTTTCCGAACTACCTATACCTCTCTTCTGCAGTTGGTTAAAAGTCAATAATAAACAACCCATAAAATTGCGGCCAAGAATGTGTTAGTAATAAACAAAGTGTAATTATCACGCAACACGGTTCGGAAAGCCCCCGCAAAACGAATATTAATAACTTTTCGATTCGATTGTTTTATATTTTCTAAAATTCTCATCCCTCCTGCCCCTGCAGTGGACTAAAAAGTCAACAACCCATAAAATTGCGACCAAGAATGTGTTAGTTATAAACAAAGTGTAATTATCACGCAACACCGTTCAGAAAGCCCGTGCAAAGCGAATATTAATGACACCACATTAGCGAGTGATGAATTCCCTAATTTTACGCACAATTTCAAAAACAATTTCGCCTTCGTTCCGCTTCTATTAACACGTACGTGCCACAGTTAATAGCTTTGTAGAGCTATTTTGTATGTTAAACTGCGAGTATTGTTGTAGGTAGAGCTACATACCTAGTATATCCTTATTTGTGGGTCTAGCACAACTACACAAACAACTTTTGTACTACGACTTTTAAAATTCGCAAAAAAAAATCGCTTCTCCATACATATTGCCGCACGTTGACGAACTTTTTATAAAGATTATATATTGCAAAAATTTGCATTACCGACTTCACCCGTGTACAGAATTCGCGAATATTTCGCACGGATCGATTTAGCATTTTTCACATTATGGTTGATTTATCAAAAATGGCTTCGCCGATTTAGACAAAATTTAAATGGGACCAATTTCGAAGTATATTCTTTCCAGTATAAAAATAATTATTGAAATCAAAGTGGTTATACCATGGGTTATACATAAAAAAAGAGAAAAATATACGCGTCGAATTACATACCTCCTCCGGTGGTTCGTCGGTCAAAAAAGCAGATTTTTTTAGACCCGCCCTTAAAAGGTTTTGCGTTTAATGCTTTTTTTTTTGATGATTTTGAATTGCTCATAACCCTGTATATTATTTACATAAAAGTTTTTTGACTTACTCGATACCTAGTGTTAATTTAAATATTTAGATTGGCACAATTTATGATGTAAAATAAGCAACTTCAAATAATGTTTTCTCTTTCAAATGCATAGTGAAAAAGAAACAGCAATATTATAAATTGCTACTAAACGATGGCGCCTTGAAAATTGACCACATTTTTTTAGGAGACCGTGTTTAATCAAAGATAAGGGGGCTGAGGACTAGGTACTGTTTTTTTTGCGATAAGCCAGTGCACAGTTTCGCGTTTTAGTAAAAGTTGTTCATAATGTTGAGCTTAAACACCTCTAAAAATATTTACAACTTAAACTAATGTATATCTTAATATTATCCTGTCAGTTATAGGACACAGTTTGAGTCGGTGCTATAATTGTAATATATTGTATGTCCGCTAAGACAAACTGTTGAGACCAAGCATTTGTTACACCTTCATATCGACACAGTTTAAAACGATAAAAATCTGCTGTACTTTACTTTACTTTACCATTCTTGGACATAGGCCTCCTCAATGGAGGTGCTATACATGACAAATCCGAATCCGCACCATAGTATTGTAGGTACTTGGTGTTGTTAATGGCTCTAAGCATAATTATAACACCGTTCACAAAGTCGGTGGACAACCTACGTTGCGCTTGCTGGTCCTTGGTCTCCATTCGAGAACTTTACTGTCTCATCGGCTCTCCGTTCTTTGAACAATGTGCCTTGCCCATGCCATTTTAATTTGCTAATTCGACGACGATATAATAAAGATCGCTGGATCGTGCTGGATGTAGGCCGCTTCCAAACGGCTTCATTGGAAATCGAAATCGATAGGGGAGACCTATGTCCAGCACTGCGAACCTCTCATGACTGATGGATGGATGATAGATGGATAAGTAACACCCGTTTTACATTCTAAATAAAATATACAAAAACCTTGCTAACTCCATAACCATGATCTTAATTAGCTCAATTATTATTCTGCTGTAAGAAGCTGTGTTTCTGTAATACTGTCTCTTCTGTGACCCGCGTGGTGTAACACGTATCTTTTGTTGCACTCGTAATTTTTCTCGTGAATACATACATACACTTGACTGTACTGAATATAACCAACGTACGAATTTTAATGTAAAAGCACTCTTTGGGAATGAACGAATGTTGGTAGATGAGGGAGAATGCAATCACTGCTGGATTTTTAACCAACATTAAAAAGTGAAGTGTTATAAGTTTGACATGTAGGTCTGAATGTCTTATAGTCTCTCGTACTTTCTAAACAGTTGCACCGATTTTGACGCGATTTAGTTTGAAAATTAATATTTTTTAGAAAAACTATTAAGTGCAGTTCCTAATGCCTCTAGTCTAAAGAAATCGCTTGAATTTTCCATATTATAAAGTAGTGTATATAAAATAGATTAGTCGAAAGATTCCAAAAAATAAAACATAGGCTACTAGCGGATCCGGCGAACTTCGTACCGCAAATGTTCACGAATGCAGCTAAACTTAATTTTATTTGTATTTTTGATGACGAAATGTTGATCACGTTAAGTTCTTTGTTTTTTGAAAACAACAATGGTCTAATGTTGACGGTTTCGGAGATACACCACTTTTAAGATTGACAGCTATCATCCGCAATGTAGGAGACTTAATACACGGTTGACCACGTGGCATACCGAAGAACACATCGACTACGAAATATAAATAGCTAACTTTTTCCCTGCTCTACTTCAATTGACAACGGTTTGCCGCGAAGTCCGCGGACCTTGTGCCAAAAGCTCTAACAACAACCGCATAAAACCACAACCAGTATCCAAATTTTAATATTCAAATTCAAAATAAAGCCGTACATTTGACATCGAGCAACAAGTAACAAAACCTGCCCTAATCCCCCGGCCTAACAGAACGAAAGGGAATGACTAATGGCGAGCGAACGAATGAGTGAATGAAAATAAATGTGCTTTGGAATTCCGTAATTCTATTTGGCTAAACGCCTGAGGCACTCGAGAAGTCGCTTGTGTATTTACATTTTATGTAGCATAGCTCGACTGTCGAAAGCTTTTTTGGCTCTAAGATATTTTTTACATTGTCATCGTATGGCGACACTTTTGGAGTTCCCGGGCCATACATTGGACGATGAGTTGAGTCCAAGTTTGACGACGAATGTGGCGTTTTCTAAAAAAATATAGTAATGAAAGTATCCAATAGATGGCGACAATAGTTTGAAATCGTCGATCATTTGACCTTGGAAATCGTACTGTCATTGTCAAGATGTCTTCTTCTTTTTTATGTTTTGGCGTCGCATTGTTGTGCATTTGCCAGTGTCAAGAATTAAGTTTGAATAATTTTTAATAATATTTTATCAATATAGTCACGACGTTATAGTCCAATAAAGTCGCGGTCAAGTCCAAACGTAGTCCCAAGATACGAGTACATACCTCAGTAAAGCATTGGAGACTTTACTACAGGCTTCTCTCTCTCTCACCCTATTCCATTTGACAATTACAGATCAATTTATATGACTATTACGCCATTATTAGTAAGTTTTGTTAAACTTTTATTTTTGGAAAACGCCTCATTAAATGGCCATTTATTGTTGTTCGTTTTGCTTTGAATATCAGTCTAAGACCGACCTACACATTATTGGATTGTTGGAACCAAGATTATAATGTGTAGTCAACGTATTCAATGTGTGACCCCGGCGTTATGTATGAATTGGACGACATAATGCACGCTACAAATTAAGCTTAGGTACATAGTTTTTATTAGATAAGTTCAAAATTCTACTCGTACTACTAGAAAGATAGATAGATTTCATCCTTTATTCGATACTGACAAGTTATAGAACATCAAAACCAAAGAATCAGAAAATAAATAATAGGCAACGAACGAATGCGTGAATGAAAATAAATGTTTTTTGAATTCCGCAATCGATAATAAAGAATTTAAAAAAAATAGCTAGCGAACGAATGAGTGAATGAAAATCACTTGCTTTGGAATCCCTTAATTTTATTTGGGTAAACGCTTGAGGCATTCGGAGAGTCGTTCGCGTTTTACATTTTGTGTAGCTCGAAAGTCGAAAGCTTTTTTGATTGTAGGAAATAACATTATCATCGTATAGCATCACTTTTTGCTCTCTGAGTGCTTATTTTTACAACTAGCCGAAAAGGATGATTTATCACCGTTCCGCCACATCCACCACGCTGGCCCAGTGCGGGTTGGTGGATTCACATACGCCATCGAATTTCTTCTACTGACATATGCAGATTGCCTCACGATGTATTCCTTCACTGAAAAGCCAGCGGTGTTAAATTCCGTACATAAATTCCAAAGAACTCATTGGTACGGGACCGGGATTTGAACCCACGACCTCACGATTGTAAGGCGGGTGTCACTACCACTAGACCACCACGGCGTTTCACTAGCCTAACGCGCTTCAATATAGTAGATACCTAATAATATAATTTTAGTTCACTCATTTGACCAATTCAACCGTCACTAAAAATATTACATTACGAAAACTGTTTTCGTCCCTTTCAAAACAGTCAAATTAGCAGTAAATGGACCGCAGAGTCAACACTTTTGTTAAAAGACAGAATAAGTGTTATGTCAATGAAAACTAGAGTGTAGATTTTTACTAGTGCTACCAAATTTCCTGAACAGCTAGACTGAAGAGCCACCGTTGTATATTCAACTGAAACTGTACTGGAAAATTTAGATCGGGCATTTGGCCAGTTGTAGATATAAAGCGGTAGGTTTGTGGGTCCTGGCGTCAGGCCAGGAAGCATTTTTCTAGCTTGTTCAGCTCAGAAATATGTTTCAAGTATACAGCCAATCATGGACTCGAATGCCGATTTAAAATATCGCTTTTCGTTCCTTGGAATGAAAAATGGGAATCCTTTTCCTGTTGTTATTTACACAGGTTTTGTAAAGAAACTTTAACATTTATTTTCTGTATAATGTTCTTGTAGAAATATAATTTCTAAGCTGTGGTGGCGGAAGATTCGTCTTAAATCGTGAGGTGGTGAGTTCGTTTTTCGATCTCGTACTAATGAGTTCTTTGGAACATACATATGTACGGATCATCACACGACTGGCTTTTTGTTGAAGTAAAACATCGTGGAAAAACATGCATACATCCGTGGGAGGATTTCAATGACGTATACATGTCAATTAATCATTTGACGGTGGGCCACTGCAGTAGATATAATTATAATTCAGTCGTTTTCGTGGGCGGGGCTACCCACAAAAAGTAGAGACGAATTGAGAATTTCCTCCATTATGGAAGTTAGAAGTAAAAAAGTTGATAGTTTTTATTAACAAAGAGTGTTCAAGTTAACAATGTTAAAAGCAAGATATGTACCTACTGTTAGCCGCACACTCGACTCGCCAAATCGAGTGACAGCGGTACAACACTAACGCGCGACGGACGCGCTGCACAACACTAGCGACGCTTCAGTTTGAACAGGGAATGCGCAATGGCGCGCGATCTTATCTTTTAATATTAATAACTATTGGATTAAAAGTGCAGTCTGTGATATATCAGTTTATAATACGCCCACGATCAACTACTAACTAAATTAGGGGAAGCAGAAGCATTCCCTTACACTACTTATACGGATGTAGGAAATAGTTATTTTCGTTGTTAGTATCTCAGGAGATAAAATTAATATAAATTAAATACAAGTTTCTGAGATCCTGGATATTATGTGTCAGCAGTGTGTTAGCCAAGACAAGTAAAATGAGGCCAAAACGACAGGTCCATCTTGTTTAGTACAGAAGTTATTATGACCACCTTTTGACTCCATACCATATTATTGCATTGTCAAAATTTCAGCTCAATCGGAAACCAGAAAGTTGGTGAAATTTAACTTGCAAACTTATTTTTACTTAAATCAAACTTAAAAGACATTTCATAAATTAACCTACTTAAAACAAAAACTAATACTAAAACTTATATTACTAAAATAAAACTAATCTAAAAGACTTGCAATATTTATTTATGTAGGTATATTAAAATAAAAAATAAACATTGGGGGACATCTTACACACGGCCTCTGACCCCAAACTAAGCAAAGCTTGTGATATGGCTGTCAGAGACTGATATACTACATATACATTATTTTAAATACATACTTATAATAGATAGTACCTAAATAACACCCAGACATAGAGCAAACACTTACGTTCACCACATAAATTTTAGCCATGGGTGGGGATCGAACCCACGCCTCTTTGATCCAGTCATCCAGTAGTCAGGTTCACTAACCACTAAGCCACTGTACGGACCCAGCAAAATAATGAAACAATATATACACCTTTCACTAACCACTAAGCCACTGTACGGACCCAGCAAAATAATGAAACAATATATACACCTTGAAACATTTATTGGATCTTACTAGATCACTAAATCACAATAGGTAGATCACATTTATATGGAAATATCCAAATATTAGTACAAAATACTTAAAACGTACTGATATCGCGTTTTAAGGAGGTTCAACGCCATCTATCGAGCTCAATACAAACTAGTTTACTAAATAATCAGATAGATGGCGTGAGCTGTTATTTACAACATTGAACACCACCGAGGCAGTCAATTGTAAGGTAAATAAAAACTTGTAAAAATAGAATCTTTTTCTTGGAAGTGAGTTATAATAGAAAATAAATGAGGACTTATAAAAAGCGTCATTATTTCAATTCAACCCTACGTGTACGCGGGGCTAATCTAACTGCGTGTCTATCCGGAAAGTTTGGAATCAATTAACAGTATTTTGGGGCAAAGTTTTAAGTACGGTTACGATTAGTGGGCCTTATTTGATTTGGGGTAGGAATAAGGGCCAATGCTCACTTGCAGTATATCTGGAGCTCAATAATTGAAACGTCAAAAAGTAATCGCATGATCACAGATATCTTTTTATAACACACGAGATAGATTGCAGAGTACCCATGAATTGTCTAGTATGCTACCTACTTAACTATTTTAATCGTGTTTTTTGTTCGCATATAATAATAATAATAAGGCGCAGGGGCGGCTTTGTGGCGAGCCGTCGGTGAGTGGCGACACCGCGAACCCTGATACCCTGGGGCTAAATGAGACCCTCCTCTCTCGCCTTAACCAGCCGGCTAGGAGTGGAAATCGCAAGAGCTAATAACCTAAGCTCCAGGGTGGAAGTGTTAAAGGGCATAACGCCGCTAGTAGCTCTTAGTGAACACGCAGCACACTTCTCGACACCCTAAGCCGTCCACACCAATGTTGCCCCTCCGGCGCCAATATACGGTAGCTATTATGGGGGGCCCATTTAGTGGATGGCAAGTCACCACCCGCCTGAAAATTTGAAATGAGGCATTATCTGGCGGGTGCCGTACCTCATTCCATAGCACATCTTTTTAAGTCATCGAGCAGCACATCACAATAGCCATAATATACTCTAAGTCACATCTAGCAATAGTTATTTTATATTTTCATTCTACTTTATGTACACAACATTTTATATTAGTTTTAAAAAAAAGAAATGTAAAAGGGCCTCTCAGTGTTGGCTTCGGCCCCACTGATGCCTACCAAAAGACCAAGCTTTGCTTTTGATTTTAAGTGAATAAATAATAATAATAATAAAACGTTTATTGTTCCATAAAAGTTAACAAAAACAAGTTGTGCACTAGTTCCCACACTAGGGTGACCTGTGTCGTGGGCCCAAGGCTCTTCATTATTATTATGTTATCTAAAACTACAATACTAGAAAAGTGATTATTATTAGCTAACTATTGAAGGTACGAGTATAATTATAGATATACAACAAAAGCTAAAAAAATATTGTGTTGATGTTTTTGATTTATCTACGAACGGGTCGTTCGTAGGTAAATCTTTCGTCAACGTCGAAACGTCGGGATGAGAAGGTATTTATTTATCTCGTAATTTTAGAGGCTGGTTGTAGGATGTCTCCTAATATTTATTATCATTTATTATTATTAATGCTGTTGTTACTCGAGGCAATTCTCAACCTCAACAATGCATGGAAAATCTTTCCAAGCTGCTGTCAACACTGTCAAATATGTATTGGAATTTGACGTTATAATTATGTCTAAAATCCTTAATCATACACCGAATCGAGATATTTTTCATGTATCTTTATATCTAGCTCTTCGCGCAGCTGTTAAGTGAGCTTAAATCAGGATTTTTATGATAGTTGATTGATCAGGCGTTACTTTGCGGAAATTCATCTTCAAAACTATGTTTTGAATAAATATTTAGTGTATTTCCGCTATCTTGTTGTAGGCAAATAAGTCGCTCGCGTTTCTTGCGAGCGACCTCGAAGAGTCAACACGTTATTTTTAAAAAGGTTGTTTTATAATATTTATTTGTTGTTAACGGATTATTAATATAGTATTTTAAATATATATAATAGAGTGTAGTGAAAATAAGTGATATTTATTATTATTTTATCTATTTTGTAAAATTAAGTTTTTAAATTGTTTTAATTTCATAACATAAGCATGATTATTTTTAGGCTCAAGTTATAGGTTACCTATAGTTTTGAAATGTATAATTGATTAATGCACTTAATGCCCTTAAACTTATTTGCCTACAACAAGATAGCGGAAATACACTAAATATTTATTCAAAACACAGATTTGAGGATTTTTATGCTCAGCTTGTAGATAACTTCATACTAAATAGTTTCATTCGGCCTGTAATATTATTTAAACGTATGATGATGTTACAAGGTTAAAACACAAGGCAATTTCAAGACAAAATTCCACGTAGAATTTCCAACGCTCAACGGCCAAAAATGTTCCACTTACTTCAATAAGTATTTACTTACTTCCAAGGGAACTGTGCACAAATTTTACGTATTCCGGGTATGTACGTTTCCTAGTGTGGCCCCGCCTTAATGGAATTTCATTTCGCTGGACACCACTTGTCACCTAAGTGGGCACATGGTTTTATTAAATTCCAACCAGAACTTCTTACGCGCGGAATTATCTCCGTCCTAGTTACTCTCATTTGAATTGGCGTTTGATTGAAAGAGAGGGGTATAATTTTGAGGTTTTTGATTTAGTAGGGCATTAAAATAACATCTATAATGATAAAGGTCCCGAACTCCCGACCCTTTTTCTCGCGGATATGATGTTACGTATGTGTGAAAATTAAGTTGATATTGAAGGTTGTATTGAAAAGTTGAAGTTTTTTTTTGTTGGCTCTAAATTTGCTAAGGTTAATGGTTAAAGAGGTAAAATTCACATATGAGGTGAACTTTGTCCAAAAAAAGTTAATTAACTAAAAAAGTATACAAACAAGTTAACAATAGCGCGTCAAACAGATACGTACGATACGTATTTGATAGAGTTCTGAAGATGATAAAGATCACCATCTTTATCATCATGATAAAACATTGTGTAACATCGATGAAGGTATAGTCGCGTTGGCTGGACAGCATTTCGAAAATTGCGTAATGTCTTCTCGCACGACATACCTCAGTGCCTCAAGTCAAAAGTGACCAGTGTGTGCTACCAGTGAATACTACCTATGACTCTGAAACGTGGTCTCTACTATGGTCCTTATTAATAAGCTTAAGGGACGTTATGGAGAGAGCTATGCTCGGAGTCTCTCTCCGGGATCGGATTAAAAATGAAGAGATCCATAAAAGAGCCAAAGTTACTAGTAAGTTGAAATGGCAATGGACAAGGCACATAGCGCGGAGGACTGATAACCGATGGGATCGAAAAGCTCTCAACTGGAGATCTCCAGTTGAGAGCTCCTACGCTAGTCCTACGCTGCAATTACTGGTAAGTGATCACTTACCAGTAATTGCAGCGTAGGACTTTCACCCACAAAGTGGATAGATGACCTCAATAAGACAGACATGCGCTGGATGCAAGCCGCTTCCAAACGGTCTTATTGGAGGCCTATCAGCAGGAGACGTCTTATGGCTGATGGATGTAAGATAGATGATGAAGGTAGTCACGAACGTGATGAAGTTACGTTAAATAAAATCAAATAAGAGTAAAGTAGTGAAGACCCCAGAAATATGCTGGGAACAAGCCTCTTCCAACAGATCTTATTGGACATCTTTAGAGCAAACTCATACTTATTTCCAACTTAGGACGTCTTACTACTAACACGAAATCAAATGAAATAAATCTTATTCGACACAATTATATACGATTAAAAACCGGACAAGTGCAAGTCAGGCTGGCACACCGAGGGTTCCGTACAAATCTTGTATGTATCCTGTATTTTACAAAATTATAATGTTGGATTTTCTATAGGATAAATAAATAATCATCAATTTTTTTTTCGTCATACATCGAAAATTACGCATTGTAAACCTGTTTTAACATGGGCTAATGAAGCTCTTTCATATGATACCCCACATGATACGAAATAATAACTTTGAATTTTGGGCCTTATTTTTTTTTGTATTTAGGCCCTATTTTTGTGATTCAATAACAAAAAGTAGAGTTTTCAGATTTATCCCTATATGTGTACTCTAAGACAATGCTTTTTGCCAAATTTCATAGTTCTAGGTCAACTGGAAGTACCTTGTAGGTTTTGATTTGTGAGTGTCAAAATATGCGGTTTTTTACGATAAATAAACGGCTCTAACTTTTTTATACGGTAACTGAGAAATTTGATTTTACTGTAAGAGATCATAAACACATGGTTTAAATTTAAACTCGTTAACTTTACGCGTTCTTGAGACAAAGGGTCTTGACATACGGACATACAGACAGACAACAAAGTGATCCTATAAGGTTTCCGTTTTTTCCTTTTAAGGTACGGAGCCCTAAAAAATAAATTAGGATAAAAAGAAATAAAGTGTCGAAAGGGACTCATCTCAGCAATAAATGTTGAGCTGCAACATGCTGATATTCTGGTGAGTCTCTATTCGAGGGTAAGATGGGTCGTGACAAAAAGGACCGTAAAAAAATTGCAAGCACTTTAAACTTTAAATTACAAATTCAATGCGTCCCAAATGCCCAGTTTGCTTTCTAATCTAATCTACTGGTATCCCACTGGTGGGTAAAGCCTTGAATCCCGTAATACCCTTCATTACTCCAGATAATTTATCCCCGTCCAGTTCGAAACAAGTCTTTTAGCTTCACCCAACTTTTTATATTGATGGATTGATGAATGAGAATGAAAATTCGTGTTTTGGGCCAGTATGGATAACGTGACGGACTAATATGTTTTGGGACATGATCTTCTTCGGTTAGAATTAACATTTTTTTAATGAAATAACGCTCCAGACTTTTGTAGCAAATATTGTCTGTTTTAGTTTTTATGTGATATTAACCTTGTAATCAATCTCAATCCAAATTTATTTTAAAATGTAATGCTTCTTCTAAAAGCTTACAAAAATGTTATAAGTAGTTTAGTATAGTTTTTACATAGTTTTATCCTACTAATATTATAAACGCGAAAGTTTGTGAGGATGGATGGATGGATGGATGGATGGATGTATGGATGTTTGTTACTCTTTCACGCAAAAACTACTGAACGGATTGAGATGAAACTTTGTAATAATATAGCTTATACATCAGAATAACACATAGGCTACAATTTATAAAGATATTTTGTGAATTGTGCAAAATATAACGATAAATGTTGAGTAAGTAGGAAAATTCTGCCATCTGCGAGCTACTGAGCGTGCGCTGCAAGAATGTCAAAATAAACAACTGTCGATCGAATATCTGTCAAATCAATCGACGAGCAGTCCTTGGATATCATCATACTGATAATATATTATCCTTACTATTTTAATATTATAAATGCGAAAGTAACTCTGTCTGTCTGTCTATCTGTCTGTCTGTCTGTCTGTCGCGCTTTCACGCCAAAACTAATGAACCGATCTCAATGAAATTTGGTACACAGATAGTCTAGAGCCTGAGAAAAGACATAGGCATTACATACATACATTTTATCCCGAAAATTGCATAATTCCCGTTGGATAGGACAAAATCTTGCGTTAGCAAAACTGTCACCTATCACAACGACGCTAAAAGGCCCAATTTCGAATACACCATCGTAATTATAACAGTTAATTAGACTATTTCTGTTTCTTTTTCACTTTCGGAATTCGATAGAGAGAACACTTTTTACGTTGCTATTAAATTTACGATGGCGCATTCATAATTGGGTTGATTGAGCCTAACATGGATTCACAAAACGTAATTAGATGACAGGTGACATACATTGACTGCAGACTTTTATAAATGTCTCGCTTAGCATAGCAAAGGGACAAATTGTCTTTCCATCATTATAGCTCCTCGAAGAGGAAATAAAGTATGAATTGACAATGATAACTGACATTAAAATTGGACAAAATAGTTTTCCCTTTGCCATGCTACATATTACAATGACGTTTAATTACTGGGCCGTCATTTCGTCTGACATTAAAAATATTTTTCAATATACCACCATTAGAGGTTAAACATATTTCTTTATTCTACCTTTATGGTAGAGAATCCATGCTAATATACGAAGAAACTGATCGACTTGATTTTTAAAAGTAGTATGGCATGAGTATGAATATCTTGACACTAAGGTTATTAACCTTGATTCTGAGTTGTGACCTTGACACGAACATAAATTTCTGTTAGGTTGGTTAGGATTGAACAGTGATAAAAGTGCGGCCGGGCTCAGTTGCGGCACTCCTCATGAGGCACGCAACTTGCCCGTCAGCCTCTAAGCTGCTATTTTTAAAAACCCCAGAAAATCGGCCTAACCTCGAGTGTAAACTTCTAAACTGCCTAGGGGGAAAAGACCAAAAAGAATCGGGAGACCTCGAGCGCCGCCTTCTCAGCTGTCTCAGAAAAAACCCAGAGAAGCGGCTCTACCTGGCATTCCCGCGCCGCCCATAGGCCTCGGCTACTAAATTCTCCTGTCACAAGGCGGAAACCTATGGGCGGGTACACTCTAACCTTATCTTAATCAACATAAGCATTTATAAGTATAAGGTATTTTGATATCGGGATAGGTCTGAACAGTGACAACAAGGTGCAGGTGCAAGGTGGATTTTTTTACAGAGCAAGCTTTTACCCGCGGCTTCGCCCGCGATATAATTTAATTTATGTTTATCTTGTCAAAAAAATATGGTAACTAATACAGTAAGTGCGCCACAAAATATTAGCCCCAATTCAATGTGAAACGGTACACAAATATTGTAGCAAATAATCATTTCAAACCCAAAAAACAGCCAATCTCAACTAATTTGTTTCGTCATCGTTATCATCCGCAGCTTTCTTTGACCCACTGTTGGGTATAGGCCTCTCTCTTGCAGTTCCATCTGCCTCGGCTCTTTGCCGGTCGTGACCAGGCTCGACCGGCGGCGGTATTGATGATATCGTCGAGATAGTCGACCCACCTTGCTGCCGCGCCGCACATATCTGAGCGCTCTCACCTATTCTAGTACCCTAGTTGACCAGCTTTGTCACCACCGTCTTTCTTGGTCAAGAAGCGCTGGTCGAATTGGTTGCCACGCCATTGTGAACGATGTCATACGCAGGGCTTTTGCGACCGCCAATATCGCAGCCGTACTCTAACCGAATGGGTTTGCGCGTGGTGATGGCAAAAGACCTGACGGTATGAAGCTGGTCCCATGGAAGTGTAGACGGCCCTTAGTATGGGACGCGACTTGCGTCGATACTTTGGAGCCGTCAGCGGAGCAGCACAAACGGCGCAAATATGCTAACCTCGGCAGTGGTTACATATTTGAGCCGTTTGAAATTGAGACATTGTGCGCGTGTTGGCCGGGAGCTCATCTTGTTTTCAAATGTCTTTCTGAGCGTCTGATGTACCCGCCGCGTGACCAAAATGCTGGTGTTTATTTGGCTCAACGTATAAGCAGCATTGCCAAGCTGATTGGCAATGCTGCCAGCATGTTGGGCACGCTGCTAACTGGCAGTGAGCATTTAGAATATCTTTAGACCTCCAAGGGTCTGTGGATGATCCAATTGCTTGTTATGTAGTAGTAGTTTTTGAAGTTTTACATTATAAGTCTGTATTTAGTGGTAGTTAATCACTTAAGCACTTGCTCTGTAAAAAAATCCACCTTGCACCTGCACCTTGTTGTCACTGTTCAGACCTATCCCGATATCAAAATACCTTATACTTATAAATGCTTATGTTGATTAAGATAAGGTTAGAGTGTACCCGCCCATAGGTTTCCGCCTTGTGACAGGAGAATTTAGTAGCCGAGGCCTATGGGCGGCGCGGGAATGCCAGGTAGAGCCGCTTCTCTGGGTTTTTTCTGAGACAGCTGAGAAGGCGGCGCTCGAGGTCTCCCGATTCTTTTTGGTCTTTTCCCCCTAGGCAGTTTAGAAGTTTACACTCGAGGTTAGGCCGATTTTCTGGGGTTTTTAAAAATAGCAGCTTAGAGGCTGACGGGCAAGTTGCGTGCCTCATGAGGAGTGCCGCAACTGAGCCCGGCCGCACTTTTATCACTGTTCAATCCTAACCAACCTAACAGAAATTTATGTTCGTGTCAAGGTCACAACTCAGAATCAAGGTTAATAACCTTAGTGTCAAGATATTCATACTCATGCCATACTACTTTTAAAAATCAAGTCGATCAGTTTCTTCGTATATTAGCATGGATTCTCTACCATAAAGGTAGAATAAAGAAATATGTTTAACCTCTAATGGTGGTATATTGAAAAATATTTTTAACTAGCTTTTACCCGCGGCTTCGCCCGCGATATAATTTAATTTATGTTTATCTTGTCAAAAAAATATGGTAACTAATACAGTAAGTGCGCCACAAAATATTAGCCCCAATTCAATGTGAAACGGTACACAAATATTGTAGCAAATAATCATTTCAAACCCAAAAAACAGCCAATCTCAACTAATTTGTTTCGTCATCGTTATCATCCGCAGCTTTCTTTGACCCACTGTTGGGTATAGGCCTCTCTCTTGCAGTTCCATCTGCCTCGGCTCTTTGCCGGTCGTGACCAGGCTCGACCGGCGGCGGTATTGATGATATCGTCGAGATAGTCGACCCACCTTGCTGCCGCGCCGCACATATCTGAGCGCTCTCACCTATTCTAGTACCCTAGTTGACCAGCTTTGTCACCACCGTCTTTCTTGGTCAAGAAGCGCTGGTCGAATTGGTTGCCACGCCATTGTGAACGATGTCATACGCAGGGCTTTTGCGACCGCCAATATCGCAGCCGTACTCTAACCGAATGGGTTTGCGCGTGGTGATGGCAAAAGACCTGACGGTATGAAGCTGGTCCCATGGAAGTGTAGACGGCCCTTAGTATGGGACGCGACTTGCGTCGATACTTTGGAGCCGTCAGCGGAGCAGCACAAACGGCGCAAATATGCTAACCTCGGCAGTGGTTACATATTTGAGCCGTTTGAAATTGAGACATTGTGCGCGTGTTGGCCGGGAGCTCATCTTGTTTTCAAATGTCTTTCTGAGCGTCTGATGTACCCGCCGCGTGACCAAAATGCTGGTGTTTATTTGGCTCAACGTATAAGCAGCATTGCCAAGCTGATTGGCAATGCTGCCAGCATGTTGGGCACGCTGCTAACTGGCAGTGAGCATTTAGAATATCTTTAGACCTCCAAGGGTCTGTGGATGATCCAATTGCTTGTTATGTAGTAGTAGTTTTTGAAGTTTTACATTATAAGTCTGTATTTAGTGGTAGTTAATCACTTAAGCACTTGCTCTGTAAAAAAATCCACCTTGCACCTGCACCTTGTTGTCACTGTTCAGACCTATCCCGATATCAAAATACCTTATACTTATAAATGCTTATGTTGATTAAGATAAGGTTAGAGTGTACCCGCCCATAGGTTTCCGCCTTGTGACAGGAGAATTTAGTAGCCGAGGCCTATGGGCGGCGCGGGAATGCCAGGTAGAGCCGCTTCTCTGGGTTTTTTCTGAGACAGCTGAGAAGGCGGCGCTCGAGGTCTCCCGATTCTTTTTGGTCTTTTCCCCCTAGGCAGTTTAGAAGTTTACACTCGAGGTTAGGCCGATTTTCTGGGGTTTTTAAAAATAGCAGCTTAGAGGCTGACGGGCAAGTTGCGTGCCTCATGAGGAGTGCCGCAACTGAGCCCGGCCGCACTTTTATCACTGTTCAATCCTAACCAACCTAACAGAAATTTATGTTCGTGTCAAGGTCACAACTCAGAATCAAGGTTAATAACCTTAGTGTCAAGATATTCATACTCATGCCATACTACTTTTAAAAATCAAGTCGATCAGTTTCTTCGTATATTAGCATGGATTCTCTACCATAAAGGTAGAATAAAGAAATATGTTTAACCTCTAATGGTGGTATATTGAAAAATATTTTTAATGTCAGACGAAATGACGGCCCAGTAATTAAACGTCATTGTAATATGTAGCATGGCAAAGGGAAAACTATTTTGTCCAATTTTAATGTCAGTTATCATTGTCAATTCATACTTTATTTCCTCTTCGAGGAGCTATAATGATGGAAAGACAATTTGTCCCTTTGCTATGCTAAGCGAGACATTTATAAAAGTCTGCAGTCAATGTATGTCACCTGTCATCTAATTACGTTTTGTGAATCCATGTTAGGCTCAATCAACCCAATTATGAATGCGCCATCGTAAATTTAATAGCAACGTAAAAAGTGTTCTCTCTATCGAATTCCGAAAGTGAAAAAGAAACAGAAATAGTCTAATTAACTGTTATAATTACGATGGTGTATTCGAAATTGGGCCTTTTAGCGTCGTTGTGATAGGTGACAGTTTTGCTAACGCAAGATTTTGTCCTATCCAACGGGAATTATGCAATTTTCGGGATAAAATGTATGTATGTAATGCCTATGTCTTTTCTCAGGCTCTAGACTATCTGTGTACCAAATTTCATTGAGATCGGTTCATTAGTTTTGGCGTGAAAGCGCGACAGACAGACAGACAGACAGACAGATAGACAGACAGACAGAGTTACTTTCGCATTTATAATATTAAAATAGTAAGGATAATATATTATCAGTATGATGATATCCAAGGACTGCTCGTCGATTGATTTGACAGATATTCGATCGACAGTTGTTTATTTTGACATTCTTGCAGCGCACGCTCAGTAGCTCGCAGATGGCAGAATTTTCCTACTTACTCAACATTTATCGTTATATTTTGCACAATTCACAAAATATCTTTATAAATTGTAGCCTATGTGTTATTCTGATGTATAAGCTATATTATTACAAAGTTTCATCTCAATCCGTTCAGTAGTTTTTGCGTGAAAGAGTAACAAACATCCATACATCCATCCATCCATCCATCCATCCATCCTCACAAACTTTCGCGTTTATAATATTAGTAGGATGTCAGACGAAATGACGGCCCAGTAATTAAACGTCATTGTAATATGTAGCATGGCAAAGGGAAAACTATTTTGTCCAATTTTAATGTCAGTTATCATTGTCAATTCATACTTTATTTCCTCTTCGAGGAGCTATAATGATGGAAAGACAATTTGTCCCTTTGCTATGCTAAGCGAGACATTTATAAAAGTCTGCAGTCAATGTATGTCACCTGTCATCTAATTACGTTTTGTGAATCCATGTTAGGCTCAATCAACCCAATTATGAATGCGCCATCGTAAATTTAATAGCAACGTAAAAAGTGTTCTCTCTATCGAATTCCGAAAGTGAAAAAGAAACAGAAATAGTCTAATTAACTGTTATAATTACGATGGTGTATTCGAAATTGGGCCTTTTAGCGTCGTTGTGATAGGTGACAGTTTTGCTAACGCAAGATTTTGTCCTATCCAACGGGAATTATGCAATTTTCGGGATAAAATGTATGTATGTAATGCCTATGTCTTTTCTCAGGCTCTAGACTATCTGTGTACCAAATTTCATTGAGATCGGTTCATTAGTTTTGGCGTGAAAGCGCGACAGACAGACAGACAGACAGACAGATAGACAGACAGACAGAGTTACTTTCGCATTTATAATATTAAAATAGTAAGGATAATATATTATCAGTATGATGATATCCAAGGACTGCTCGTCGATTGATTTGACAGATATTCGATCGACAGTTGTTTATTTTGACATTCTTGCAGCGCACGCTCAGTAGCTCGCAGATGGCAGAATTTTCCTACTTACTCAACATTTATCGTTATATTTTGGACAATTCACAAAATATCTTTATAAATTGTAGCCTATGTGTTATTCTGATGTATAAGCTATATTATTACAAAGTTTCATCTCAATCCGTTCAGTAGTTTTTGCGTGAAAGAGTAACAAACATCCATACATCCATCCATCCATCCATCCATCCATCCTCACAAACTTTCGCGTTTATAATATTAGTAGGAAGTAGGATATTTCTTTGTAATACTAGGATAATAATGAACACTGGTATTTGTACATATGTAATTATTTAAGTGTAAATAAAGATATTATAAATAAAGACATTTTTGTTAGGTACCTTTTATTTTGCTGGGTTCGTAAAAATAAAATAAATAAATAATAATTTTTATTGACACCAAAATACAAGAAGTACGTATTAACACCGCATATAAAGATGTGATAACACCTAGACAAGAAATTCTGACTCTTCTGATTTCTGAATAAAATTGAATGATAGATTCACGCCTCTACAAAATACTCTGCCTGCACAAAATCTCAAACCCGCGGCCTACAACTGGAGCCTACGATTTAAAAAATCGCCTGCGCTACGCAATAAATATGTCCTATCATAAAAGTGACTATTTCCGGAGTAGTCTAAATGGCGAAAAATGTTTGCGTATGCGTTTCTGACGTTCGACTTCGGTTTTCCTCTCGCTCGCTCTCGTGCTGCGCACACAATAATAATACCCCCTGGTCAGCTAGTAATTAAAAAGTTTCACTTCAATAAGTGGCGAGTCTTCAGTTTATTCGTCCGCGGACAACCCTTCAGCTTGAGGTAACAGGGTCGCATGTGCGATGAGTCTACAAAGTTAAGGTCAAACGGGATAATAGGTCGACTTTAAAAGGGATAAATATATCTAAACAAGTATATTATGTTCTCACACACTGAAGGCCAAATAACTGATGTACATGTTTATAAGTATGTGCGCGTCAGTGCCGGTGTATCCAGGATGGCTTTGTTGAGATTCTATTATATTTTTTTTTTTGCAAAAAATGGCATGACCGACTTCAACCGTGTCCAGAATTTGTGAATATTTCGCAACGATCGATGTAGCATTTTTCACATTATTGTTGATTAATCAAAAATGGCTAAGCTGATTTTGATAAAATTTAAACATTACTGATTTCAAAGTATATTCTTTAATATGAAAAAAGAAATATCGAAATCGGACTACTATGTAAAAAGTTATACGTGGATACACATCAAAAAATATATACACGTCGAATTGAGAAGGTTCCGTTTTGTTGGTCAAAAATCACATAATACTTTATCATGCTAATATTATAAATCCGAAAAGTTTGTTGGTTTGTTCCTCTTTCACACAGCAACGAAGCAACGGATTGACTTTGGATATAGTTCAAAGTCCGGAAAGTGACATAGGCTACTTTTTATCCCGAAAAAATAAAAGGTTCCTATGGGATAGTACAAAAGTCAAAATACCACGCGGGCGGAGCCGTAACTACTACTACTAAACTCATGTGTACGGATAGTCATAACAACGACTATAGTTTCAGTCGCGTTCGGCGACCTTTCTCACGTTGGCGAGTGCTAGCACGCGGACCCGTCTCGCAATGCACGTCCCGTTATATATAGTATAAAATGTGTGAAAACCACGTTAATTTCCATAGTATAGTAAAATATATAATAAAATCATTATCAGCATTTCAGCTATATCACTATCTAACTCTCCAAACTAAAGAAGCCTATAAAAAACAACGCTAACTAAAAAGGACAAAAAAAATATACTGTACCAGCTTTTTTTTAATAGTCCACTAAAGGACGTAGGCCTACCCACGAAAAAAAAATCTATCGGTTCACAATTGGCGGAAATATCGATGAACATACACAAAAAATACACACAGACGAACATAAAACCTCCTTTAAAGGTTAAAAAGTTAAAAAGAAAATATACTCAACTGCCTAAAACTCTATTATTATCTCTACTCTTGACCAGTTCAAAATAAACAGTCCAGATGCCAATCTTTTTGCGTGAAGCACAAAAACTTGAGGGCCGAAGAGCCCGCTGTCCACCGGACGGTGACAAATGGCCCTCCTAATGAACATGCGCTTATTTTGGAAATTAATGGACGCTGGCAGGGGTTTAATGAACAAATGCCGAGTTTTGTGTGTCACTACACAGCTGCTTACAAATTAAAAATAGAAGTAAATAAAAAAATATGTAACCTTCTGACAAACTATGTATAGGCTTATTCGGAAGGAATGTATATGTACCAGCCTTTTAATAGTCCACTGCAGGACGTAGGCCTACCCACGAAGGGTGATTGGGTCATATCCACCACGCTGGCCCAGTGCGGGTTGGTGGATTCACATACGCCATCGAATTTCTTCTAAGGACGTACGCAGGTTGCCTCACGATGTTTTCCTTCACCGAAAAGCCAGTGATGTGAAATTCCGTACATAAATTCCAAAGAACTCATTGGTACGGGACCGGGGATTCGAACCCACGACCTCACGATTGTAAGGCGAGTGTCACTACCTCTTGACCACCACGGCTTCGGAAGGAATAGATAGATGGATTCTTTATTGTTTACACAAAGAGAATATAGATCAAAAATATTTAAACTATAGCGCGAAATAAGAGTCACCGTTATTGCTAATACCGATATCTGATAGGCAACTTTTGGATGGAATCGGAATAAAGAACAAGTAAAGACGGCAGTGTGCGTCAACAAAAATAAATTTCATACATTTTCACGACATGTACACCTTGAAGGAAAACATACGCGACAGCAGACGCCATAAGTTCCTCTTACAGCCTACACCTTCTCAAACCAACACTGACACCACATCCTCAGCAACAGAGTGGTTTATAACTGGAACAGGTTGCCTGAGGATGTAATCTCAGCAAGGACTATTAACACATTTAATAATAGACTGGATCTTTGGATAAAGAAGGAAAAAAATTCCTTGACAGATAAATACTAATTTTATTCGACTCTGCTTGATATAGGCACATCAGTTTATACTGCTCACCTATTAACAAATAAATAAATATTTCGTAGCGGCTTGCATCCAGCGCGATCCTGCGGTCCTAATGAGGTCATTCTCGTCATGAGATCGTCCACGTTGTGGGTGGACGTCCTACGCCGCGCTTGCCGGTACGTGGTCTCCACTTGAACTAGTGGTGTCGTTTATTTACGAGATGACTATAATTGCAGGTAATGAAAGGGTAAATAAGCCAAAAAGAGGTTATTCAAACCATAGTTTTGAGTAACTTATACCATAGGCCCAACATGGAATTTGAGAATAAAATCAGCTGTTTCATGCATATTGTTGATTCTCAGTTGCAATTTTGTATAAGATAGCCGATTTTTATATCCTTCCATCCATTTCTTCCCTTGTCGCCATCGAATTTCATCTGCAGGTTGCTTCACAATGTTTCCCTTCAACGAAAAGCTAGTGGTGTGAAATTAAGTTTTTTTAATTATTGACCAAGTGAACGAAGTGAACGTGGTCTTCGCCTTAGCTCGACGATTTTGCTTTCGTCTGTCGGAATGTTGATTTGTCTCTGCAGGTCGCAATTTTCAACGAACCTCAACGTCACATGGTGGGTAGGTACACTGCTTTTTATATATTAATGGATTTTTTGTCGACGGTGATTATTGACGGGTTGAGTTATTATAATTTTCCCAAAAAGAAGGGTGTGGGGGGATCACTGTTAAGCTATTTTTACGGCTTAAAGCTGATTTCTGAAAAATCGCACCGCGGGATATATTTGTCCCAGTAGCAGTTTTGTGAAGATTAGTCAAGGGATAAGGTATATCCCGTTACCGTCCAAGTGGATAGAGATAGAGCTGCGTTCGCGAGGTTTGCTTAGTTGTTGTTACGACACTAGTTTATTTTAAAAAGAATAAAAAGATACATCTTACCTGTCAACAGATTATAGTATTTCCCAAGTGCTGCCAACCTAACGCAACAAATTACACGTATAAATAATTGAGAATCCCTTTGAAATGGCGCTTGTCGCCCGGTCTCGTTAGACCCTCCCTGTATTCCCTTTGTACCATGTTTCCCATGAAAATGGGGGCTTTGAAATAGAAATGCTATTTGTGACTTATTTTAGAGTTTAAAATATCTCATCTCGTCTAATTAGTAAGTAGGTTTGTTTAGGCGGAGTAGCTGGCCCTGGTGTCAGAATATTTGAGCCGCCTGAAAGCCTTTGACGGACTAAACGGTGAAAATCACAATTTCACGGTACGTTTAAGCCATTAATATAAGCCGTAAATAATTGAATTAAAAGTATTGCTTCCCACTTATGAGCACGACTTTTTCCTTTTTACGAAAAAAATCTTTGCACTCGAGTGCAACACGTAACTTTTCATCCCACCTCAACGAGGAAATGACTAATTTAAAGTCGTCTACATACCGCGCTGTTTCAAATACTTCTCGCGTGATTGTCAAATGGAGAAAGCTCATTTGCGCACCATTAACAGTTTCAGTCAATTCTGTTGGCATCAAATAAACTTCGTCGTCGCTAGAATCACTCATTTTAGGCATTTTTTCTTTTCAAGTTTCTTATTTTTAAAACTTTTAACAATACGACATGCATGATAAGCATATGGCGCGCGCAAGTAAATTAAAAAAAAGTACCTACAGCAAGAAGGTTCCGTGTCTGAGTTTTGCACAAATTAAAAAAAGTTGTATGATAAATTCGGCACCATGAAGGTAGAAGTAAATAGGTTTTGTATTCACAAACTTAGTGCACACGATGTTCTAAATTCAATTACTTTAAATTTTACTTAACCCTCTAGCGGATAAAAACGGCTTTTGCACTCAGATTTCGAAGAGCAAAAATACTCTTTCCGGGATGGGGGGATGAAAAATATTTTGTATATGATCTAACCGCCAAACTTAGCATATAATTCCTCCTTTAGTTATTTATTTAATATATAAAATTGAATTCATTAGTATTTTTACATTTTGTGTAACTTTCATTAAAATCTTTCTCCAACTATATAAAATTTTCCGCCAAAACAGTATTTTTCCATAACCTTACAAGCGCCAGATGAAGCAAAGTGACACCGACCCACGATGCGCCCAGAATGGCGAAATTTATAACAAAAGTCACACGACACGCTCGTCATAATAACATTTCTCGTTCATTCGCGACATTGTCTCCAGCTAGGGATGAGGTGCAAAAGCTTAAAAAATATCGATATAATTCAATCGATACATTTCACTATACAATTTTTGCTGCCTATTACTAAACTGTAGTTATTTGATCTATTTTATCACCTCAATGAACAAAATAATTTTATCCTCCAATTTTCGTTGGTCACGAGTTTAGTTTTTATATACATAAATAAAATATAAACTCGTGACCATTTATTCGGTTCTAATGATTCAATTGCTGTGCTTACCTTTTTGTAAAATTTGGAGAAAAAATGTTTTCTTGCATAAAAAATTATAAATTGATTTGGAAAATTTTAAACCAGAATTATGGAGCCTCAAGACTGAATTCCCACGCGAATTTCCGTGAAGTAACTATTGAAAATAAAATATCGATAATATTACTTTAAAATCCCATCCCTACCGATAATCCAAATAAACTGTTGCCCGACGCATAAAGCGCTGCATCCAAGACGTGTCTACCCTCATCTATTTTGCAATGAAAAATGAGTTAGGTTGGGACTGCACTGAGATATCTACGATACGATGAGAGGTTTTATTTTATTAATTGCTAGACTTTGTATCTGTCACTTTATCATTTTAAAATTTATTTAAAATAAAATAACATTTCATGGCCATAGTAAATTTAATAGCAACTTGTAATATTGCTGTTTCTTTTTCACTTTATAACTATGCATTTGAAATAGAGAAGAATATTTTATGTTGCTATTGAATTTACGATGGCGCCCTTAAAATTGGCCACAGTAGGTAAGGCAAGAAATTTGATAAAACATATACTAATGAAGTTGTCGTCATCGTTTCAGCCATAAGACGTCCACTGCTGGACATAGGCCTCCCTTATATATCTCCAATAAGACCGGTTGGAAGCAGCTTGCATCCAGCGCAATCCTGCGGTCATAATGAGATCTTCCGTGCACGTCCTACGCTGCGCTTGCCGGTACGTGGTCTCCACTCAAGAACCTTTCAACCCCATCGGCCAACTACTATTTTTTTTAAATGCGAAAAATACATTGTATGTAAAATAACAATACAGCTTATTATTTTTTAGTTTAGCAATGATAAAGTGCTTCTATCGTTATTTTACTTGCATTCGTAGCTGATTCTTCCACATTCATCTCTTAATTTGCTAAAATTAAAAATTATAACCTACCAGTGTGACCAGTTAGTAGTAACAATGTGACAAAAAACACTAAAAACTGTATCTAATTGGTAAAAATGCTTCCATTTAACAATTTGGAGGTTACTTAATCAGGCTTGCTAGAAATAAACTACCTATTAATCCAAATATATTTATTTATCCTAATAAATTCAAAATATTTTTTAAAAAAATCGGAGTGCTCTTTTCTGTTTTTAACTGTTGTAATAGACTCAGAAAAACATGAACTTTCTCGAAATGTAACGAGTGTTGTGGTTAGAATTTTTGATTATTATTATACCAGCCTCCATACATTTTGTGGACATGTCCTTTATTTAAGTTTTGATGTTTTATACGTTTTTTGTGTAAATAAAAGTCTATTTGCAACATGTTGTGTAGGTACCTAACGTGTTACGTTATATTTTATGTGCACGTACGCGCCGTAAGGAGTTTCAATCACTACTATTATCAGAATTTTAAATAACAACTTTTGACACATATGTAAATATAAGGGGGGAAGGCGCTTCACTATACCACTAGTAAGTACCTGTCATAATGGTACGTAATTTTATGTACTTTAATTAATTGTTAATCAGAAGTGTGACAAAAACACTAAATGTTTGATATGTGTTTGTCTCATGTGCATACCTAAATTAAATAGTTCACCATGACGGCATAAAGGCCACAATTTACTTATGTAAAACATTCATAATTATTCACTCTTATTTAGTCTACCTATAATATATATTCGCTTCGCTTAACGATCTTATTCAATTCACCATTTTACTCACGTGTAAGATAGATATAATTGTACTTATCGAAATAAATAACAGAAAGTAGTACATGCACATAAAACTACTTAAGTAAGTATTATGAATATAATTTTTCATCACTTCAAAACAAAAAGTAACACCACCAAAGACGACAAAATAAAAATAACTCTAATTTTAGTATTTTACGACGCGTCGCGAATTACGTCAGTGTGGACACAGTTTTACCCAAACCCTTAAGAGGTTTTCCGTGTTTGCTACAATGACTATTTTCTTTTTTCCCGTACAATATAGGAGTAACAACAAACATCGCTTTATTCATTGTATTGTGCCGTTGATTTGGGCACCCTTTCGGCTGACAGCTGGCAGCCGGGGCCAGGACAACAGATTTTAGCCCTGATTTAGTGTTTCGAGCTGTATTTTTATACCTATAACTACTGAGTAAAATAAAGGAGTCATTCAAAGCCTTCGAGGAAATATCTACAGGGCCACAGTCCCTAAGTGAAATTAGTAAAACACGTCAGAGCGCCGTCATACTATACTATACTATACTATACAGACTAAGATATTTACATTAAATAATTTACAGTGACCTGCTGGCCAATCGCACTAAAAAATTACATCTGAACTACAATTGAACTTTAACCGAACTTCTACTTTTTGTCTATTTTCGTATCGCACTAATGATTCTGACTAAAGTTGAAACGCAACTCGATCAGAGTTGGAACGTAACCGGTGTTAAATGAACGGTTGGTGTATGATGTTTAGCGCAATACCTAATTCCTTGAAGCTGAATCGAAACTTTACTACGATTGCAACCGAACTTTAACTGTATTACAGATGGAATGCAGCTGTTTAAAATTAACGCGATTGACCTGCAGCTAGTCCAGCATGCGACAAAGAAAAGGCACGAAATGAACTCTTTTCGACGAGTGAAAAAGTGACAGATATATAATTTGCCTAGTTGCTGTCTCGTTCTGACACGTCGAAAGAAAAATTACGTGGTGCGCATCCTAGCCCGGCCTCGAATCTCGACGTTATGTCACTTAATTGGTGCTTGTAACCGAGCACTTTGGTATCGCGCGGCGTTGTGGTCGGCTTGCAATCGCCTTACGACTAACTAAAAAGCTTGCCCACTAGCTTGAGCAGGGTTTTGGCTCGGACACTTTTTTTGGACGATTGTTACTCTATAGATTTATTTGCTCCAAGTTCAATGCATTTTTCCTCAATTTTATAAACCGATGACTGTTGCATAGTTAGCCACAAGCTGCGAGAAACCCAATCCCGACTGAAGCTCACGTAAAAACTGCGCGAGGATTACTTTTGCGCAGTTTAAAGATAACTTCACATCCGTCAAGAAGTATGATTCAGCTAATAACTTATTTTTCACATTCACATCTATTCGAAAAGGACTACTTGGTTCGCCTTTAAGTGCGCCCAAAGGAGGTGTTTTCTATAAGGAACTTTATAAGTGCGCCGGAATTATCTTTGCCTCGCACTTTTTGAATTTGGAAGTATTTGTAATGTTAGTGTTCAGCGCCAAGAAAATGTATGAAAATAATGTAAATATAAGTTTTCATTTGTTTTATTATTAGATACCATTTAATTTCAATTTAGTTGTTACTCTACGTTTTATTAAATAATAATATTATAGTAAAATATGAGGTGCCCTTTGTTTTCTCATAGAGGTGATGAAAAGTAGAATGTACCACTCGGGCGCAAAATATATTTTTGGCTCGGGCGACGTACTTTGAATCCCTCGCTACGTTCCAGATTCTACTAAAGAATCCCTCACTTCGCTCTGGATTCAAAAAAGCGCCCTCGCCGTAAAAATATTATTTTGCTCCCATATGATACAATCTACTATTTCATGTCAATAGCTAAAAATTTAAAGGAAACATTTTTTCTATATGTTAAGTATAAAAAAAAGTAATCAAAAATATCGCATTGGACAGGAAAACTAAACAGATTAATTCAATTTAAGGTGGCATTCGGGCCCAGGATAACACATTTTAGCTCTGATTTAGTTTTTCGAGCTGTGTTTTATTGTAAACTTGATATAATTAGAGTTTTGTGAGAGTTTAACGATCGGTGGTGAAATTTGGTTGGAAAAAAACCTCTGAAACTCAAGATTTACCACGTCTTCAAAAAAAACAATTCAAGTTTCAACATTAATTTACGTTGTTTTTAAACAACTTTCGCGATTTGAAAACATTATTATATCACGGGTAGACAGTCTACCCGGGACCACGGTCGATGCAACTCGGCCGAAACGTCGGGATGAGGAGGTGTTTATTTATCTCGTAATTTTAGTGCGCGATTAGTCCCGTAGTATATAATAATAAAACATTAATTTATATTAATTTTTACTTTAAAACCAACTTAACCGACTTTGAAATGGCAAAAATAAACAGCATTCCATACTTGAACTTACAAATCCGTGGTGGCCTAGAGGTAGTGACACCCGCCTTACAATCGTGAGGTCGTGGGTACAAATCCCGGTCCTGTACCAATGAGTTCTTTGGAATTTGTGTACGGAATTTCACACCATTGGCTTTTCGGTGAAGGAAAACATCGTGAGGCAACCTGCATACTTCCATAGAAGAAATTAGATGGCGTATTTGAATCCACCAACCTGCATCGGGAAGCGTGGTGGATATGGCCCAATCACCTTTCGTGGGTAGGCCTACGTCCTGCAGGGGACTATCAAAAAGTCTGGTACAGTACAAACTTGAACATGAGTTTCGCTAAGTACGAGTGATTTTTTTCATGCATTATTTCTAAATCTAAGAATCCCAAATTATACATGATTATTTTTTCAATAAGAAAGGCATACGTTTGATCATTGTAATTCCCATCTAAAGAAGAAAAATATTGTCAAAAATGTTACACATTTAAATATGATATTACATTAAATTGCACCTATAAAAAGATTTTTCCTATCACCTCGTCTCATCACCTTTGTTGCATTCCCTTCAAAGTACCTAATAATAATAAAAAATAACAACCCCATACCATTCACTAAGAAAACTCGTCATTATAGCAGGCAAAGGTATTTCTGAGCCATTAAAATATCTCCATCACTTTTTTTCTAATTTGAAATTCCATAAGAATGAACGAGACTCAAATTTTAATAAGAAAGGGGCTATGCTCGGTGTGTCTCTGCGAGATTAAATCAGAAACATAGAGATCTGTAGTCGCGACGATACTGACATACTCGTAAGCCAACGCATTAGTAAGTTGAAGCAGCAGTGATCAGAGCACGTACCTTTTTTGTAAACTGAGTTGTAAAGTTCTCGAATGGAAACCAAGTATCGGCAAGCATAACAGTAGGAAGTCCTCCTTATTTTATTACCAAGCAAGCCGCTTCCAGCTTTATTGAGAATTCACTGGAGGAAGTCTATAGCTAGGCGTAAAAGTCCTACGATGACAATAGATGTAACGATAACTATGGAAACTCTATAAACATAATACTACATACAGGCGAAAACATCTCTGTCCCTTTTCCTCTACTTGAAAATTCCACAAGAGTAAAAGCGCCTAAGCGATCTCGATCGAGATCTTGTTTACAAACACGCAAAAAGCAGCTTATCACGTAAATGCAAATGCGACGTAACCGCTGTTGACATAACAAGCCCACTTCCGGTTCCTGTCTACGTGTTGCCAACCTAACGGATCCATTTTTTATCCACGACCGGAAGTGTGCCGATTCTGTTATCGGGACACCGTCCGTGAGACCGGTCAGGTTTGTTTGTTATATTGGCTCTGCTTTTTCCTGTGTTTTTTCTAGAGATTAACACCAAGCAGGATGTAGTCAGACGCAAAGTTAGGGATGATTCGTGTTAGACCGGGCCTGATGGGACACGTCTATGCTACGTTGCAATTTAAACAGTTTCATACGAAATGTATGCAAATCTAACATTAGTGATCACGCCACGGTCCGGACGGGGCTCGTCTACGCCACATTGTAATATAAACAGCTTCCTTTGAAATGTATCTAACATTAGTGACCCGGTCACGGCCCGGACGATGCCCGGACGGGGCACGTACGGGGCTTGTCCCGTGCCCGGCCCGATCTAATATAAATCATCCCTTAACCTTTATTAAAAAAAAAACAGTTAATAAGTCATTCACAATTTTGGGTCCTAATTTTATTTGTTAATTTGGATCGGTTCGTTTTATTTGACAATCTTTTACATGTTTAGAGAATAAACCATTTTAAAAATTTCCAATGCTGAAGAAATTGCATTAAGTATATTAATACTAAGTTTGTAAACTTATAAGTAATCCATTAAATAAATTATCTAATGCAACCTTAAAATAAATGAATTACAATAGATCAAAAATCGACTATACAGCAAATTGGTAAGGAAGCGATTATTTGGAAATTCATTTATACAGAATGTTTAATAATATTAAAATTAAATCATCTATTAACAGCCGAGTAAATTCATCAATACAGCGACAAAAGTAGTAAAAAGACATTTTAAAAGCCAATAAAATTCTATAACTCTACCAAGTAAAATTGTACCCACTGGAAACAGCTTAAAACTGCACTAAACGTCACATCTATCCCAAAATTTAATTAAAGCAGCCCATTACTAAAACAACTTTTAATTAAGCTGACAGAGTACTAAAAGCTAAGCTATAAAACGAAATGAAATTCACTGAAATCGGGAATCATTGATGCAAACCCCGAAATCCGATCGAAAGTGTTTCTTATTACACAGGAAGTAGAGATTACGTTCCCTTGGGTGGAAATCTGGCTCTGATTAACATAATCAACATTAATTACGGGACCTATTACGATAAGATAGTGCTGAATAAATGGAAGTAATGACCTCTATAAATAGGCTGACCTTTTACTGGTGCTAGCTGATTTAGTGATGACGGATGGTGAGCTATGGGATTTATGTAGGTATTGTATATTTTGAGGAAGAATAATTATTTTTCTCATAAAAGGCAAAATCGTCTTCCATTGTGTAGGTAGAAAATTGAAATAATTCGCTCGAATTGATGTAAACAATATTTACATTTTTGTTGATTTTTCAATAAAATTTAAATGGGACCTACTCAGGTGAATACCTTTTCGAACTAAAAAAAAATTTTTGATTCGGTTTACAATTGGCGAGAATATCGATGTTCATCGATATTCTCGCCAATTGTACACAAAAACAAAAAAATACATACAGACGAACATAGAAACTTTTTAAAGAAGCTTTTTGGGAGTCGGTTAAAAATGTATAAAAAAGTACAGTATTTTTTTTTGTTTCTGTGGTGATTACGTAGGCCATGGTGGTGGTGTTAAGCCGTGGTGGCTTAGAGGTAGTGACACCCGCCTTACAATCGTGAGGTCGTGGGTTCAAATCCCGGTCCCGTACCAATGAGTTCTTTGGAATTTATGTACGGAATTTCACACCACTGCATTTTCGGTGAAGGAAAACATCGTGAGGCAACCTGCATATGTCCGTAGAAGAAATTCGATGGCATATGTGAATCCACCAACCCGCACCGGGCCAGCGTGGTGGATATGGCCCAATCACCCTTCGTGGGCAGGCCTACGTCCTGTAGTGGACTATTAAAAAAAAGGCTGATACAGTACAGTACAGTACAGGTGGTGTAATAGGCAGTGGTGGTGGTTTGGTGGTGATAACACCTGTCTAACAGTCGAGTGTCGTGGGTTCAAATCCATATCCCGTTCTAATGAGATTTTTTGCAAAAATTGTAATGTTTATTAACTAGCCCTAAATATACTTTATCTTGACTTTTCAATATGTAGTTATAATTACAGTATTTTTAACACCAAATACCTAAATTCATATTCATAATGCTCGCCAAATTATAACAACTTTTATCATTATACCCAAATCAAACTGATTAAATTTAACAACGTTATTAAACCTTATCAAACAAACTCAATTAGTTAAACAAATATATAAATTATACATTTACATTAAATATAGGCTTCTGTCTTACAAGTGCAGCGCTCGGAAAGCTATGAAAGCTAGCATAGCTACAATCATAACTATTGAAAAAACACGGTATGATGATTTGCAAACTAAACTTTGGGCATCTTTCGTTCTAATTTTAATGCGAAGTCAAAATTGCCTCAAGCGACAACAGCGCTATCTCTAGTTGTAATAGCTCTGTGCAAAAAATACATTTTCGGATTTATAATACCTATATTAGTAAGGAAGTGAGAATAGAATAGCTTTGACTTCCTAATCCACAGTAACCGCTCGTAGGACGAAGCCTCCGACAAAATACATCAAACGTAATATTCGGCGATATCGATCAAGGTTGTGAAACTACATGGTGTTCAATTAACGTTCGAAATGACGGCCCGAATAGGATCACTCTGTGCGCGAATGTGCCGTAGGGCTGGCAACTGACTGGGCTAAATAAACACAACTATATGTACTATAGTACCTGTTCATATAAACAACAGAAATTTTCAAAGATATCATTGTACAGGCCGAATTATTTTTTTGGCGGTTGCGATATTAGCTACACATTGCGGATAATCCAATCAGAGCTCACTTTACTAAAGTTCACTTAGCAGCTGTGCGAGAATTGGGTTTAGCGCAGCTTGTAGCTAATTTCATAGCATCCAAAAACGTTGATTCAGCCTATTCCTGTTCATCTGGATTCTAGACAATAGTTTTTAAATATATCGTTCTGTATACTGTACCAGCCTTTTTAATAGTCCACTACAGGACGTAGGCCTACCCAAGAAGGGTAATTGGGCCATATCCACCACGCCGGCCCAATGCGGGTTGGTGGATTCACATATGCCATCGAATTTCTTCTACGGTCGTATGCAGGTTGCCTCACGATGTTTTCCTTCACCGAAAAGCCAGTGGTGTAAAAATCCGTACATAAATTACAAAGAACTCAACTCATTACTGGACCACACGGCTTCAATATAATCAATTTTCACTATAAGTCCAAACAAAATTTAATCAAGCCAGCTGTTCTATTTTGTCAAGAGTCAATGATTTTTTTTACAAAACAGCAAATTTTTAAGCAATTTTAAGGATAATATAACCCTTCAGTACAAGTTGATCATAATTATAAGCACAATACGTGACATTCTATACGTCTAAAAACCGAGGAAAAATGCCGAGTTGATGGAAAAACCCAATATTTCAATGAAATGGAGTATAGTTTAGGGCACTGAAAATGTTTAATTTAAAGTAGTTAAACAATTTTTTTATAAATTACACATTTTGCTATAGAGCATCATTTATAGAATGGCTAATGGTTTAAACTACTTTAAGCTATACTTTGTTTCCTTTTGTACGGGATATATTGGTGGAAAGACAATTTGTTATTATGGGAGTGCTGGACTAGATAACACCATCCAAAAATCTCTTAATTAACTATCTATCCTATCTATCTATCCAAGCCGTGGTGGCCTAGAGGTAGTGACACCCGCCTTGCAATCGTGAGGTCGTGGTTTCAAATCCCGGTCCCGGAATTTTTGTACGGAATTTAACACCACTGGCTTTTCGATGAAGCAAAACGTAAAACAACCTGCATGCATCCGTAGAAGAAATTCGATGGCGTATGTGAATCCACCAACCCGCACTGGGCCAGCGTGGTGGATATAGCCCAATCCTTCGTGGGTAGGCCTACGTCCTGCAGTGGACTATTAAAAAGACTGGTACAGTAACTATCTATCTCAACGAATCCATCAAACAAACATCTCAAGTCCCGGGATCAGCTTTTGCAATAAAATCACCAACCCTGGAGTAGCCCTCGATTGCCCCCGATCGCCCCGATTGCCCTGCTTCCCCTGGGGAAACCGATCCTTTTCGTGCGCCTTTTGACGCTGCTTTAGGGACTATTTCACCCTAACTTACTCTGACCGATGGGATGTGAAAATGGTGAGTGATGGTCAAGAATCTGAAGTTTGATTTTAGTCTATAGAAAAAGAGCTATGATATCGAACCTTGGGGCACTGGAAAATATAACGTTTAATATATCTATCAATGGAATCGACTTTATGTCGTTGAATGTCGATTTTCCTTCGATACGTACGAAGCGGTTTGACTCAACGTTTATGATTCGTACCGCCAGGGAATGGAACAGTCTTCCTGATTTCCAGTTTCCTAAGAGATATAATCTAAAGCTTTTCAAGATCACACTGAATAGATATCTTCTAAGTCTGCGTGCTTCATCTTCGACCACAATGTCGCTTACCAACAAGCGAATTGGAGGTCAAGCGTGGAATCATTTGCGTTAAAAAAGAAATTAAATAAAATGTGCAAGCTTTGATTTAACTTGAAATGCATATGTATATCGCATGACTTTCAATAATATGGTACCATGGAGCTGATCTGTTGATGGAGTCGGAAGGTGGCCATAGGAGCTCCTGTACTAAACAAGATAGACCCATCGTGTTGGGCTCGTTTTACTTGTATTGGCTAGCACTCTGTTTCTACTTGATATCCCGGATCTCAAAACCTTGTATTTAAAAAGTTATATTTTTTTTTATTGGAAAATTACAAACCACAGACTCCAGGGTCTGTGCCTTTTGTTTACTAAAATATTAAATTATTCGATTTTACTGTACAAAAAGAGTTAGTACAATAGAGATGGGTTAGTTTAAATTTTAGCCTAAGTTAGTAGTTTCGGTGCATTGCGTGAATGCCACGAGCAAACCGGCGACCCGCATGCAGTACCCGATCACGAGTGTGACGCATGTGCCAGCCATCGCTCTCCTGGACCATATTTTAGGGAAGAGAACGACCCGACACACGACGCCGCCGCAAGAAGGAGCTATCGATGGCGAGAATGAATGCTCAAGGCATGCACGCAATGCTAAACTCTAGATATTACACACTTGTTATGATTTATTTTGTGAAAGCGATCATCCGCAGAGTCCGAAGCCACGACTCCGTGCGTTACTCGGTGGTTTCAACTCTGCTTGTGATCACTCCCATGTCCTTCTATAACAACTCTGTTGCCTCCTCCCGGCCCAGAGCCTCCATCACCGCCTCGTTCCGATCTCTGATGGCCATCTGCAGGTTGCTCTTTGATGGCCCTCAATGACGCGGAAGATGCTCGCCGCACGAATCGGCTAATGGCATCATCTTCGATGTCGTCGGCGTAGTAAATGAAAGTTCCAGTGTGCCGTTATATTTTTATAATAATGTATTATTATTTACTAACACTGAGCTGAAACAATTTATATTTATTAGCACTCGTATTATGTAGTAACATCTTTAAAAATCTAAAAAAAAAAAAGATTCAGTATTGCCACAGTCATGAAACAAGACAAAACAATTAGTATGTTTATTGCTACAATAAATCTCCTTTAACTGCATAAAAGCGGCTCACACGGACGAAAGGTCAGCCTTGGAGGAGGCATGTGCCTTAGAAGTCTAGGTACTGGGAAAGGTCACAGGTCAACTGCGGGTTGCGCACCTCTAACCCGTCTTAGGTATAGTCCGTCTTATAAGTAGAGTTCAGTCAGTGAGTTGTTTTCTTATAACTTGTTGGGGAGATTTTATACGCTAATTATCTACCACGCTTTATTAATGTGGTATTGCACAATACTTAAACTAAAATATTAATTAAAATAGATAACAAATCACATTTAAAATTCCATAAATTACATTAAACATTTCCATTTCCCATCGAAATACGCGCGTTATGTAGATAATAAAATAATGATAAAAAAAACCTTGATAAAACATCGCTACATACTGTAGCGGTGTTTTATCAAGACATCAACTTATGTTTCATAATCTAGACACGCGGAAGCGTGTCCAGCCAAGACCAAGAAAAAGCTGGCGACGCGACGGGTGTAATATAACACGAACCATTTCGAGCCACTTTTGACCTCTTCATAACTCGAAAACGATACATGAGTTTTAGCCTATTTATTAAAGTTATTTAGCTGGCCTAGAATACAAAATTTTGTTGATTTTGCATAAATAGTTAATGATATATTAACGTTTAAAACCGGAGTTTCATTGACTGATTCACTGACTCACTGACTGACTTATAGATCAAAAACCTAATCCACTTCCAAATGACCTAGAAACTTGATATTTGGCATCAAGGTAGACTATTACGCATATACAAAGGAAAAAAATCTTAAACATCGAACTTTTACCCCCCAACCCCATGAATTAGGGGATGAAAGTTTGTATGAGACTTTCACTAATTTTCATGCTAGAGGTCTAAAAATTGATACAAAGACTCTTTGTTATAAATAATAAAATACGTGTTTCAGGGCACTTCCCAATTTTGTGAAATTTTCTGGATTTGTGCGGAACCCTCGGTGTGCGAGCCTGACTCGCACTTGTCCAATTTTTTTTGTTGTAGGATACCCACCGCTGGTAATAAACTTCCCCTATAATCCATTAAAACCAGTTGGAAGCAACTAGCAGCCAAAATCAGCTTTTAAAAAAGAATATATTTTAAGAAAGGAAAAGGAAAACTGTTTCATAAAACAACTAAAATTTATTCAATTATCCAAATGCTATTACACATTAGACCATTTTTTTAACGATAATCTAGAAAACATAATAATAAATCGTTCCAATACACATAATAAAAAAGTCGATGTAAGAACCATATGTTGCAATAGGTAAATGATTTGAGTTTTAATCACAAAAACATTATTAATAAATTAATCCTTTCGTTTGGGAGTTACGACGCTATAGACAGACGTACATAATATTTTATGATTAGTAATATGTACTGAATCCTAATAGAGTGAATGTCGACTCAGACTTGGCTATTTTTTAAACCAAAAACTGAACAAACAGTGCGGAGATCTTGTTTTTGAACCAATATGTTCTAATGTTGTGTGGTCAAAGTAATTTATAGCGACGTTTAAATAGCTTGGAAAACAAAATTAGCCAATTCTCTCGGACTGAAAAATGCTGTATAAAAGAAATTCCTTTTCACGACTTCATCATCATCATCCTAAGCCTGGTTTATCTGCCTTTCTCTTTCAGTGTCGTCTGCCTCGGTCCTTTGCATCAAGATGGACAGAAAAACTGCCAAGTCGATGGTCCTTTGCTAATTGTGACCAGCCGGGCTAGTACACGCACCATGAAATTATTCTATCGACGTGTCAGAACAAGACAGAGTTATGGTGAAGTTTATAATTGTGACTTTTTCACACGTTGATAAAATTATTTTCGTGATCATATGCTAAACTAGCAGGTTCTATATAGTGACGATATCGTCGACCCACTTTGCTGCCGGACGACCCACACTCCGCTTACAGTTTCATTACACAAATGGGCCAAAGATTCGAAAGTCAATATGAGTGTTGACTGTAGTGTCTGTAGTTTAGCAGCCTTTTTCTAAACTATTATTTAATGCTGTGATAACCCTAGCTGTTCCATACATTCGTCATAACTCATAAGTCGACTAACATTTTGTATGGGATATTTTTTCCTGATTTCCGGGTTCTTTACACTGAGTAATTGCTAGTAACCAGTAGTTATAAAATAACCGATGGATAGGAAGTTACTCAAATTTATGAGTACAACCTATTCATCGGTTATTTTATAACTACTGGCTACTAGCAATTATTCAGTGTTCAAGTTGGCCGGTCAAGTTACTGTGTGCTTAATTAATCTCTACTTAGCAGTTGGAGCGAGTTATCGGAAGTACCTACTCTAGCGTTTCGTTTTAGAGTTGGGCCCGTGGGGGATTCCCCTAGTTAGTTAATATTGTATGTATTCTGCCTCAGTGGCTCAGTGGTTAGTGACCCTGACTTCTGGATCAAATAGGCGTGGGTTCGATTCCACCCAGGGCAAACATTTATGTGATGAACATAGGTTTTTTCTCTGTGTCTTGGTGTTATTTAGGTACTATCTGTACAAGTATGTATTTAAAATATGTTAGGTACCTATATTATGTAGTATATTTAAAGTTATTTCCAGTAGATAATAGTATAGAATTACCACTACCCACAGTGGCGAATTTAGAGGTGTGGGAGTTTCGGGGCAACATAGGAGCGGAGGTCCCTTGGTGACCAACAGAAAGATAAATACTCGTTTCATTATTTCGTTACATCAAGAACTATTTTATTATTATATACTACGGGACTAATCACGCACTAAAATTACGAGATAAATAAATACCTCATCACGTCTACCCGTGACCACGGTCGATGCAACTCGGCTGAAACATCGGGATGATGAGGTATTTATTTATCTCGTAATTTTAGTGCGTGATTAGTCCCGTGGTATATAATAATGTGTTCAAATCACGAAAGTTTAAAAAAAGAACTATTTTGTTGAACAGAATTAATAAACTGTAAATAATTAATCTTCACTCTACGCCCATATGCAGTTAACGAAACAGCCAAGCCGCAGATATTGACTAAGGTGTAGAAAGGATTTATAGAGTTAAGGCGTGAAGAGTTAGAAGCTTGACTCTACATAAGATCTGACAAATTATACGTCGCTAGTACCTTGATGGTACTAGCGAAGTATACATAGATACATACGTTAGTAGTACCATCAATGGAACTAATCAATGGTACTACTGATAGAAAACCAACTTTTTGAATTGAAATGAAATGAAATGAAATATTTATTCCACTAAAATAGAGTACATATAAATGGTATTTCAGATTAATTAGTTCCTCCTATTTGCCATTTACTAGCATGTGGAAAAAAACACTTCAGTAAATAATAAAGTTATAACAGAATTATTCCTAAAATTAATTACAAATCATGTCAAAGTATGGTCAAATTAAATAATTAACAAAATGAAATAAAATTAAAATAATAAGTCTAATTAAATAATAAACATGTTGAAATCAAACAAATGATTAAATGTTATCGTTTACGCATAATAAAAAATTCGTTTAGGCTATAGTAACATTTTTCTATTTTCTATTAGCAATTGTGATCTTGTCTTGGCTACATTTCACATGAATATTTTTTTGGTTAATTACTCAAAAGAAACAGTGGATAGCTGTAGGCGATCTTAAATCAATATCTCATATTTAATTTATTTCGTACTAAATTGTCTTGGAGACCTTATACATAAATATAAGTATAGGACAGTACACAACATAGTAGCAGCATCGTATTTTGCTGAAAACTTAAAAACGTTACAGAACTAGCGGTTCCTGAGGCATTCCCACGCGGCGGCCTACGGCAACGCAATAAAACTATGCGACACGTTTTGAATAGTGTGGCTGAATCTTTACTTATTACACGTTTTATAGCAAAACCGAGAATTTATCAAAGATCTAGCATCCAAAACACGGTTTTTGGTCAATGGGAGCTATTTTTGTACGAATCGGAGTCATATTCCTTACAAAGGACACGTTCACAAAATGTATGGAGGCTGGTATAATAATAATCAAAAATTCTAATCACAACACTCGTTACATTTCGAGAAAGTTCATATTTTTTTGAGTCTATTACATCAGTTAAAAATAAAAAAGAGACCTCCGATTTTTTAAAATTAATTTTGAAATTATTAGGATTAATAAATATATTTGGCTCAATAGGTAGTTTATATCTATAAATCCTGATTAAGTAGCGTCCAAATTGTTAAATAAAAGCATTTTTACCAATTAGACACACTTTTTTTGTCACATTGTACCTAGTAACTGGTCACACCGGTAGGTTATAATTTTTAATTTTAGCAAATTAAGAGATTAATGTGGAAGAATCTACAACAGCAAGTAAATTTTAAACTAGAAAAAATTAATGTTGTTGTTACGAGTAGTAATTGTTTTTCATACAATTTATTTATCACATTGAAAATGGAGGGATGAAAAAATCTAATTTAAATATTTTTGAAAAGCGCATAAACCAAGCTTTCAAATGATGTATCATTTGGGTTAGATTTTTCTCTGAATAATATACCACTAAAACGTCTCTTTTGCTCAAAATTCTGCAATTTTTGGCGATTTCGAGTTGTAATTTTGTATGGAAAAGTTGTTATTTTTTTGAAATTATGGATTGGCCTCAGAGTAAAAGTTAGTCAAAGTGTTTAATATAGGTATTATGATGGTCTTTATCACCCCTTTTTAGATTAGTACAGGGTAAGCAGATAACCCTGTTTAATGTTTGCAGCTTCAATTTAACCCATAAATATTATGAAAGAAACCCTAAAAACTGCTAAACAAAAGATATCCCAGCAAATGTGAGTTGTCGCAAAACTCAACTTCTGAACAAAACTCCCCAACTTCGGGGCAAAACTCCCTAACTTTCGGGTAAAATGCAGCTGTTGGGAATTTTCGAGAAGTTTTTAATTAAAATGAAATCACACCCCGTGAGTGATCACTGCGTGCATGAACCGCATTAAAATGAAACAAGCCGACATTTGTCAGGGCGAAGTAACGAATAGCAGGTCATTTGTCGGGAAAATGTTCTTGGTTTATTATAACTGCGCCCCACGGTACCCTAAATAATATTTCACGTCCCGAGATGGGATACAAACCGGAAAAGCGCGCGTTGTGTTCGCGCACCGATGGTTCTGTATGGAATTTATTTTCTCTCAGTTCCCACATGTTTGTATTGTGTTTTTTTTGGTGGATAAATATTTTGCATATTTTTTCCATTTACAAATGGAAAATAGAAATATGATGAAGGTATAAAGAAATATGTAAAAGTAACATTAGTAATTTAAAAAAAACTTGACGTCAAATTATGTGTTAAGCTGGAAACATACTATCGAACGCGGCTGGCGGACGCGACTGACGGCCGCGACTGATAGGTACATATCTAGATAATGAATGTACACTGAGCCGTGCACACTATCGGACATCAGTCGCGGACATCACCTTGGACTGAACTTGAGCGTTCGGACGTCCGAGAGCGGTCTGGCACACCGGATGTTTTAAGACTGTGCACATTGCTAACTCGCGGCTGTCAGTCGCGTCCGATAGTATGTTTCCGGCTTAAGCCATGTCAGAGGCCTTAAGCTCACTCGGCCTAGACAAACTTACTTTATTCTTTATAGATCGCATCAAACATCCTGGCGATAGTGAAATTAGCTACAAGCTGCGCAGGAAACCTAATCCTTGCGCGTGAGTTTCAGTCAGAATTGGGTTATCCGCTGCTTGTAGCCAATATCACAGCCGTCAAAGTGTTTGATTCGACCTATATTAGGATAACTAAGATATAACCTCAACTGCTCTCTAAACGATCTAGAAAATAAGTTAACTTAAGTTGACAAAGAGTACCGATCCTAGAGTACGTAGCAAATTATTATGATGCATATTTTTACCAAAAAAAAAATCGAATCCATCTTCTTCTACTTCTTAAACTACTCAATCTTCTATCCAGCCATAATGCCCCTTACTATTGGGCAAATCGGTAGACAGCAAAGGCTTGCTTTCGATAAAAAAAAACTTAACAACATGATTAATTTTCATTGATAATGTAATGATGATAATGATAATGATAATTTTAATGATAATGTCTAATTAATTGGACGAAAAAGTGTCCCGTTTCGCCTAAGTCGAACGTGCAAGGGAGAGCGCAGAGCAAGTGGTAGAGAGGCACGATCACCCTAAGCGTTTGACTTGTTTCAGTAGTTGATTCAACAATAAGCCCGACTACAAAGGCGCCAGCGTAACTATATTAGCTAAATAGCATAGTTCTGTTTCTTTTTCACTTTAGGCATTCGATAGAGAGAACGCTTTTTACGCTGCTATTTTGATTTACGCTGGCGCCTCTATAATCGGACTTAATCTCGAAACTTACTATCAGACGCGGCTTACGGACGCGACTGACAGCCGCGACCTAGACTATGAAAGTACACTGAGCCGTGCACACTATCGGACAAAAGTCGCGGACGTCACCTTCAGACGACCTTGAGGGTTCGGACGTCCGAGAGCGATCTGGCACACCGGATGTCTTAAGACTGTGCACATTGCTAAGTAGCGGCTGTCAGTAGTGTCCGTCAGCCGCGTATGTGTCCAATAGTATGTTTCCGGCTTTAGTTTTTTCTTATGACGTTATCACGTCCGACGTAACAGACAACCATTTTTTTTTTCATTTTACAACGACCGATTTTCGTAATCACAAACGAGTGTGAAATATTCGTTTTCCCCTTCGCATAGATTTGAAAACCCTAAAAAAATTCTATGTAATCACTCAAACTGCAACTTTCTCGATCTAATAATGAAACCTATCCATCAACAAAATAAGTAAGCATAAGAGAAGATATCCATCAAAGTAAGCCCGCTTCATCTGGATTTCCAAACCGAATTTCATTTAAATTCATCAGAGAAATTCTAAAATCAATCATTTCAATGCTAAGCACTGTTTTATTCCTTGCGCCCCCTTAATTAAGGGCCTTTTTACTCTGCACCCTCTTAAGGGTGGAGACACACTGTGAAAATAGATTGATTGAAAATAAGTTGTTTTGGCGATGCCTTTTCAACCGATTTCTAAAAATTAGACAAGGTTCTCAATTCGGTCATTTGTATAAACTAATTCTTCGTCATTTGTAAACTAATTCTTGCTGGCATCTACTTTGGCCAAAAAATTTGTATTGCTATTCAGCGATACAACGCCGCCAGCATTTTAGCCACGTTACCCTCTGCCGCAGGTCTTTTAGATTAGTTTTATTTTTATTTTAGTATATTTTTTTATAGTATGAGTTTTTAATTTAAGTAGGTATAATTCTAATAGTTATAGTTATTTTAAATGTTTCTTAAGTTTTAACTAATAAATATATTCTTCGTCATTTGTAAACTAATTCATAAGCTTCCTTTAGTTGCAAAAAGATAAAATACGTTAATTCTGTAATTTTGATGCAGCTTTTTGATGAAGATTTTGATAAAAACAACAAAACTAATGGTACTCACACTACCACTAAAGCTTTTCAAAATCAGAGTGAATAGGTATTTTCTAAGTCTGCGGCATCTTTGACCACAACGTCGCTTACCATCAGGTGAGTTAGTGGTCAAGCGCGGACTTATTTACGATAAAAAAATCGTCAATCATACGATTGTATAATTCACTTAGAGTATACCATTTTTAGATATTTGTTCTTAGTTTTTCAGAAACAGCTCAATCGATTTCGATATAAATCAAATATTAGGGATGTCTACTAAAAAGATATAATTAGACTGTCAAATAGATTGTCAAAAAATATTAGACACGTATTTTTTCTTTTGTCAATTTAACACAAATTGATGAAGATATAGCATGTTAAAGTTCCGCGTGACGTCACTAACCGCTATGAAATGTACCAGCTAGTGCTGTCACGAGCCCCCACTCTCAAACTTTGACAAGGTTTATCTTAGTCACTAATTGTTTGATTGACAAAAGAAAGTTCAATATCTACACTAATATTATAAAGAGGAAAGATTTGTATTTTTGTATTTTTGTATGTAATGATTAAACTCAAAAAGTACTGGACCGATTTTAATAATTCTTTTTTCATTAGAAAGCTACATTATCACTGAGTAACATAGGCTATTTTAATTGCAAGAAAAAAATAAGGATCCCTATTAAAACTATAATAATGTTAACCAAGGTGTAAAAAAGTGCCTAAAATATTCTTTAGATCGCGTGCGCTGCGAAAACTATTGATGATGGAATAAAATAATGTACTACGACTTTATAGAACACACCATAATTTACAAAAAATGTCGCGACAGCATATATCTAACTATTATAGTTAAGCCGTAATAACTGTTCTTTTATTCTTAAAAATTAATTGAAATACCGTCCCAGGAAAAGGATCTTAATTTGTATCTTGGTATTAATCCTTATCAAAATAAATAATTTCATATTCAAGACTGTTTCAATAGCTTTATGCAACTTTTTAAATTATTTAATTCAGACATTTTATTACAAAGATATCACGAGTTCAAAAATGTAAGTATTATAAAAGTTCCGTTTCGCCGCTCTCTCCGCTTGGCAATTCATGTACTTTGTACAATGTACATAATACAAAATTCACAATCGTGAAAAAAAGTGTCCGAGCCAAAATCCTGCCCAAGCTACGTAGTGGGCAGGCTTTTTAGTTCGTCGTAAGGCGATTCCAAGCCGACTACAACGCCGCGCGATGCTAAAGTGCTCGGTTACAGGCACTTATTAGGTGACATAACGTCGAGATTCGAGGAAACGGGTCATTGAGAATTGAGAAGGGTGCTTGGGCCATATCCACCACCAGTGCCAGGGCCCAGTGTGGGTTGGTGCAGATTGCCACACAATATTTTCCTTCGCCGAAAAGCCAATGATTTGAAATTCCGTACATAAGTTACAAATAAACTCATTGATGAACAGGATCGGGATTTGAACCCACCACCTCACGATTGTAGGACAGGCGTTACTACCACTAGACCACCAAAGTTATATATCTCCGCCATTAGTGTGTCGATTTATGTTTTATTGGTAGTAAATAGGTATGCAGTGGCGTAGCATGCCTTGGAGGAGCCCAGAATCAAACATAGTTGGGGAGCCCAAATCACTCATTTCTCACAAAAGAAACAAATATGCTTGCATTAAATTGAAATAAATATATACCGCCTTACCGCAAAAGATTTAAACACTCTTTAAACACTGTTTAGCCGTACAATTTGTACTGTTAAACATTGTCTAAAGCCTGCGTAAAACTTTTGTGGTAAGACGGTTATTTATAAGTTGTCACTTCCTCCTAGAAATTGAGCTAGCCAAACAATTCAAATGAAATATACACTTTTCTTGCCTTTTTTTAAGGAAATTGATAACTGATAATGAATAGAATATAATTACCTATATCAGCTAAGTAAGTCTAGCTGAAGACGATTTCAGTTGTTATAAAATTTCTGCCTCTTAGGACAACTTTTGGAAGAATGCTTAACCCGGGAAAAAAAGAGATGATTTTTTTTCGGGAAGCACGAGATTAAGTGACATTGTGGTTAACATTTTACTAGGTTTTGCTTACACACGTTAAGGCCCCTGTAGCCCGGGAGCCCCGTATTATTGACACGGCTGATACTGCGGTAGCTACGCCCCTACACATAGTATGTGAAACGAATTGTCGATGGGACCTTAAAGTTCTCGAATGTAGACAATGTATTGGCAGTGTAGCGAAGGTCTTCACGTGAATCTAAGATCTGGTCGTGACGTCCGGAACACGTTGGATGCCAGCGCTTCGATTCCTTCCTTTACAGCTCTTTGGGTTAGCAAGTTGAAGAGGCCTTAGGTAGGGCACACAATTCGTAGAAGTAGAACTGATGTCCAATGTTTTTCAAAGTTCTCGAGTGAAGACTAGATCAAGAAACTAACTTACATAGGTAGAATGTATAGACTGTGGGTCTCTAATATGTTAACGTCGCTTTCATTCTCATCATTGTCATTTTCTGAAATCAGGGCTATAACACATACGAACTCACTTTTATTTAGATATGCCAATACCTACTATCTCTTTTTCATAAACTTCGAACAGTTTAAGACTACGGAATCTCTCGCGATTTGGGTAGGTTTTAACTCATCATAATGGTTCATCCGGTATGTCTAGCATGTGTGTGGCGCATACCTATATTACGTGGTAAGTATATGTATAGCCAATCATACCCGGGCAAAGCCGGGACGGGCAGCTAGTTTTAAAATAATCTAACTGACGGACTAATTATAATAATGATTTTCATACCCAGTAAACATCCCTATTGGCCGAATAATAGAGTAGGTAAAATACTACTAATAACATACCTACTTATAAAAAAATACAGTTGAATTAAGAACCTCCTTTTTCGAAGTCGGTAAAAAAGTATGGATATTCTAGTCTCTAACAGTTTATTTTTTTCTATCTAAGTCGTAGCCGATATTCATTAATGCTAATGGTAGGTTGTATTTGTACCCGTCACTAGAAAGCGTTTAACCTCCCTGAATACAACGAAATGGGCACAAATAATGACGTAATATTTGTACGTGCTATTAATGTCCAAATACCAAAATATTTAGATTTTAGAGGATGATAGGTCTAGAGAGTATTATCACTTTGAGGTTGCCATGCAACTCTAGTACGAAGTCTAGAATATGACAGCTGTCACTATGACGCTTTATTAATGAATTGCGAATTCAACATTGTAAGATTCGTTTACATGCAACATTTTGCAAATTCAATATTATGAGACATACGAATTCAAGTTCAACATTTTAGAATTCAACATTTTAAGAATTCTACATTTCAGGATTCAACATTTTGTGAATTCAACATCATGAGCCGGAGCGATTAGTAATTCTCTCTTTGAGATAAAAATAATAAATTATTTAAGGTGGTTTCAGTAGGTACTCGCGCGATTTTTATTTTTTTTTTTGTATTCACAGAGAAGCTTCACGTTGTAAATTTAAGAAAACTCATTTAACTGCCATGAGTTGGTAGTGTTAACGAGGGAAATATACTTAAAAACCGAAATAGATGTCAGTTTATCCAAAGAATTGCATCAACTAAAAACTAAGGTGAAAATCAGTTGATGCAATTTTATGCATAGACTGGCAACTATTATGGATTTTAGATTTATTAAGATATTATGTGTATCTAGTCAATACTACCTACTTATAACGGATAAATGGGTTTTCGTAAACTTACAATGAGTAGTAAATCTATAAATTCCCAAAAAAAAGTTACTCGCGTTGACCCAGACTATCATCTTAAACAAAATATCCTGAGCACTTTTACTAAGGCCACAGCCAGGACACTCCGCGATTTTTCATACAAAATCTGCTGTCTTACGCACACTACACAGTACTTACTCACAGACAACACACATACGCACGAACGCTACACGTGCATTTGTATGCGGAACGTCTATAGCGATCACCACGACGTGACGACATGCCGCTTGAGTGAGACAGTTGCGTATTCAATTTTGCAAAAATGAATATAAATCTAGTGCTTATAAAAGTATAACAATTACTTAATTCGGAAGCATTTTAGCAATAAGTAACCGATCTACTTTATTTGAAAGAATATATGAAGAGAAATTTACCAAATAATGTAAAATAAGTTCCTTTTACTTATCCTTAGATAAACATTAAAATGTATTGTTTTGTTACGTATTATTGATATTCAACCATACACAGCATAATACTTCCCTATTGTCACAGTCTAGGTATTTTTTATTACAAAATCTACCGGCAAAGTGCAGCCCGCGCGCAGAGTACACGATCGGTACGTGAAGCGCGGGGTGGAAGTGAGGAAGACTCAAACGGGTGGGGGATAACGAGTGACCGTTCTATACGTAGTATTATTATATCTTCTTTGCTATGGCTACACCTAGACATTTAACTGTAGGTACTTTTAAAATACGGTATAATGTTTAATGAAACTTCATATTTAACCTCACTACACAGTTCAAGTCTCAAGTCACATTCATATAAGAATGCTCTGCAAGGAGAAACCTACGCGCTCTCAACTCTGCTTTGATGTGCGCCGACCCTTATTCTTAAGCGCCCTCTTTCCTAAGCGACCGCCATAACTTTAAGGGGAACGCAGCCTAAGCATCTAATTTGCACACAATTTGACCCTCTTGGATAAATATTTATGTTTTTAACTTACTTTTACTAGTTTCTGTTCGCTTAGAATACTTACCAAAGCGCCACTTGTTAGTTCGCCGTAACGTCACGACGGTTCTTTTTTTGTACAAACTCTACCCGTGATCACGACCGAGGCAATTCGGTCGAAACATCGGAATGACGGAGTAATTTATTTCTCATTATTTCTTCCGTAGGATATAAAAATAATGAGTATGTTTGTAATCGTCTGCACTTCCTTACTCTTGGCAAAATGACAGCTTGTACCTACATAAAATACCCCTCTTTTTATATTGGGGGTAAAAATGACTGTGTTAACCCCTTAAAAGCCGCGAGCTTCTTCAGCCATGTTATTACTTCTCGCCCCTCCCGCAGACTAAAACAAATAACTAAAATAGAATCTTTAACACGGAAACGTCAAAGGATATCGATTTTAATCTATGGTTTTAATTAGACGCTGACTGAACGAATGAACGAAATGAATGAAAATGAACGGACTAGGTCTATCTCATCTAAATAATGGGCTTCGTTTTGTCTTTAAAGCCTTCTGTTTAATAGAATGTTTAAAATTATTTGCTTTTGAAGAAAATAACCTTAATTCAAGGCGGGGATTACGATAAGGTGAACGATCTATTCATTTATTGCTATTGTTCGTTCACCATCATTGTATAAGCTCTAGGACGTCTACCACTGCTGGACACAGACTTTTTCTATAGAACTCCATTAAGAACATTTGGAAGCGGCTTGCATCCAGTGTGTAGTATTGGGGGTGTGTGATGATGCACTGTAAATACCTGGATGCTTCCTTGCTATGATGTTCGGGAATCTAACAAATCACACAAACACTTGTACTACAAAAAGTTTGTTTATTACTTCCAACTACAATGTCTGTAACTTAGGAAAGTCCAGTGTTAACACATAAATATAAAACGGTGGAAAGAACGATCTATTACATCGATAATGATAACACAATATTATAAAAGAATGCCGATTACAAGACAAAGATTCGCAAACTATCCACGACCACGACCCGACATTTATGTCGGAAGGTAAGTTACATTGTAGATTTTATTATAATAATATTGTTGTTTCTACTTTATACAATGCCAAGGTTTATTAAGTAATTAATTTAGAATAATTAAGTTTAATATTATTGGAAGATAAGTATAGGATAGATTTAATAAGAAATAAATAATGGGACATCGGCAAGTATGCCACAAGTGTATTTCCATTATTATTATTATATATACTACGGGGCTAATCGCGTACTAAAATTACGAGATAAATAAATACCTCATCATCCAGACGTTTCGGCCGAGTTGCATCCGGCCTATCCGGTAGACTGCAGTCTACCCGTGACCACGGCCGGATGCAACTCGGCCGAAACGTCGGGATGCTGAGGTATTTATTTATCTCGTAATTTTAGTGATGAATATCACATTGTTCAAATTGCGAAAGTTTAAAAATGTATTGTGGTAGTGTAGTGTATTCCCGCTGTAATTTTTGATTTGTTTTTAGTAGTAGATACCTTTAGCCAGTAATTTTGGCGACAGTGGTTACTATACAATGATAAGTACATTCATTTATAAAACTTGGTGCAAGATAGGTGTTAATCAAAAAACAGTGTTATGTTATCGTCAGGAAAACACCGGAAAGAAATACCGGTAATATTGAAAATTACCGGTTAATCATTTTAGTTTGGTTACAGCATAAATTACGCACTTCGCTTCAACCTGTTTTCCTCTTCCGCGATTTTTACAGATTGCAAAAGCCGACACACGTCCCGCGTTTTCAAACTACAAAGAAAACTGTAACAGAATCGAGTTTCCCAAGGAACCCGCGGGACCGGCTGTTTCCATTTTATTTAATTTAAACCATTTTTGCATGGTAATTCCTCATTAATAGTCATAAATTTGCCATAAAATGGTCACTGTCGAAAATAATTTTGTTTTGTTAAGGTTGATATAATATTTATGTAAATAATTATGTTTCGCCAAAATTGGAACACATAAAAATCTACGTACAAAATTCCGACGAGTTTGCTCGAATCGATATAATTCGATTCGATTATCTGAGGAATGATCTGTCAAACAAAAAAAACTCGATTCAAAATATACGGAGTAATCACGCAACTCGCAAGAAAAAAATTGAGAACCTCCCTTTTTTGAAATCGGTTACAAATAATCGTTAAAAGTTGGAATAATCGATTTACATACATTAAAAAAAAAGTCATATATTGAGCCATATATTGAGAATATTTTTGAAGTCTGTTAAAAAATAATCACCAAAATCGGTTCATAATTGTCAATTTAACGCGTAACATACTCGAAAAAAACACATGAAGACGTGATGAGAACCACTTTTTGAAGCAGTTTTCAAACTACAAAGAAAACTGTAACAGAATCGAGTTTCCCTAGAAACCCGCGGGACCGGCCGCTTCCTCTTTATTTAATTTAACCCATTTTTGCATGGTTATTCCGGTTATTCGCGGGTAAGTGAATATTACCCTCGTCCCACCTTGTTTGGCATTCTTTTACCTCTTAGGGAAATACCCACTTGGAACTTTGAAGGGGTAATAGACTTTTGGAGGAGAAAAAGTGGTAGAAGTGTGCTTAGGAGATAGTTTAGTGTTTTAGTACAGGAAATTGAGTTGTATTTCTGAGATACGTACGAGTATGTAGTTTTAGATGACTCTAGAATATCGACATGGCATTTTTAGGGTTCCGTACCTCAAAAGAAAAAAACGGAACTCTTATAGGATCACTTTGTTGTCCGTCTGTCCGTAAGACAAGAATCTTTATCTCGGGAACGCGTAAAGATGTCAATGATAAGAGATAAAGATAAGAGTTTGAAATTTAAACTATATACGGTATATCTATGGTCTCTTGCAGTTGTGTAAAAGAAAAACTTCTCAGTTATCGTTTAAAAAAGTTAGAGCCGCTTATGTCGTAAAAACCGCATTTTTCGACACTCACGAAAACCGGGGAAAAATACTTACAGGGTACTTCCCGTTGACATAGAACTATGAATTTTGGCGAGAAACATTTTCATAAAGTACACATAGAGGAACAAATCTGAAAACCGTAAATTTTTATTTAAATCACAAAAAATAGGGTCTATATTCACACAATATGGATGAAAATTCAAACTGAGTAAATCGTTTCATGAAAGGTGTAATTTAAAAGAACTTCATTAGTACATGCTAAACCAGGTTATTAATTATTTTAACAATTTAATTTGTAATGTAATGTAATTTTCGATATACCTATGACGAGAAAAGTGAAAAAAAAACTTTAAAAAAAATGATTATAGTATAGAGAGTTTAACAACTTACTTCCCAATTTTATGTAATTTTCTGGATATAATGGTGAAATAATATTTATGCAGAAAAATTTAAGTGGAGTGTGTTTTGAGCAATGTTTATTTTTACCACAACGGCACGAGAAGCGGGATGCGTTCGGGTTGAAAAGATATTTGTGCGAACCGATCGAAGTTTCCAATTATCTCCACAACTACTAGTTCTATTTTGATGCGATTTTCTTTCATGGATTTGAGTTTGACTGGTATATGATCTTAAATAGGTAACGACTCAGCAGGAGGCACAACATAAATTAAATTTGAGAGGAGATTCAACATCCAGACAGACAAAATTTTCAAGTCAAAACTGAGACTATTCTCACTTCGGTCGCTCAGTCAACTAAGATACTGATTCCAACTATCTAGTTTAGAACTATTATATCATTTAATGCAATAAACAATGAGCAGGGCACTTAGCGCAGAGGATTGATGGCCGATGGGGTCGAAAAGTTCTTGAGTGGAGACCACGTACCGGCAAGCGCAGCGTAAGACGTCCACCCACAAGGTGGACGGATGACCTTATTAAGACCGCAGGATCGCACTAGATGCAAGCCGCTTCTAACCAGTCTTATTGGAGATCCATAGGGGAGGCCTATGTCCAGCAGTGGACTTCTTATGGCTGATGGATGGATGATATCATTTAAATAAAAGTATAATACCTTTATTTGATTGATACTTCCTGGCAAGCTATCGGGGCGCGCGACGTTGATCGACAAACCTAATTAAGATTGTCAGATAGGTCGGCCATTGTGCCTGGAGGCGCGTCGATGGGCGACAGTGCCCACGATTTCGATGTACATTTGCCAATGATTTTCTATAGGTACCTAGGTACTCATAGCGCTCATAACATAGTTTGACTAGGTATTTCTAAGTGATCATCAAAGTTTGGCACAATCAGTCTTCGCATGAGCACAGCCCGGACACTCCGCGTTTCTTCATACAAAATCTGCTGTCTTACGCACACAACACTATATTTATTCACAGACACTACACATACGCACGAACGCTACACGGGTATCTGCAGCGGCCTGTGCAGTCCGCGCGCAGAGTAGTAAATCGTGTCCTGACGCGGGGTGGAAGTGAGGAAGACTCAAACGGGTGGGGGGTAACGAGTGGCCGTTCTATACGTAGTATTATTATATCTTCTTTGGCATGAGTAACCGCGGGTGGCATTTATGGCTGAGCGATGCCGTGACTCGGACGGCACATAAAATGTTGTGTCCCGGTTGTTTCAGGCATGTCGGCGGCCTTCAGACAGACTTAAAAACTTGACACCAGAGCGCAGGGCTAGCTACCCGTTTTATATGAACTTATGTGCATCTGCCAATGATTTTTTTATACTGAAGCCGTAGTGCTCTGGTTACAAAACATTATCATCATTTTAGTTTCAGGATAACAACTACTGGCTATAGGCCTCCCCTATTGATAATTAAATCTGCTAAAAGCTTGGCTGCAAGCCAATTGAATAGGCTTGGCTGAAACCAGTGAATTTCTGCGGTCTAAAGTAAGTCGGTAGACGTCCTATGCTGCATTCTCCGGGTTATGTGCCCTGCCCATTACCACATTGACTTGCTAATGCTCTGGACTATTTCGGTAAGTTTAGTTTGCCTGCAAATTTTCTCGTTTTCTATTCGATCTCGCACATATACTGCGACGTAGCCTACCCACGAAGTGTGATAGGGTCATAGGACTCATAGGATATCCATCACGCTGTCCCAGTGCGGGTTGGTGGATCCATATAAGCCATCGAATTATTTCGGCTGACGTATGCAGGGTGCCTCACAATGATTGCCTTCGGCGATAAGAGAGTGATGTGAAAACGACATAAATTCCAAAGAAGCTCATTATTACGGGATTGAGATTTGAACCCACGACCTCACGAATGATAGGAGAATGTTACTACTACTGGACTTCCACGGCTTTTTGAGTAGTTAATGACTAATTATTGCAAAAGTGTCTCTCTGTTTATTTGTTTATACCTATTAAAAGACAAATCATAAGCTAGTATTATGGATTGCCTAGATGGAGAACACTTACATACATTTTTATAATATTTTCTTTCTTTTTAAGTAGCTTAGAGGTATAAATAGGTATCACTCTTCTGACCTACGCACATCGCAATATGTTTTAAGATCAATGACGTAACCATAACAAAGAGGTCCTACATTAGCTCTTCCAGTAACTCAATACGTCATAGATGAACCCATTATACTTGGCCAATCTCACACGAGGCTACGGCATCTCAAGCAACAGATGACTGAGCGAACTGCGGGTCTAAAGCAGCCGGTTTTTAAATAAATACTTGAATTAACAATCATATTATCAACTAGTTTTCTGTCATTCAGTTGAATTGATGTCTATTCGAGAATGAATCGTCAGTAAATAATTATATGGTATAATCTCGCTGTTGCACTAAATTAATCGTCTTGCCAAAGATCCATACTAACTATGGTAAAACTTTGATAACATTTGACGGTGCGCGCCTTTACAATAATATACCCTCGGATATTAAAAATATAAGCTCGATCAACGTATTTAAAAAGAAACTTGCAGAATACATTATTGCCGACAATTCATTATAGTCATATTATGCATTGAACGAGTTTTTGTTTTTATTTAGTAGTATATACATAGGTACTCGTATACCTATCGTCGTACCTACTCGTATAGGTATTTAAAAAAAATGTTGTCATGCTCATAATATTGCTCATAGAAGCGATGTACATCTTGTAATGAGAATAAATATCTTTAAACCTAAACCTAACTATTAAACAATCATATTGGAATTCGGGGAAAAATGCCGTAGGTATTAGGCTTGAAACTACTGACGTCTATGCATTTATTGCATTGGAAATGTGACGCATTTTAAACTTTTAAACACGCTGTAGTCAAAGTCAGATTAATTTTATTAACGAACTAATTTTGCCCGCGGTTTCACTCACGTGAAATTTTTGTGCTATCTTCCTGGATTTTTTTTTTCAGGATAAAAAGTAGCCTATATCACTTTCAGACCTCTGAACTATGGCAATCCGTTATTCCGTTGCCCGTAAAAACGGAACAGAGGAACAAACCAACAAACACACTTTTGGATTTATAATATTAGTAAGGATAAGGATTCGCTAAACGACAAATGGTAAGATGTATGAGATTGCCAGCATTGTTGTGAGAACTTGCGATCATTTACGATTTATGGCTCACTTAATGGACCGGTTTTTCTATCGCGGCCGCAAAACAAAACATAAAAAAACTGATCTTTAATAATTATTTTTTGCAAAAAATAGCATGACCGACTTCACCCGTGTACAGAATCATTACATAGTACAAAAAGTCGCTTTCCGCTGTCTGCCCACATGTATGCTTATATCTTTAAAACTACGCATCGGATTCAAGAGAAATGTTTATATGTATAATACACATGTGCAAAGCTGGGGCGCATCGCTAGAACGCAAATATTATGCACGGATCAATGTAGTATTTTTCACATTATTGTCGATATATCGAAAATGGCTCAGCTGATTTCAATAAAATTTAAATGAAACCAATTTTGAAGTATACTCTTTCCAATAAAAAAATAATTATTGTAATCGGACTACTACAAAAAAAGTTACGCGTGGTTATAAATAAAAAAAAAAATACGCGTCGAATTGTATACCTCCTCTGGTGGTTCATCGGTCAAAAATGGATTGATACGTTTTATTGATTAATCTAATATTTCAAAAGTTATCGGCCGATAGAAAAACCGGTTCATTAAATGGGCCATAAATCGTAAAGGTAAGTTTTACAATAAAGTTTACTGGAAACAAAAGATGCAAAATTTTATTTTCTACACTACCACTACTTTAAGTGCATAGTTTCTGAGATATCGGCCAAAAATGTTTTTTCAAGATGGCGCTTGAAGCTCCATCTGGATCTATCAGCATTTTGTGATATTATGCTCTGTAAGTGATCCTAAACCTTATAAAAAAATAAATTGGATCGGAAATTTAGTGCAAAGTTAAATTCTATTTTTCCTAAGGTATATCGTTGTGCGTGGTTGCATCGGCGTCGCAAGCGTGTTTTATCTTTGTTGTCCCGTGTGAGAATAGCCTACCACGACATTGTAAGAAGGAGCTGAGATCGGGTGACCCGGGATGGCGCAAACATGGACGTCTTGTTAGCCTGTTCAGATCTACTTTGTTTACATATGCATTTTGTTACAAAGTCTTAAGTTGTTTAACTTTTTGAATTAATACCTACAAGCTGTGGATTTGCATCCTTGCTATTTCCATGAATAAATGAGCAAAGCAAGCGTCTTAAAGCAAGCGTCTTCACCTATAACATCTAATTAAATAATGTGTTGTCTCGATATGGTCTTATTTACTTATTCTGATTTTACGTATTGATACACAAAATACGTGCGGTTTAGTAAATGAAATAGATATAAAACAAAATTTTGTTATGTAAAGTTAAGGAATTTACAAGATGTACATAAGTAATATATCTAATATATGTACATTTATATCAGATATGTTCATGTATATTGTAGGGTTACTCTACTAGATGTACAAAAGCTACTCTATCTCACTCCACCATGTTATGTTTGCTAGTATTGCTGTTTCCTTCACATTGTTTATATCATGGTAAAATACCTCTTTGTTCGATAGCTGAATCACAGGGCAGAGCTGGAGAACTGGCAAACGGAGTAGACGGCGCTAGCGCCTGTTCTACATAAAAAGCATATTATTATACTATTTTATAATGTAATGTACCTCGTATTCATGTGAAAATGTAAATACTCACGTGGAAATGGAAAATTTACATCATGTATGAATATACTGGACGTCGTTTGATTTCCCTGAACTTAGGACAAAAATATGATGTCCCGTAATATTTTATTTATTTATCTTGTACGTATAATTACACACAGTACAACTTATATTGTGGCACTAAGCTCGAAATTGCAAAATTAAATCAACTGTTCCGTACTTTTTGCCAGAATTAATGATGTTATTTTGAAAAGCTCTTATTCGCAATTTCTAAGTTGGCCTCATAGTAAAAGTTGGTCATAGCGATAAACACAATTACATGCAACATGCTACAGCTAATAATTACTCCGTATATCGGTCACTTTAACCCATGTTGCCTGGAAGAAATTTCCATTAATGATAAGGCCGCCACTTAAAAACCACATTTTGTCATAATGTTTTATATATTATTACTTTGCTTAAGCTTTTCCCATTTTGTTATAATTAATTTAAGAATTAATAGAAGAAAAAAAATAATTAACTAGTTTGTACTTATTGTTGTAAATTTTGCTGTAAGCATTGAAAATAATGCAACTGAATGTGTACAATATCAGCGAGACAGCGAACTATGGAAACTGGCCACAGGTCGCCCAAGATACAGGCTTTGCCTAGTTTGGGGCCCGTTACCACTACATTGTAATAGTACATTATTTAATGTTAATAAATATAACGGGACAATAGTTTTAAGTTTATTTTTAAATAGTGCCACTTAGTATAATTTCGAAGGACTAGGAATAGTAGTGGCAACATTCCTGGGGTAACGCTGGTAACAAACGCTGCTGTTTGGTTCCAAGGAGGTTTTCAAGTGATATCGCATGATCGGCCTGATGTCACTTGAGAGTTGGTAAAGAGAGCTGGTTCGGAGAGGTTATGGTTTCTCTTTGGTTATGGTGAACTGTGTTTGGAACGGCTCGCGTTGTGTTCTTGATAAAATGGTCGCAGCGTGAGTTACGCTGCGGAACGCCATGTCCTTCGCTTAAAGTTTTCTCTATAACTGTATTCATACGTAATCTTCTGTGAAATAAACTGATTGTTCGTGACGTCGCAATTTATCTCCTCGCCCGCTTAACCCACGCCACGCCACACTGAAGTATTGTTGGGTCAGATGGTATAAAATAATTACCACATTGAATCACCATAACTGATGCGGATCCTTTTATGGATTCGACAAATATATTTTGTTTTTTTTTTTTATTTTTGATGTAAACTAGCGGACCCTTCAGCTCCATCTGCCGGGCTGATTTGTGACTCTAAACATCCAGGGCTCCACCCAAACGAATACAGAAAAACCGGACAAGTGCGAGTCGGGCTCGCACATCGAGGGTTCCCTACAAACTTATTGTTAAAATAATTTAAAACCTGTTTTAGCATGTGCCAATGAAGTTATTTTATATGATATGATTTACTCACTTTGAAGTTTGAACCCATATTTTGTGAATTTTGAGGCCCTATTTTTATGTGATTTAAATAAAAATGTACAGTTTTCAGATTTATTCCTATATGTGTATTCTGAGACAATGCTTTACGCCAAATTTCATAGTTCTATGTCAACGGGAAGTACCCGGTAGATTTTGATTTTTGTGAGCGTTGAAATATGCGTTTTTTACGACATAAACGGCTCCAACTTTTTTATACGGTAACTGAGAAGCTTTTCTTTTACACAACTGCAAGAGTTTATAGGTTTGCGTATATAGTTTAAATTTCAACTCGATATCTTTACGCGTTCCCGAGATAAAGAGTTTTGACATACACATAGACGGACAGACGGACAACAAAGTGATCCTATAAGGGTTCCGTTTTTTTCTTTTGAGGTACGGAACCCTACAAAACATTCAAATCGGTCCAGCCGTTTAGGAGGAGTTCAGTGACATACACACATTACAAACGTACCGTAGAATTATTGTCTAATTTTGTTTTAGTGGTCGAAATAAAGAGTTGTCTGTCTGTCAGTACTAACATTTCGAAATCATTTTATACAGTTTGACGAGTACAAAAAACTATAACACAAGGGATTAAAAAAAGATTATATTACGTTTTCATAAATGAAACTCTACAGCCCCGTCTTTAAGGTTCACTATTCAAATGAAAACCGACCGGAAAGTTATCAGCGTTGCACCGAGTTTCCTTTAAAGCATTCTCAGAGAGAACATTGTTAAAAGTTCCAAAGTTTACTTCCAGTACTGAAAACCTTTGAGACAATTTCAATGAAGAATAAAAGGCAACAGATGGAAAGGCAATGTCGCTTTATAAGATGACTAGCTGTCCGTCTCGGCTTCGCCCAGATACGATTGTTATAACTGCAAACGTTTTAGTTGAAACACTCTAAAATATAGTGAAAACGGCATTCGAATTTGTTGAGTAGAATAATTAGAAGATATAAATTGCCTTGGTGGCTCAGTGGTTAGTGAACCTGACTTCTGGATCAAAGAGGCGTGGGTTCGATCCCCACCCAGGGCAAGCATTTTTGTGATGAACATAGGTGTTTCTTCTGTGTCTGGGTGTTATTTAGGTACTATCTGTATAAGTATGTATTTAAAATATGTATATGTAGTATATCAGTCTCTGGCAGCCATATCACAAGCTTTGCCTAGTTTGAGGTCAGAGGCTGTGTGTAAATTTTCCCCCAATATTTATTATTATTTATTATAAGCGGGTACACAGACGGGACGACAGACACACAAAAATAGCGGCTTTGTCTTTTGATATGTAGTAAAGAGGCGAATAATTGCACACATGTACTCGACATTAGATAGTATTTATTTATTAAGCCATGTATTCACTAGAGGACAAAGTCGCACGACATGTCACGCGGTAAGTCGCGGAACATTAAGTGAGACTGGCCCGCGACAATGTCGCTCAACCTTTCGCTCGATCACACACACAAATGTGGTCTAGATGTCGCCAGTGTTGCCAATCCTAGTGAACTAAAAACACAGCAGCTTACCATTAAAAAAGCAGGAGAAAACAGTGGATAAAGTGAAAAGAAGCAGATTTCTAACTCTTCTGCTATAATCATAAATGATCTACTTTTATGTGTTACCTACTAGGACAAAAAAAAACTGTAAAATGAGGTATCATTAAGGATCACAACTTAATATAGGTAAAACAAAGATCAAAGTAAAATATTTTTTCACATTCATCTTCAATTGCCTCATCTCCAGTATTTTCAGATTTTTTTCTTATTTTGCAATATTTTTCATGTAGTAATCAAGGGGCGTTGAACGCTAATTGAAAAACAGTAAACATTAGGGGTGAAACCAAAACGGATACATTAATGTGAAAACAGCAAATCTACTGTTAAAACTATAGCGTCGGCAACATTGGTTCTTGCCATAGTCGAGGAACTCAGAGCGACATGCGTCTTGACTACTCAAATGTCGCGGGGATTCGAAGTCGAGCAATGTCGACGATCGAAGTGCGTCGACACGCTACATGTCCTGCAACACGTAGATGTCGCCTACGATGTCGGGCAACATATCCAATGCCGACACCCGACACGTAGCCTGTCGCTACACCGCTGGTAACAACCGATACCAAATTCGATATTTCCGTCGCTACACTCTGGGCACAACTGTGCCCACCTCTTTTTTTTCGCGCCAGACGCAGTAAAGCTATCTATCCTGCTTTTACTAAGGAAAAAAGGCATAAGCAATAAATTCTATCTCACTCGGATTGAAACGAACTTCAATATACATCTCCATAACATTCTAATATCCAAGGTTGGAATTTTAGAAAAAATAAATCTTTGATGTCATTCAATCCAGTTCGTTCGAGTGTCGGCGCGAATACGTTGTGTGATATAAAAACGAATAAAACAGGTAAATTAAATGATAATTATCTGGTGTTGTGCTGTGATATAGCTTTGAAAACTTGTAAACGAGGCTGTTTACAATTTATTTTAAGGTATAACAGTGTTTTAGTGCTGTACAAATAATTTTAAGAACCGTAAAGTTAATTGTTAAGAATGTGGTACTCTAGTGACTTCTTTCCCATATTTTAATGTAATGTTTAATTCAATATCATCTAAATTATTACCTAGCTTTAAGAATGAAACAAGGTTTTCAAAAATACTAATATTTTTATTGTGCGTGTACATAACTGCTTAGAAATTAATTTGTAAGTGGCGTCAGAAAAACTCGCGCGCCAAACTTTTTTTGGTGGTATGTAAATGCCTGATATTAAATACTTTTATGGCAATGAATGTGTTCTTATTTTTTCATATAGTGCAGATTTAGTCTATTATTCAATATAAATTATAAAAAAAATACATTGTCGATTTACTTTTTAAAATAAAAATTTGTAAACTTCAAAGTCCATTTTTTTTTAAGTGAGCTGTTCTACACTGATTTATACCTATTCAACGACCACCAATGTTAGTATATTAACTACTATTCGAAACGTCTATTCAACTATTCTAATAATAAAAATACAAGTGGGTTCTTTGTTCCCTAGTTGAGTCATAAATAACTTTCAAGCGGCTGGCCGCCCGCCGCGCGCCGCGCGAGAAAAAAAAAAAACAAAGACGCGCAGGTGCATCAACTGCAAAAAAAACCGGACGCGCGGTGCTGCAAGCGGGTAGAAATCCTGTCGAGTGACAAAGTCGCGGGACAAATCTCCCCTAGTGAATACGGGGCATTACTCTACAAAACGAAAGTTGTACAAACAAAACATTTTACAAAAGTCTTACTTATCTGTGGCTGTAGAATATACCCAGCAACTTATTTTTAACTCTAATTCTATCTTATTGTGTAAAATAACATATATAATATATATTATGTAGATGTAGTATATCAGTCTCTTGCAGCCTACATGTATCAAGACCAGCGGGGCAATTCTGTTTACTGATTTCGTTACTAAGGTGACACGTTCTTGAACCTCTCCAGTTTATCTGACAGTTTTGAGGTGTCAGAACTGTCATAAAAACGAGAGAGGTTCAAGAACGTATCACTTCAGTAAAGAGATCGGTTAACAGAATTGCCCCGCTGTATACGACTTTCTTGTTGTTACACTGTTAACATGTTTTTACAAATAAATGATCTTGAATCCATATCACAAGCTTTGCTTAGTTTCGGGTTAGAAACCCTGTGTAAGATGCCCCTTCATATTTATTTTATTTATTAACAGTTTGAAGTATTTTTTTTAGTTAAAAACGTTACAACCTACTTCATGCAATTGACCGCAGGCAAAGCAGCCAGAAAAAATAAGTATTGATTTTTATTTGATCGTTTTTGTAAGCTATGCAATTTTTATCTAATTTCTGTTAATATTTCAGTGTTTTGTTTGGTTTAGCAACTAATATAGTAGCTATTTTTAAGGGATCTATCTATTTACTACTTTTCTACTATTTTTCAAGCAGCTCCAAAAAAGTAATGAAAATTACAATGCCTTTAAAGTATTTAGATAACACTTCTTTAATTTGCTAAATCAATAGCTTCTGCTTTTTCTTGTTCTGTGTTTTATGCAAGAGAAAAGCTAAACCTCTGTGAAAGCGCTTTTTTAAATTAACAAGCGCTGAGTATGCTTGATTGTAAGAAAGAAAGGCAGCATTGTTTTTATTTTGAAACCGGCTGCGGCCCACGGCGTTTTGGTTTTCAGTTTTATGTAAAACTGGATAGGTACCTGCGACTTTGCCCGCGTAGATATTAATGCTGTTAAACATTACTATGCAAAGCCGCCTAATTAACACGCTTTTATTAGGTCGACCTGTATGTGGCTACGTAATGGAATCTAAGGTAACTAATTTAACCATCTTCCAAGGGTCGTAGCGTAATGAAAATTGGCAGCTGTATTTTTTTTTTTTTTTTTATTTCGAATAGGTTTGCGTTTGACTACAATAATTAGTTCTAATGACAATACAATAATATGGTACTATCGAAGTGATCTGATGATGGAGCCGGAAGATATGAAATGGAACTTGTGTTCAGCTGTGGATGATATAATTCCTACGTTGTTTTGACGGCTCCGTGCTATTTGCGACACTGTGTTTGGACATCCGAGATTTACTGAAGTTTCATCGGCTTCACCACGAAAATAGGAAGCCGTAGCAATCCTGTGACATTGTTTTTTACTTGACTTATTTGGTTTTTGGGGCCATCCTGCCAGCAGCGGTACATAACCACTGCAGAAGTAAAACTTTAAATAACAAATTTTACAAATATCTGTCCAATCGATCTTTAGACTTTTTTACAATTAATAAATATATGTCCTTTGTAATAATTTAAAATATAATTTCAAGTTTTAGTTTAGATTAAAATAAAATCGCCGAATCCAATTCGGTTGGGCAACGTTTGGGAAATTGCGTAACGTCTTCTCGTCCGACATACCTCAGTGCCTCAAGTCGAAAGTTTCCGACCAGTATGTGTTGCCAGTAATGACTTATGGCACAGAAACGTGGTCTCTCACTATGAGCCTTATTAGTAAGCTCCAAGTAGCCCAACGAGCCATGGAGAGGGCTATGCTCGGAATTTCTCTGCGAGATCGAATCAGGAATGAGGGGATCCGTAGAGAACCAACGTTACCGACATAGCTCAGCGGATTGGCAAGTTGAAGTGGCAATGGGCAGGGCACATAGCGCGGAGAACTGATGACCGATGGGGTCGAAAAGTTCTCGAGTGGAGACCACGTCCACCCACAAGGTGGACGGATGACCTTATTAGGACCGCAGGATCGCGCTGGATGCAAGCCGCTATCAACCGGTCTTATTGGAAATCATTAGGCTCCCCTAATGCCTATGTCCAGCAGTGGACGTCCTATGGCTGAAATGATGATGATGAGAATAAAACTATCTCGTGATTTAAAAAATAAAATCTCTAGGTAACAGATATTTTTTAGAATATTGTAATATTAGTGTCTAAAATTAAAACCAACTTGAACTACTTACTATTACTTAGCTACTACTTATGAAACAGCTGATTTTGTACGTACCTATGTAAGTTCGGGTGGAATCTTGCAAGTAAAGTTGACCAGCTTTTCGGTTTTACGATTGAGCTGTCATTTTGCACGCATATGTATATCGCGTGACAATGCAATAATATGGTACCATGAAGCTGATCTGATGATGAAGTCGGAAGGTGGCCGTAGGAACTCTTGTACTAAACAAGAAGACTAGTCGTGTTTGGCCTCGTTTTACTTGTCTCGGCTAGCACTCTAGTAAGTAAGTAAGTAATTTTTATTATCTTTGACAACATACAGTGGAATACAATAGAATTTTTCATATTATAAATTAGGACAACACAATACTACATTCCATTATAAATACTACAGTAGATCCACACCAAGTCCAGACAGTGGTCCCACACTAGGCTCTAGGCCCGTGTTGTGGGAACCTCACATATCGACAATCAAGACAACTTATAAGTGGAGGTGTCCTATTAAATACATTAAGAGTTATAATTTAATTATTATTATTAGATTAAACATAAAAACAGTAGCAATTTAAAAGTGAAAGTTAATGACTGGAATTTAATTTACAAAACGCATACAAATATATACTCTGTTTGGCTGAATGTGTGTGGATGTGTAATGTGTGAGTGCGTGTGTGTATGTGTGTATGTGATGTGTGAGTGCGTGTTGTGTATGTTGCGAACTTATTCTGCGCGAGCACGCGTGGATGAAAGGTTTTGGATGTACTCATTAGCTGTTAAGCTTTCTGTTTCGTCGTAAGACAAAGTAAGAAGCCACTTTCGGACTATATGGTTTACCTTGTGAGTTCTTTCTAAAGTTATCTCAGGGAATAATTTAACTACCCTATTGTAAATCTTAGGCAAAAGCGACTTGGGGTGGCAATCCGCAAAGACAGAGTTTACTCTTACTATAGGGACCTTATAAACTCGTCTGTTTGAGTGTTCTGGTAGACAACGGTTTTGTTTGGCGGTATTGTGTACCGATAATACAGCTTTCTGGAGAAAAAGTTGCCGCACCGTTAACACTTTGGCTTCCCTGAAAAGGGCTACAGTCGGGTACGGGTCGGCTACTCTGCTGCTACATGATATCCAATATCTCAAAAGCTTGTATTTTTAAAAAGTTATATTTTTATGATAATTTATTTTTACATGATTTTAGAATTGGTCCTAGTCCTTAGCTGATTTATACAAAAAAAAACCGGACAAGTGTGAGTCAGGCTCGCACATCGAGGGTTCCGTACAAACACATTGTTAAAATAATTAAAAACCTGTTTTAGCATGTGATAATGAAGTTCTTTTATATGACACCTTATATGATACGATTTACTCACTTTGAATTTTGAGCCCATATTTTGTGAATTTCGAGGCCCTATTTTTTTGTGATGTAAATAAAAATTTACAGTTTTCAGATTTATTCCTATATGCGTACTCTAAGACAATGCTTCTCGCCAAATTTCATAGTTCTATGTCAACGGGAAGTACTCTGTAGGTTTTGATTTTTGTGTGTCGAAATTTGCGGTTTTTTACGACATAAACGACTCTAACTTTTTTAAACGACAACTGAGAAACTTGTCTTTTCCACAACAGCAAGAGTTCATCGACATACGTATACAGTTTAAAGAAGGATGCACGGAATTAACCTGTCAATATTTTTTATTTTTTTTTTGTTAGTAAAAAACCAAACATATTTTCTAAAAATGATATGTGCTTCAAAAATATAGGGATTTTTTGCTGTTTTCATATCACTAATTGAAATTAAAATTAACCCACCAGAAAAATTACAATGATTTTTTTATTGTTTTTACATTACGTATTACATACATAAGAAGCGGCGGTATGGTCTTTAAGGCTTTAGTGTCCAAAAATGGGCGAATTATTTGAAAAAAAAAACAATATTTTATTACTGTTGCTGTCAAAAAAAAAGGAAATGTCAAATTCAGTCAACCAGATGACGTATTTAGTGTTGCCAGACTTCGTTCTCGGTATCCAGACTTAGCAATTTTGGAAATGTTGACGTGTTGATGTAATAATTATTTTCTTTTTTAACTATTGGCACATAATCCTGCGTTAACTCGTTTTAGCCCGTAATGTTTACAAACTGAGGTGTTATTATACATTTTTATAGAAACATACATTTTTGTATACTAAAAGATTATCAAAAAGAAAGAATATTCTTATTATTTTTATATGTACTTTTTATCATAAACTTTACTACTAAAAACAAAAAGCAGTAGTTGAAGTTATCCGAGAAATTCGTGGCAATTTTAATATTACTCGTAATAATCCTTAAGGGTGCTATTCGAATCTTTCACTTGCTTTACTACACTTGCAGCAGCTGCACTAGGCCGGCTGTGGCTACACAACTGAGGCGTTAGTCCAGGTTTACACATAAATTGAAATTACATCTGTTCGATATTGCCCTATACATTTTTGTACAGCGCCCCTGGCCGAAACGATGAAGAACTAACCAAAATGTATGGAGCCACACGCGAACGCAAAAGTTTAAGTAAACAACACAAAACCTGGACTAAGGGCTCTGGTTATCTACGTAGTTGTATGAATTTCTACAAAAAGATTCCGAACACGGCTGCAGCAGCATGTGCTACCGAGCCTCGGCTGCAAGTGTTGTTAGCCTGTTTAAACAAGTCCAACGTACCTGCGATGTACGACGTAGGCAACCAGCATCGGAATCATTCCCGACTGCGGATACAAGCAGCGGCTCATGTGTGTGCTACCACCATTCGCAACCTGCATCCGCAGGCTGCAGCCGAGCTGAATTTATTCGAAATTACTTATATTCTTAACTAATAATAATTCGAATAATATACAAAAGATGAAACTGGTGAGTTTCAATTGCAAATCTATATTTCGTTCCGCTAACTGTGTGAATCGTTTATGTCAGTCTGCTGACATAATTGCCTTGCAAGAGTTGTGGGTCCAGCCGCATGAGCTATCTTTTTTGGGTACCTTACATCCTGATTTCGAATACACGGGTAAATCGGCAATTGATACCGGCCAGCTGTTAAGGGGGAGACCCTATGGAGGAACAGCGCTTCTTTATCGCAAAGGTGTATTCGATTCGGTTTCCGTGATACCTTGCAAAAGTGTACGCATAGCAGCGATTAAGGTTTCTCTGGCACAGCGAACATTCTTGGTATTTTCTGTGTACCTACCTACTGACACTTGCACTGAAGCTGTTGATAATTTGAATGAGTTCACCGAGTGTCTGAGTGAGGTAGCCGCTATAGTAGAGGAATCAAATCTGGACTCGGTATATATTTTAGGAGACTATAATGCAGACCCTACTGCGCGTTTTGGAGCTGAACTCAGAGATTTCTGTGAGGAACAGAAATGGAGGTGTGCTGATATTGAGCTACTAGGACTCACAGCGGATCCTTACACCTACGTGAGTGACGCACATGGCACTAGAAGCTGGCTTGACCATTGTGTAGTATCGGAAGCGGCCTGGCTCACAGTTGAGGACGTTAACATCCGTTATGATACTTACTGGTCTGATCACTTTCCGATTGAAGTTATTTGTGATCTGAGTATATTGAGAAATAAAACAGTAATACATAATGTAGAACATAACTCTATCCGATGGGGGGTTAGGAATCAGACTCAAATAGAATTGTATCATGATTATTGTAATGATAGGTTAAGGGACATAGATTTTCCAACACAGTGCCAGGATTGTAGTGGACGAATTTGTGATAACATAGAACATAGGAGAATCATTGACGAAATGTATGATAATATCATTAATATATTATGCGATGCTGCTACTCGAAGTTATGTAAGTGTACCTGCAAGTAGCAATAAAAGAAAAAGGGTTGTAGGATGGAATAAATATGTGAGAGATGCCCATGCAGAGGCTCGTCTTGGCTTTCATAACTGGGTATTATATGGCAAACCTAGATGTGGGCCAATACATGATATTATGACTAGGACAAGAAAGAATTTTAAGCAAAAGTTAAAGTGGTGTCAAAACAATGCCCAACAAATTAAAATTGATATTCTTGCTAATTTACATACAAAGAAAATTTTTTCTAAATTTTGGAAAGAAACAAAGAATTTGAATCCCAAGTCGAGCGTCCCTGTTTGCATCGGGGGAATTAGCGGGTCTGCTAATATAGCTGCGCTTTTCAAGGACCACTTTAGAGTCCAGCCATTGTTAAGTTCCAAGAGTGAGGTGCACAGTGCTAGGGAGCCTTCTGGTGTGCTGCATGTGTTTACTGCGAGAGATATTGTGGAAGTACTGAGGAACATGTCTAGGGGAAAGTCACCAGGGCATGATTCTCTCAGCGTTGAGCACCTGCGGTATGCCGGGGTTCATCTGCCGCGAGTTCTGGCCTTGTTATTCAATATTTGTGTGAGCCATTCCTACCTCCCGAACAAAATGACTAAAACCATAGTGATACCTTTAGTTAAAAATAAGACAGGTGACACTGCGGACATCAAAAACTATAGGCCAATATCGTTGGCGACCATTGTGGCTAAAGTGATGGACGGTTTGCTTAATAAAGAACTTGAAAAGCATTTGACTCTGCACGACGCACAATTTGGTTTTAAGGCTGGACTTTCTACAGAAACTGCTGTTCTTTGTCTTAAGCACACCGTTCGTTACTACACAGACAGGAAAACGCCAGTATTTGCGTGTTTCCTAGATTTGTCTAAAGCCTTCGATTTAGTATCTTATGAAGTGCTATGGCATAAGCTGTATCAGGACACGCAACTACCCGCAGAGCTAATAGAATTGTTCAGATATTGGTATGGTCACCAAAGCAACGTAGTTAGGTGGGCCGACTCACTTTCTGACTCGTACAGGTTGGAGTGCGGGGTGAGACAAGGAGGTTTAACTTCACCTAAACTCTTCAACCTTTACGTTAATCGGCTGATTGAGGAGCTCAGTAACACTAGGGTAGGTTGTTCAGTAGATGGAAAAATTGTTAATAATATCAGCTATGCCGATGATATGGTGTTGCTGAGCCCTTCAATTAGTGCTCTAAGAAGGTTAGTAAATATTTGCGAGCGTTATGCGGTGGCGCAGGGTCTCAGGTACAATGCTGGCAAAAGTGAACTCATGGAGTTTAAGTCTGGCACAAAATATTACTCATGTGTACCTGACGTAATGTTGGATAACACTCCGCTTAGGCTAGTCTCACATTTTAAGTACCTGGGGCACTGGGTCACTGACACGCTGAAAGATGACATGGACATTGAGAGGGAACGTAGGGCGCTTGCAGTTCGGAGTAATATGCTGATCCGCAGGTTTTCAAGATCTTCAAAAGATGTAAAGCTAACTCTTTTTAGAGCATACTGTCAGGCTTTTTATACATGCAGCCTGTGGATCAACTCGACTCAAAGGGCGGTGAGTGCCCTACGCATCCAGTATAATAATGCTTTTAGGATGCTTTTGGGGCTGCCACGCTTCTGCAGTGCATCGGGTATGTTTGCTGAGGCCCATGTCGATGGTTTTCCGGCCATCATTCGCAAACGCGTGGCCTCTCTGATGAGGCGGGTGCGTGGCAGCGGCAACAGCTACCTAAGAGTAGTGGCAGACAAGCAGGATGGGCCATTTCTCAACCACTTTTTGAACAAACATGTTCTGCCTTGGCGCCCTTGTTTGAAATAAAATATAATTAGGATTATATGTAATTGTGTGTGTTAAATTATAATAATTATGTATAAATTTAATGTAACTTTGTAATTTAATTTAATACTATGGATTTGTGATCTGCAATAAAGTTATTATTATTATTATTATTATTAACTTATAGTTGCGGTTCTTGTACTTTTGCTAATGAAATGGATGAATACCGAATTTTCTTTATCATTCCATTTTTCATTTTCTTTTTATATCAGTCCTAGACATTGATTTTTTGACGTGACAACGTCTTATAAATCGATGAACTCCAAAAAGTAATCTTATATTACAGACAAGATGACATGCACGGTTTTAAAAATCAATATAAATATCATTGAGACAATATTGACTAAAAATACATGACATCAAGTTTTTAAAATCGAGCACCATTTTAGCACTCTGAACATAACAAACCTGGCAATCCATAATCTTTAGTGTGTATACATGTCTATAAATAGGTACTTATAGCTTGAAAATTGTTTTCGTTTTTTCTTATTTTATATTCAATTTTAGCCAAATTGTACATATTTGAACAGTTTTAGAAGCGTCATAAATCACATTGGTGAACATATCATTCTTAAAAAATAAGTGAGGAAAAACTAGTCTGTTCGTATATAACAGGTCCTGGTATGTATGGGCTCGCGCATCCTTCTTTCAACTCGATATCTTTACGCGTTCTCGAGATAAAGAGTCTTGACATACACACAGACGGACAGACGGACAACAAAGTGACCGGCCCTCCTACCGCCTAAAGCAATAGCAATCGTAATAGCAATCGTTTATGACTTCATTTTAGTCATTTGGCACCGCCTATGTGACGTTAGCCATCAAAGTTGTTCATTCAACGATTGCTTTCGCAATCCGCGCAAAGCAATTGATGACTAACGTCACATAGGCGGTGCCAAATGACTAAAATGAAGTCATAAACGATTGCTATTACGATTGCTATTGCTTAGGCGGTAGGGGAGCTGGTCTCGGCTCAATCAAATCATGAAAAATTCAGATGTTTATGGAATATCCGTTTTTTTTCACGATTCTTGGTTTGTTCCCGTGGTAAAAGCTGACCTCATTGGTGAGTACAATAATCATACAATGACATCATACTATATTCGTCGTCTTAAGATTTACCCCTTAAACAGAACTTTGAAGTTAGATAAGTAGGTATTTCTCCTCACTTCTGTATCTTGAAAGGCACTTATACTACCGAGGAATTACGTCCAGTGGCTAATATAAATTTACTTTATTGCGTTTTCAGTTTATGGTGACAAGACTGCCGAGCGAGTGTGAATTGTGGCCCTAATATAACTGTTTTAACACTTATGGTCGTATAACGGACAATGGACCTTATCTAGGATCCTTGGTTTATCTAGATTTCATTGTTACGCAGTGAAATAGGGCTGTTACAAAAGCTGGACTGACTAATTTTGTACTTGTAATCGTTTATTTCATTTGTACGGGATGAAAGCAATTATTTACTTACACAAAATAGCCAGCGGTTTTTATCGCATATAAGTCTGCATGTGGTTAACACTAAAAGCGCGGGCGTCCCAAATTTGACCCATTTCGATGTTCTTCCTGCCCTATTTAATGTTTTATTATGCATAGAATCCTAATTTTTTATGACTTTTTATGAAATGTGATCATTATTGTTTATACGAGACTTCAACCACGTAATTGCAATAAATATATTTTTTAATCAAATTTACCTCAAAGCGCGGTTGGGTCAATTTTGACCCAGTCATGGATGTCAGCTTGTAAAAAAACTGTTTGCATGAAATGCACATCGAAAGAGTTTTCCATTTGCTCATTATGTGATTCGGAAGAGTAATTGCACTGCCTTTTTTATAATTTTATCTAATTTTCAACTTGAATTATTTGTCATCAATAGCCCATTTACGTCCCCAGTGCTGGGGCACGATCCTCCTTCTAACATAAAATGGAAATGCTGGAATTATTTGTAATTGTGATTTATTATTATTCTATTTTAAGCCAAGGTACACCAAAATATGTGTAATCTGTAATAAAAGCATTTTATTATAATTACGAGTTTTATTTGTCTACAAATCTTCACATTGCTCTAGCAAAATAAAAAATTGGCCAAAATTGACCCATCCGCGCTTCTAGGGGTGTCAGGATGTACCGCGCTTCTAGTGTTAAAGATGAAGCCTATTACAGGCCGAATCATACAAGTCGGCGGATGTGAAGTTTGCTACAAGCTGCCTGAAACCCATTCAACGCGCTGCTTTAAGTGAACATTGCAGTCATGATTAGATATTGCGCAGCTTGTAGCTAATTTCGCATCCAACGGCTTATATTTCAATTTATTACGTCGGCTTCATGTTTCATATGTCGGTTGTCCTATTTTGTGTTAATAATATTATTTGATAATCTAACTATGCAGTTGGACATAAATAATAGTACTTCTCTTTCTACCCAGTCATCACGCCTTTGATAATTTTGAATATTTTTGCTCCATTTTATTGGGCAGTGAATTATCTTCGTTTGCTCTGGTCGTTCGTTTTACAAACAGCATTAGTAACAAATCCCGTCCGGCCGTCTTTCCTCACGATCGACTCAATAAATCCTTGTTAAGCGGCATTGTGTATTATTTGACCTATATACAGCGGCTATACAGCTCAATGGCTGGGTAGGGATCGTTTAGGCGTTATTACTTATTAGGGCACATGATGACTGGTATATTTGAATAGTTCTCGTTTGAGGACTACGTAGGTACGTACCAGCAAAGGCAATAAACTAAATATCATGTACTTAGATTACTTGAAATTTCTCAGATATCCCAACGTGCTAGGAAGAGGGCTATCGAGTTTCTTTGCGAGGTCTTCTAAGAAATGAGTAGATTCGCAGATGAACCAAAGTAGCAGACATAGCCCACCGGATTAGCAGGTTAAAGAATTATCTTTTTGTAATCAATATATTTGGTGTTAGTTAGTGACACTATTTGGCAGTAGGCGTTGGGTTCGATTCCCACCCAAGCAAGCATTGTTGTGATGAATATAGGTGTTTGCTCTATCTCTGGATGTTATTATCTATATAAGTATGTATTTATTTGACTACTACGGCGATCCAGTTGTTAGTGACTCTGTAGCAGTAGGCGTTAGATTCGATTTCTACCCAGGGCATGCATATTTGTGATGAACATAGGTATTTGTTCTGTGTCTGGATGTTATTATCTGTATAAGTATGTATATAAAAATATGTATAAGTAGTATATAACCCGTGGTGGTCTAGAGGTAGCGACACCCGCCTTACAATCGTGAGGTCGTGGGTCCCGCACCAATGAGTTCTTTGGAATTTATGTGCGGAATTTCACACCACTGGCTTTTCGGAGAAGGAAAACATCGTGAGGCAACCTGCATACGTCCGTAGAAGAAATTCGATGGCGTATGTGAATCCACCAACCCGCACTAAGCCAGCGTGGTGGATATGGCTCAAACACCCTTCGTGGGTAGGCCTACGTCCTGCAGTGGACTATTAAAAAGGCTGGTACAGTATACCAGTATCTGGCAGCCATACTATTTGGTTAGTTTTGGTCAGAGGCCGTGTGTAAGATGTGCCTGATATTTATAGGTAACTAATTGTTGGTTAAAATTTAAAATGTATATGTTACCAAAACAAACTATAGTTTACGATCACAGACCTAATTAAAATCACGACAGTCATACGCAACATATACCTAGGAAGCAGATAGTTTCTAATATTTTCGCGAAGAATAATTGCATTGATCTTGGAACTTGCTCTCTGGCCAGGTCAAGTTCCGGGCTGCTCAGTAATTCTGGTGTAATCACCCGTAATCCGTTCTCATAAACACCGGCGGATCGCCAGGGATGTTATAAATTAGGGTACTTCTGGAATGGACCCTTTGTGGCATTCGGGGCACGAGACTACTGCTCTACGACTTGTACATACCAACTAGAAATGCGATACGTATATTTTGTTGTATTTTTGATTCTTTAATGTCCATAAATTACTGAATACAATCAATATTGTAGCAACGTGGTTTATGTGGTTTTAGATGACGTAAGTCTTGTATTAAAAAGGCACATAAATAAACTTTAATGTTATGTCTTTGCCATATTAGTAGTAGATACGTATTTATATCCCTTCAAACGAATTGCACTATTAAATATTTTCCGGGGTACGTCAAAAATGCAAAATAAAAAAACAGCAATATAACAAGTAGATACCTTATTCCTCGGAATAATTGCATTGATCTTGGCCCTGCTGTTCAGCATTTGCCCTGCCCCGGTCAAGTTTCGAGCTCTTGGGCAATTCTAGTGTAATCACCCGTAATCCGTTCTCATAAACACCGGCGGATCGCCAGGGATGTTATAAATAAATAAATAAATATTTTTGGGACATTTTACACACGGTCTCTGACCCCAAACTAAGCAAAGCTTGTGATATGGCTGCCAGAGACTGATATACTACATATACTTATTTTCAAATACATACTTTTATAGATAGTAACTAAATAACACCCAGACACAGAGCAAACACTTATGTTCATCACATAAATAATTGCCCTGGGTGGGGATCGAACCCACGCCTCTTTGATCCAGAAGTTAGGGTCACTAACCACTGAGCCACCAAGGCAGTCGGTATTAGGGTACTTCTGGAATGGACCCTTTGTGGCATTCGGGGCACGGTACCCCTGCTCTACGACTTGTACATACTAACTAGAAAGGCGATAAGTACATATTTTGTTTTGTTTTCAATTCTTTAATGTAATGTTTAGTGTACAACAAAACAATCATAAGTAAGTAAGTCGGTATATTGCCTGGCCCTGGTATCAGAGTTTTTTTAAGCCGCCTGAAGGCCTCTGACATGACTAAACAGTTAATACAGCCGGGGCCTACAATTTAACGTGTCCAAGCCACGGTAGCGCTTAGTTGTAAATGCAATAACCCGTAACCCATCCAAAGTCTGATCGTAATTACTGAACGTTGCTTAACTGGTGCAATAAAAACGATTGATTGATTGATCGCTTATGAACACCTAGTCAAACTATTAGTATTTGTGACAATGAGGAAGTTTCCCGTTTTCTGGTTTTATTTTTATTAAATTACACCAAGTCTGAAATAAATTATGGTGTTTTTATTTTTCAATTATCTTCAAAAATGACGGAGTTATGAATTTTTAAACATGACCGCACGAAATCAAAAAACCTCGCGACGGATTTACGCGTGTGACGTCATCCGGCTCCAGAGCCGCGCCGTGGGTTAGGCGGGAGTAAGGAAAATAGGAAATAAAGTGCTTCATTCTATATCGGGTATTTTTCTAAGCCACGAATACGTTCTAGGATATCATTGTACTTATTTTTATGTTATGATCAACATTTACTATGGGACTAACCCCCCAATATAACGAATAAAAAGTCAGCATTCCCATAATTTTGTCGTGAGTAAATGAACTTTATATCTAATATATATATATAAATATATATCGGACCATATATATATATATATGGTCCGATTTCAATAATTCTTTTTCTATTGGAATGAGTATACTTCGAAATTGGTCCTATTTAAATTTTATTGATATCGGCTGAGCCATTTTTGATAAATCAACAATAATATGAAAATGCTACATCAATCCGTGCGAAATATTCGCGAATTCAGTACACGGTTAAAGTCGGTCATGCTAATTTTTGCAAAAAATAATCTTTTACATTTGTAAGTTTTTCGTATTGCCGTGATAATTATTCGTAATCCGTAATAATCGGTTTATTCGTGTTCTGTTTAAATAATACAAATATTTTCAACAAAAGTGTTAAAAATATTGAATAGTAAAACAGCCATTCGAGGTGCCGCAAGTAAATATAAAATTGGAATAATACTCCATTGAAATGCGTCACGAAACCATTGGAAAACATACGATTCTCGAGAAAATAATATACTACTCAGTTTATTGTGCAATAAAACATCCGGGGCGTAACTCTTGTTTATCTATTTTCAAGTTTTTTATGTGTTTACAAAATGGCCTCGAAAAATATGTGTACCTCGAATATGTAAGAAATATAGGCACTTATTTTGTTTTTAATCTTTCGCGATTTGAACACATTATTATTATACATATACTACGGGATTAATCGCGCACTAAAATTACGAGATAAATAAATACCTCCTCATCCCGACGTTTCGGCAGAGTTGCATCGACCGTGGTCACGGGTACACTCAACCGGTTTCGGCCGAAACGTCGGGATGAGGAGGTATTTATTTATCTCGTAATTTTAGTGCGCGATTACTCCCGTAGTACTTATATAGTAATAATAGACACTTATTGTACCGAAAACGTTGTGCGTACAAAATAACACTTAAGAGGATTCTGAATCGACCACTGTATTCGCATTTTCTGTAGAACATTGAGAAAATTCGCGGTATATTTTTGCTAAAATTTACGTTTCGGGAAAAAACTCTTTTCACCCTTTAGGACGATAATGAGGTGCCAACATGTCCATACAAAAACAATGCGCTGTCATCTACCTCTGAATATTATCCGTATTGAGTATTTTTTTTTCATGTAATCAGCACAACTAGGCTTAAACGTACTTTTTTACAAGCTTTTATTTAACTTGCAGTGGATGTACGAGAGGAAGCCGTGGTGGCTTAGAGGTAGTGACACCCGCCTTACAATCGTGAGGTCGTGGGTTCAAATTCTGGTCCCGTACCAATGAGTTCTTTGGAATTTATGTACGAAATTTCACACCACTGACTTTTCGGTGAAGGAAAACATCGTGAGGCAACCTGCATATGTCCGTAGAAGAAATTCGATGGCGTATGTGAATCCACCAACCCGCACCGGGTCAGCGTGGTGTATATGGCCCAATCACCCTTCGTGGGTAGGACTACGTCCTGCAGTGGACTATTAAAAAGGCTGATACAGTACAGTACAGGATGTACAAGTATGTATGTACCTAAGTTCCGGTGGAATCTTATAAGTTAAATTTGATGGAATTCCCGTTTTACGATTGAGCTGAAATTTTACATGCACTAAAGGGTGGCGCTTTGCTCGACCAAAGCTCCACCCTTTTATGGTGGACATCCCACACGTTATAACCAAGCGTTTTGAGTCCACATTCCTCAGCGCATACGAACTGCCAGAATGTGGAACGCTTTGCCTGAGTCTGTCTTTCCGCTAAAGTACAATGTAGGTGTCTTCAAATCTCGAGTAAATAGGTATCTTCTAGGTAAGCGTGCTACATCCTAGACCGCATATCTGCTTAACATCAGGCAGTGTGTAGTCAAACGCAAACCTATTTGAAAAAAAAAAACTACGTGTGCATCGCGTGACAATGCACTAATATTATGGTACCATGGAGCTGATCTGATGACTCGTAAGGTCATTGTCTTGGCCAGCACTCTGCTGCTGCTACTCCGATATCTAGGATATCAAAGCTTGTATTTTTAAAATGTTATTTTTTTATAATAATTTATATCGTTTTTACTTAAACAATTGGCACCAAAAATATAACATTGTGTTATCTTATATATATGTATATAGAGTTATCTTGCGCGCACTCTACTCTTTCACGATAGACTTTATTTTTTACATAAGTAAGTATAACTTAAATGTCGGTGAACACAACAAGCTACTTCTAATCCTAAAAAAATAAAATAATCCTGTGGAGTAAAAAAACCAAGAAGTCTCAGGTAAAGGATAATTTTAGAATAAATTTAGTTTCACCTAAATTTTCTTTTTCCATCTTTCAAAAATCGAATCAAAATTCGATCGGTTCAAATATCTATCCTACCCCATCCCTAATGCAAACTATTTGAAAAGTCGTTGTGCGCCGTAGTGCGTAGGCTCGGCGATTGCTCGCACGGATCGAGACGAGGGGGTCCGGGATCGAAAGTCGAACATGGACCATTAAAGTATTCGGATAGTTTGATTAGTTTTATACAATAGGAACCAATCCCGAGTCATTGCTATGACTGACCTAAGAGTTCTGTAAAAATAGCAAAGTTTTAAAATTATCGTGGTGACCAAACAGTTAAATCAATTTTTATCTCTTGATCAGTCTTTTTATCACTTTGGACATTATTACATTGTTTTTTTTTTTTTTTTTATTATTTCAAATAGGTTTGCGTTTGACTACACACTGCCTGATGTAAAGCAGATATGCGGTCTAGGATGTAGCACGCTTACCTAGAAGATACCTATTTACTCGAGATTTGAAGACACCTACATTGTACTTTAACGGAAAGACAGACATAGGCAAAGCGTTCCACATTCTGGCAGTTCGTATGAGGAATGTGGACTCAAAACGCTTTGTTCTAACGCGTGGGATGTCCACCATAAAAGGGTGGCGCTTTGGCCGCGTCTGTCTAGCCGTACGATAGAAGAAAGGGGCAGGTGGGACCAGATCGTGCAACTCCTGGGCGCACTCACCGAAGTGTATCCGATAGTAGGCAGACAGACACGCCACCCTACGTCGATGCTCAAGACTTTGCAGCTTCGACTCAGTCAAGGTTTCGTCTATTGTCTATTTCACCTGAACCTGCATCAGAAACCATGGGGCAAAACCAGACTTCGACAAAAACAACAGCTGTCCCGTACAATAATCAGCTAAGTGCAAGTCTAACTCGCACACGAAGGGTTCCGTACTGTATGGGAGCCTCCCTTAAGTATTTTATTTTGTTATTAGTATTTTTGTTATAGCGGTAGAAGAAATACTTACAGCATCTTTGAGAATAACAACTGTCTAGCTATCACGGTTCATAACACAGCCTGGTGATAGACAAACCGACAGAAATACAGACAGACAGACGGACAGGCGGACGGACGGACTGACAGCAGAGTATTAGAAAAAAAATGGGACTTTTTTCTTGAATTCTGGGTCGGCCTCATAGCCGAGTTTATTCATAATGATAGTCTGAATCACTTCCTTTCGGCTCAGTACGCCCATTCTGAATAACCATATCACAGAGATAGAGAATAACGCTGTTGTCACATGTGACAATTCTCAACCACAAAAAAGTAAGGAAAATCTTGCTCAGAGCTGTGAAAACTGTCAAATGTGAATTGGAATTTGACACTACTGAGAAAAAAAACACTGCCACTGAATCGAGATATTTTTCATGTCTCTTTCTAACTCGTGCCAAATTAACTCATTGCATCTCTTTTTTTGGGTTCCGTACCTCAAACGAAAAAATGGAACCCAAGGATCACTTTGTTGTCCGTCTGTCCGTCTGTGTGTATGCCAAGACTCTTTATCTCGGGAACGCGTAAAGATATCGAGTTGAAATTTAAACTGTATACGTATATCTATAGTTTCTTGCAGTTGTGTAAAAGAAAAACTTTTCAGTTATCGTTTAAAAAAGTTAGAGCCGTTTATGTCGTAAAAAACCGCATATTTCGACAATCACAAAAATCAAAACCTACAGGCTACTTTCCGTTGACATAGAACTATGACATTTGGCGAGAAGCATTGTCTTAGAGTACACATATGGGAATAAATCTGAAAACTGTACATTTTTATTTAAATCACAAAAAAAGGGCCTCAAAATTCACAAAATATGGGTTCAAAATTAAAAGTTAGTAATTCGTATCACGTAAGGTATCATATAAAAGAACTTCATCAGCACATGCTAACCGGTTTTTAATTATTTTAAAAATGTGTAATTTTCGATGTATGACGAGAAAAGTGAAAAAAAAACTTTTTTGTCGATGGTTATAGTATAGAGATTTCAACAACTTACTTCCCAATTTTGTGAAATTTTCTGGATTTGTACGGAACCCTCGATGTGCGAGCCCGACTTGTCCGGTGTTTTTCTTTTCTCGATCGACCACATTATCTCTCTGGTATCTCTGTGTCTCTTTCTAACGTGTGCCATATTCAATCAATGCCTCTCTTTACAAAGACCAAAAGGTTTACATAGACCAATTAATGACATTCCGATTTACTGATACAGCACTATCCCTTAATCTTGTTGATACTTCAAAGACGTTTCACATTCAAAACTAGCAAAAAACACAAAACAAAAACTTTAAACAACACGATCCAAGGCCCTCACCTTGACCGCTTATACGCGAAAACATATTTAAACCCAGCTTCCCAAATTAGATTGATTTTCCGTATAAATCACCATCCGGGGCGGATAAGCCGCCTAAGCCGAAGGAGGCCTTCCCTCAATTTGTTACGCCTCCCCTGGCTACCAGGCCTCCCCTGCGAAATGGGTCAGCGGTATTAATTTAATACTTTGGAAGATGTATTTTGCTGTTGACGTGATAGATTTTAATTTTGGTTTATAGTGTGCGGGGAAAGCCCGAGTCTTTTTTATTGAACGGTACTCGTTTGAGTTGACTAGATGTTTTTAGCGATCATCACAGTTAAGAAACAATCAGCACGCTACTGTAGCTCGGATAATAATATGTTCTTATGTTATAAAACAAATAAATAAATATTATTATAACATCTTACACACGGTCTCTGACCCCAAACTAAGCACTGCTTGTGATATGGCTGCCAGAGACTGGTTTACTACTTATACATGTTTTTAAATACATACTTATAAAGATAATACCTAAATAACACCCAGACACAAAGCAAACACCTATGTTCATCACATAAATGTTAGCCCTGGGTGGGGATTGCACCACGCCTTTTTAATTTTTGATAATATGTTATTCATAAATTACGGGAACAATCGCGCACTGTATGTGTATATAGTTTGATCCGTTTGTTGCCCGTGGTCCAAACCATGTACCAGATGTACTACTAGCATGTACCAGTATGTACCAGATGTACTACTAGCATGTACCAGTATGTACCAGATGTACTACTAGCATGTACCAGTATGTACCAGATGTACTACTAGCATGTACCAGTATGTACCAGATGTACTACTAGCATGTCGTCACCTCCATGGCAAAATTACATGTGCCATTTTAGCGAAATTGTTATTTTTACCAACTATGTAAAATTGTTTCTAATGTACTGTGTTACACTCTGGCAAATCTGCTACCGGTTACCTCAGAGCAGATAAAAAAAATCAAGAGATAACGTCGTTGAAAAGTCCAGTGAGGCTGGTTTTTTATACATGTGTGAGTGCGTCGGTGTTGCGCTGCCATAGTTCGACTGACAAGCCAAGGCGTAGTTTCGTTGTACGTGGATGTGGTCTGTACACGGCGAGGCGTAGTTTTGGTTGGCTTCACTTGTTTGTTCACAACATTCTGTCTTGATTTTTTTATTTGCTCTGAGTCTGCCTCTTTTTTTTATGTATAACCACGCATAACTTTTTTCATAGTAGTCCGATTTCAATAATTATTTTTGATTGGAAAGAATATACTTCGAAATTAGTCCCATTTAAATTTGACCGAAATTGGCTGAGCCATTTTTAATAAATCAACAATAATGTGAAAAATGTTACATCGATCCGTGCATAATATTTGCGTTCTAGCGATGCGCCCCGGCTTCGCACAGGTGTATTATACATATAAACATTTCTCTTGAATTACTCTATCTATTAAAACAAACTGAATCAAAATCCGTTGGGTAGTTTTAAAGATATAAGCATACATGGGGACAGACAGCGGAAAGCGACTTTGTTTTATACTATGTAATGATTCTGTACACGGGTGAAGTCGGTCATGCTATTTTTTGCAAAAAATAATTATGCCGTAACAGAGTCCTTCAAATCTTTAGGCGAATAAATTAATTTCAATTTGGACACACTACATCTGATGATGCTGATGATTATTATTATATACTACGGGACTAATCGCGCACTAAAATTACGAGATGCTCATGATGTACCTAGACTTCTACTACAATCCTTCCTGATTAACCTAAAGACACAGTCAAACCGTTCCCTGATTGAGTAAGATCATGGCGCCTGGCTTAGACATGGCTTAACCCGAGCGTGGCTTAAATTAACCCGGGACTTACAAACTGGCCTCCTATCTTGTTTAAGATTGTACCTCTAGGCGCTACTGTATTTTAATAGAAGATTTAGTGTATGTACTATAGAAAACTGTTGCAGAGATAGGTACTCAAAAAGATTTAAAGTTAAATTCAAAACATAATATTATTAGTAGAATTTAATAATGTCATTTTATAACTAGATTCCAAAATAAATTATAAAATTATAACTTTTTAAATACAAGCTTTGAGATCCTGGATTAGTGTAGCGCAAAGCGCTAGCTAAGACAAGTAAAACGAGCCTACACACGACGGATATATCTTGTTTAGTACAGGAGTTCCTATGGCCATCTTCCGACTCCATCATCAGGTTAGCTCCATGGTACCAAATTATTGCATTGTCACGCGATATACAGCGTGCAAAATTTCAGCTTAATCGAAGACCGGGCCTCACCCTTCACGGGATCACCCTTCGTGGGTAGGCCTACGTCCTGCAGTGAACTATTAAAAAGGCTGGTACAGTACAGAAGACCGGGAAGTTGGTCAAATTTAACTTACAAGATTCCACCCGAACTTACATAAAAACAAAGGTACATACGTCCATTGCAAGTTAATAAAAGCTCGTAAAGGTACATACGTCAATTTCAAGTTATTAAAAGCTTGTAAAGGTACATACGTCCATTGCAAGTTAATAAAAGCTTGTAAAGGTACATACGTCAATTTCAAGATAATAAAAGCTTGTAAAGATACATACGTCCATTGCAAGTTAAAAAAAGCTTGTAAAGATACATACGTCCATTGCAAGTTAATAAAAGCTTGTAAAGGTACATACGTCAACTTCAAGTTAATAAAAGCTTCTAAAGATACATACGTCCATTGCAAGTTAATAAAAGCTTGTAAAGGTACATACATCCATTGCAAGTTAAATAAAGCTTGTAAAATGACCCGCGGTCTAATGTGTACGCGTTCTGACGGCTTTGCTTTTTCTCCTGTTTGAGCCAGTTACTCGCGTCACGAGAGCGAGCGGGAGGAACAGCGAAGCCGACCTCAAAACGCGTACACAATACGTCCCCCGGGTCAATAGATACTGAGTAAAAGGGTTAGGTAACTTTGATTGAAAGTTTCAATTATTTTTGTGTGCGGTTCTACATAAAATAATCAAAGTATAGCACTCATAGTGTAGTTTGACTAGGACTTTGTCATCGATCACCACAGTTAAGCAACTTTTGGCACGGTCAGTCTTCGGATGGGTGACCGACATTCCAACTGAACGCTACCATGGCCCGGATAACATGTTAATGCAATTAACTTATCCCTATTTTTTTCCAGGTAGCCATGGTCAGGTGTCTTAAAAACTCTGACACCAGAGGGCTAAGTGGCAGATTTTCGCTCGAGCTCGATCGCGTTAACGTTTGATGTGATTTCTATGGAAATGGCACAGCGCCATCTTGTGTCACGTACAGAAAACTGAATAGCTAAGTGTGAGTATTTTTTACGCTAATGTAACGAGCGCCAAACCGATCAAACACGAGCGCGGCAACATCTGTGACTGGCTAATTCAAGCGTGTGTATCAATGTGCTCGCGTGTGTGCGCGGCGCGCTCGGTCAACGCGATGTAAAAGTAATTCGATATGATTTGCAAATCTCCCACTTGACACTCTGAGCTAGCCACCCTTCCTATACGAATTTACTTTATTAGCATAGATATACACGAGGTAAATAGGTATAGTACCTATATCAAATTTATAGCATCTATATATATTTGAATCGGGAGCTAAAGACTATCAGAAAACCTTATCTCATTCACATTAGGCCCAATTATGAAGGCGCCATCGTAAATTTAATAGCAACTTAAAAGTGTTATCTCTATCGAATGCCTAAAGTGAAAAAGAAACAGAAATTTATAATAAATTCCTAATATCTATTACTACGATAGCGCCTTCACAATTGGGCCTCTTGTAGACATCACAAAAAAACACAATGAAGCATAAAAATAAAAGAACAAGAAGCCGTCTTATTGCTAGAAGCAATCAATCACCAGACAACTTATACTTTTACTAGGAAGGAAAAAAAAGGAAAGGAGTTAGGCATACTCGTAGATACTAGGAAAACATAAACCTTAGAAGCTAATCTTAGTCCTTAAGCGTTTTTATTCCAGACAGAAAACATCGCAGAAAAAGGCCATCAATTATAAGGAACAGAGGCGGTAATCTCCAAGGGCCTCATTTATTTATAAGAGAACTGAGGCGTTAATCTCTGAAGGCCTCATTTATTCGCACTTCGCCGTGAATAGAGCGAGCTATCCATCAACCATGGATGCAGGACTCAAACCATCAGACTACAATATCATAGACTTATGCTGCTACTTTGTAAGGACATGGTAGATAAATAAAAAAAGATTAATATTATAAAAAAATATCATAATAACTATGATCTACTATTTAATTTTATTAATCTTTTTATTGAACTATTTAGTAGTTAAAATAATGTTAATTATTCAGTGTCTGTTAGCGTAAAGTTTATTTTTATTTATATTGTATTTGACGTGTACGGGTAGTATATATCGTAAACAATATATTCATCCACTTACAAGTAAATAGATGAATATCTGAATGCAAGGAATTCTTGCACATGGCTCGATATAATAATATAATATTTTTAAAAGTAAAAGAGAAAATTTTAATATTTAAAATTACGTCAACAAATTTTATAAATTTTAAGCTAAAGGCTACCTTAGTCTGCTGCAAGCTGTGACGGAAAACATTCGTCCATTTGGAACATAATATGAAACTTATAACGGTTGTAGTATTTTATTCTTGGGAATCAAACCTTCAAGCAAAAAGGTGGTCAACGCGGACTTATTTGTGATGAAAAAAATACGTTCCCTTGATAACGCCTGTTTCCACAATGACAAAAAAAATCCAATGCAATATAAATAAAAAGAAAGTAAGTTCGTATTGATCGGGAGGCTAGCCCTGGTGTCTGAGTTTTCAAGCCGATTGAAGGCTTCTGACATGGCTAAACGATTAATATAACTGTTAAAGTTTATAATAAGTTATGCAAATATTGTCAATAGATGGCGCCACAGGAAAAAATAAAACGCACATTCGACTTTGTTTTTAGAATTACGGTACATTTGGGTGGCGCACTTATTTAAATAGATACTTCTAACACCTGATACGGAGTTTGATTCTAAATTTGAACCCTATCCTTGGTATATTAGCGACTCGGAAGCTTGTAAGTTAGACATGGTCCTTCAGAGTCGGACAGACAGCGATCTGTCGAGTATTACTTATTCAAGTTTAAGTGAGTTTGGGGCAAGCACTAGAAACCGATGGTAGACTGCCATTGAACACGGTGCTCATCGCATACGATCCGTGAAGTGGAACGGTGCGAGTGGTGGAAGGTGCACAAGAGGGCGCCTACTTTTAAAGAAAACGGAGCTTCGGACGACATCATACTACGACCAAGTGTACGTCTTCCGAAAATTACTATCCCAACATTTTCCGGTATTGACCGGAAAATGTTGGGATAGTAATTTTCGAAAGATCACGAAAGGTGGGCCACTCTGCATATTGATGCAGAGTGGCCCACCTTTCGTGATCTTTACTTATCACTGATACATAACAACGACGCAATAGACGATGTGCAGAAAATGCATTACTTAAAAGGTCATCTTTCAGGCGAAGCAGAACAGCTCTTAAGGCATGTTCCGATCACAGCCGCTAACTATCAAGAGTCATGGTCAATCCTCAATGGCAGGTATAACAATAAGAAATTTCTTGCAAGTTGTTTGTTGAGTCGTTTTATGGGTCAGCCTATTATCGGAACTGAATCGTGTAGTGCAATTAAAGATTTGTTAGACACAACAAATGATACTTTGAATGGTTTAAAGAATTTGAATATCGATGTGGATTCATGGGACGTTATAGTCGTGCATATAATTTGTACCAAATTGGACTCTGAATCGCGCAAGCTTTGGGAGGCTAAAATTAGTACTTCAGATGAGTTGCCCACGTTGAATCAAATGAGAGAATTTTTAGAGTCCAGGTTTCGATCTCTCGAGTTTCTGAATCCAAAATCCAAACCAAAATCTTTAAACCAAAAACCCAAGGTAATGCACGCAATCTCTACAGACACAAATACTGAGCTTAACCAGTGCCCGTACTGTAAGAAAGGCGATCACAAAATATGGAATTGTAAAGAGTTTTGTTCTATTGACTACGACACCCGGTACAATTTCGTACAAAACAGTGGACTTTGCTTCAATTGTTTGGGCCGAAATCATTCAGCAAATGCTTGTCGGTCTTCTACCAGATGCCGCATTTGCAAACGTAACCACCATTCTTTAATTCATCCCCCGCCATCTGTTGAGTCGCATACCTCTTGTTTAGCTAAACCAGAAGAGGAGTTAGAAGTAAAAATAGAGTCAGATGTCAGCATAGAGTTAGACAATTTTGCGTCATCTTCGAATGTGAGCGCACATTTCTCGAAGCAGACCAGGCCTAGCCAAATTCTATTAGCTACCGCTGTCGTAAAAGCTCTAGCAAGTAATGGTAGTACACAACTTCTTAGAGCTTTACTAGATCAAGGTTCACAGGCATCTTTTGTCACAGAATCGACTGTCCAGTTGCTAGGTCTTAAAAAGATACCTAACCGAAGTGTCATTTCTGGATTAGGCGGTGATAGGGGCAACTTAGCCTCTAAGTACATGGTCGCTTTGACCATCCAATCACGCCATGATCCTGATTTCCAAGTTGAAGTTCGAGCACATGTACTAAGTGCAATCACGAGTTTGCTTCCATCTGAAAAAATCGAGTACATCAATTGGCCGAAATTGGCCGAAATCAAATTACCTGATCCACATTTTAACAATCCTAATAAAATAGATATTTTACTTGGAGCAGATGTATATGGCCAAATATTAAAAAATGGTATGGTAAAGGCTCCCAATAGTTTGTTAACAGCCCAGCAAACTGCGTTAGGCTGGATCTTATCGGGTCCGGTTTATCAAGACGAAGGTCATGAGTCTCGCCAAACTAAATGTCACCATAATACTGTGATAAGCATGCATACCCATGCAGAGGACAACGAGTTACTTAAACAATTTTGGCAACTAGAATCAGAACCTTCTCATGACATAAAAATGCTTTCTCAAGAACAGCAACTTTGTGAGGAGTTTTACAGTAAGACCACTACGAGGGATTCAGCGGGGAGGTACATCGTGCGACTTCCGTTTAATGAAGAAGATCCCCAATGTAAGTACGGTCAATCAAAACAAATTGCCCTTAAAAGATTTTCTCACCTAGAACATCGTTTCAAAAATAATCCAAAGATTAAAACGAGATACGTTGAAGTAATGCAGGAATATTTGGACCTTGGCCACATGGAGGTTGTGTCGGATATAAACGCACAGTTTGAAGGAATTTACCTGCCACATCACGCCGTTATACGTGAGGACAAAGCCACAACCAAACTAAGAGTAGTGTTCGACGCTTCTTGCCGAGGCACAAACGGAGTCTCTCTCAACGATAACTTGATGGTTGGCCCCACGCTGCAACAAGATTTACGTCATATTATAATGAGATGGCGTACTCATCCTATATGTCTCAGCGCAGACATAGTGAAAATGTATTGACAAGTCATCGTTGCTTCTGAAGATGCCGATTTTTAGCGGTTAGTGTGGAGAAATGATCCGGAATCTGAAGTACAAGATTTTAGATTGTTGCGAGTAACCTTTGGCACGGCATCAGCACCATACTTGGCTGTGAAAACACTGCAACAGCTAGCTACTGATGAAGGCGCAGAAAATTCTGAAATTGCTATTAGAGTTAAAACAGATTTTTATGTAGACGATTTGTTAACAGGCTGTCAAACGGTAGAAGAAGGTATTAAGATTTTCACAGAAATGAAGAAGCTGTTAGGCAAGGGAGGATTTGATTTACAGAAATGGATCACAAATAACAAGGAATTAGCTGAAGTGGTGACAGATAAACTAGAAACTCAGAAAGAAAAGGTTGAAATAAAGATGAACGAAGTAGTAAAAGTCTTAGGACTCACATGGGATAAAGAATCAGATTCATTCCATTACTCAGTGCAATTTCCTGTCTTGCAAAATCCCATCACAAAGAGAAAGGTAATATCTGATATATCTCGCCTGTTTGACCCCTTATCTTGGATCGCGCCCTGTGTGATTGTGGCTAAGGTTATGATACAAAAATTGTGGTTGGCTGGCATAGATTGGGACGAAGAACTGCCCGAAGAACTTCTTGGTGAGTGGATGACTTACCGGTCGGAGCTGCTCCGGGTACATGAAATTGCAATACCTCGATGGATGAAAACCACAGATAAAGATGTATGTAGAGAGATCCATGGCTTTTGCGATGCAAGCAGTACCGCATACGCTGCAGTAGTATATCTTAGAACAGTAGATGCAGCCGGTTTGGTACATGTTAATCTAATAGCAGCCAAAACAAAGGTAGCTCCAACTATGCAGGTTTCAATACCACGGCTTGAGCTGATGGGAGCAGTGCTAGTTACGAAGTTGATCACTGAAGTAGCACGAGTGTTGAATGTTGACAGTGCACACATTCATGGTTGGACGGATTCAACCGTAGTATTGTCTTGGCTTAGCAGCCATCCCAGTAAATGGACAACATTTATCGCCAACAGAACTTCAGAAATCTTAACCAAAATGATAACACTCAATGGTCACACGTAAAATCCTACGAAAACCCTGCAGATATAGCATCGAGAGGATGCACGCCCGAGCAATTAATTCAAAATAGTGTGTGGCAACAAGGTCCTTTGTGGTTAAGAGAGTCTAACATTGAATATAAAAGACCAAAATCGATACCTACCGAGTTGGAAAAACGAAAGATTAAGGCCTTTGTATCAGTCAATGATTCACAAAATAACCCACCAATATGGACAAAATTTTCATCGCTGCTGAAACTTCTTCGCATAGTTGCTCGTTGTCGTAGATTTTTAAAAATAAAGGAAGTTAAAAGTAAGATGTATAAGTTCCAACCATACATAGAGAGCTCAGAAATTAAAGAAGCGTTGAGTTGTTGCATCCGTCAATGCCAAACATTCGAATTGGAGGAAGACATACGAAAATTAAAATCCCTAAATCCGTACAAGGATAACAAAGGAATTCTGAGAGTTCGGGGAAGAATACAAAACGCTAATCTCTCACTCGATGCCAAACATCCTATCATCCTTCCGCGCAACAGTCATTTCACCTATTTGATCATCGACGAAGCTCACAAGTTAACATTGCATGGTGGTCCCAAGTTAATGTTGACATATTTGCGTACAAAATATTGGATAGTGTCAGCCAAAAGTTTGGTAAAAAAATATGTCCATAAATGTGTTACTTGCGTTCGACATGCAGCGTCCACTCAAAATCAATTTATGGGCCAGTTGCCAGCAGCGAGAGTTCGACCAGCCAGAGTATTTAGTAGCAGCGGTGTAGATTTTGCAGGACCGATAAATATTAGGATTTCGAAGGGACGCGGCAATCGCAGTTACAAAGGCTACATATGTCTTTTCATTTGTATGGTTTCGAAGGCTATTCACTTAGAAGTGATCAGTGACCTTACTGCGCAAGGTTTCATTGCAGGTTTCAAACGATTTGTTGCCCGAAGAGGATATGTAAGCGATATTTGGAGCGACAACGGCACTAACTTCGTGGGAGCTTCTAAAGAACTTCGTGCCATGGTGGATATAGAGCAATCTTCCGTAGCCATAGAAATTCGCGAGTGGTTAAGCAACCACAAGGTCTCATGGCATTTCATACCACCCCACTCTCCGAATTTTGGTGGTCTGTGGGAATCTGGGGTTAAGTCCACCAAGTTTCATCTCAAACGTGTCATAGGGAACTCAACGCTTACATTCGAAAAAATGACAACAGTATTATCTCAAATTGAAGCCTGTCTCAATTCGAGACCATTGTCAATTCTACCTGATCAAACTGAAGATGTTCCGCTCACACCAGGACACTTTCTCATTGGAGAGCCATTAATAGTAGTTCCTGACGACAATTATGAACATTCCAATATCAGTAATTTGAGACGATGGCAACTTGTTCAGAGAATGACTCAAGATTTTTGGCGGAAATGGTCAAATGACTATTTGGTCCATTGTTTACAGCGATACAAGTGGTCAAAAGAAATTCCTGAACTAAAGGTCGGAGACGTCGTTCTTGTAAAGGAAGACAATCTCCCCCCAGCAAGATGGCTACTGGGCAAAGTTGTAATGCAACACCCTGGTTTGGACGGAATCACTAGGGTCGTAACTTTGAAATGCAACAATTCTCTCATTAAACGACCCACATCGAAGCTCTGCATATTGCCTGTAACCGACTAATAATAAACCTTGACGTTAGGTTTAGGTCATTTATTATACTACTTTCATTAGATTGCGTAGCACAATTTATTCAAATCGTGTTTTAGTACATAAGTTTAGTCAGTAAGTTCAACGCTTTTAAATGTTAACACATATTATCCTTTCTCACTTAGTTGTAAGGCTGTCGAAGAATGGTTTATTTTAAGTTATACAATGTAGTAAGTAGTCCACTACTTTTCTGTATTTGGCATACCCCCTTAACTTCACGGTGGGCGGTAATGCGTTGTAAGAACGAAAATAACGTTCTTGGTGGGTGGTATGTTAAAGTTTATAATAAGTTATGCAAAGATTGTCAATAGATGGCGCCACAGGAAAAAATAAAACGCACATTCGACTTTGTTTTTAGAATTACGGTACATTTGGGTGGCGCACTTATTTAAATAGATACTTCTAACACCTGATACGGAGTTTGATTCTAAATTTGAACCCTATCCTTGGTATATTAGCGACTCGGAAGCTTGTAAGTTAGATAATAACCATTAAGTACCTAACCAAAAGGAGTCGACATGCCTAAGCACCGAAGTCTGCCAAGTCAGTGGGGGGTGAAGAAACGCTCACAAACCAAAACATAAGCAAGTTTACACGCACACAAATGTAATTAACTAACACTAGCTGAAAATTAACGCAACACAAGCGCAACCAGACCGATATATTTATATAAAGAGCATGACCGCCGGTCGCGTGCTTTTGGCAGAGGGGTACGCTTTGCAGTGTCGACTCCTTTTGGTTAGGTACTTAATGAATATAACCGAAACAAATAGATCAAGTCCATAACACGTCAATAGGCCAAATTATGAAGGCGCTTTCGTAAATTATATAGCAACGTAAAAAGTGTTCTCTCTCGAATACCTAAAGTGAATAAGAAGCGGAAACATGCTAAGTAGCTATTATAATTACGATGGCGCCTTCATAATTGGGCCTAACGTAGAGTTCACATCACCACCTCTACAAATTCAATTTTACGGGTACGTTGGTCAAGGAAGTGAAACATCTTTCGATATCTAATATTTCGGGATATTCCTTAATCCTCGTTGAGATCCACTCATCAGGCAGGACTATTATAGGATAAATAGATTAAGGCTCGTAATCTCGCCGACGTAGCCCAACAGTTAAGCAAAGTGGAATAGGGCAGGGCACATAGCACCGGCTCTCGTTAACACAAAGAAAAATACGTGACATGTTAATTTTAAACTTTCGCGATTTGAACACATTCGCCTTACCACAAAAGATAAGACACTTAAGTCGAGATTAAGTCGTAAGTGAAATTATTCTGTAAAACTTGGAATTTGATATTAATTCCATTATATCTATCAAGTTTCAAGATTTGCCTACACCTGGCCAACAGAAATTCTAAGCTTCAGACTCATATTCTACCAAAACGGAGCAGAACAAGGGTATGTGGAGTTAGGCAGAGTGATGTAGTTCATAAGTCCACTGCATAAATTCCATATTCTATATATTAATATTTTTAAAATATGTTTATTTATTACATTTTCACAAAGCCATTATTTATTTATCCCTTTAAAGAGACTAGAGAAAATTGCATGCGCTTTCTCAGTCGCTAAGAATTTCAACCGGGAGGATGGATTTAAGTTATCGGCGTCGTGGAATCCTGTTGTCAACAAATGCAAATCGCGTAGTGTAGGTAGAACGACATTGTTAGATTCCGTCAGTGTTGTGTGTCGTAGTGACATTTTTTTTAAGTTCAAATTGAATTGGAGGTACCAGCTGTTCTACATTCCAGTCTACCCGTGACCACGGTCGATGCAACTCGGCCGAAACGTCGTGATGAGGAGGTATTTATTTATCTCGTAATTTTAGTGCGCGATTAATCCCGTAGTATATAATAATTATGTGTTCAAATCGCGAAAGTTTAAAAACAACATTAAATGGAACCACTTTGAAGTATACTTTTTCCAATAAAAAAGAATTATCGAAATCGGACCACTACCTATGTAAAAAGTTATGCGTGGTTTCACATAAAGAAAATATATATATACGCGTTGAATTGAGAACTTTCTCCGTTTCGTCGGTCAAAAAATTACATAAAACCAAATTAAATTCCAAATCAATGGCTTACGGACAACTCTCTGCATAGCTCCGCCCACCTTTAGTAGAGTGTGCTTTAGCTCTACGCCTTAGCCCCGACTTTGTAACTTCAATATTGCAGTAACTAATTGATATTCCACCTCTGACCTCTATTCGTTACCCCCATTAGTATGCTAAACCGCACCACCTGAAGAATCCTACCACTAAGAATTTACTAGGTATAGAAATCTACTAACGCAGGTGTAGAGACAGCCTTTGATAAAACACTACTGGACATTGCACGTCGGACATCGTCCATTGCATATGCCTACCCACGAAGAACAATTGAGGCATATATCAACTGTGTATACGTGTACAAACTTCTAGGCATTACTTAGGCCTAGAGTCTAGGGCGAGCAAGAGTACTGTTCCCAGCAAATGGTCTTTTAAATGTTATTTTCAAAAATATTTTGAAATGTAATTAATCATAGTACATTTTATTTTATTAGTTTAACATATAAGTTTCTATACAAAACTATTTATATTTTTCCTTTACTTATACATGATCTTTTCATTTATCACAAAAAAAAATTCAAAAGCCCAATTACGCTACGGACAACGTGACAAGCTTTTCATTTCAGGAACAATCTGTTCTTGATACCTACTTGACTACTTGTATTTGCAGACATCGTCTCTACACGTACACTAAGAAGTATATTGCTAGCAATTACGTTCTGCTGCTAGCCTAATCCTGCTATCCTAGTGGCGGAGACTTAACCCTATCCGGATGTAGTGTTATGGATGAACAATCTATTCTAAGGACTACTTTATCTTAGAGAGCCGGTTCTAGGCAACTTTCATTTGTTGAAAATAATTTTTGACGACATGCTTTTTCATACAACTGTCTTTACATGCACAATCTCTAGGACGGGCAGAAGTACTATTGTGAGCAATTACGCTACACTGCTATTCTAATCCTGCTATCCTGGTTGCGGGACTTAATCCGCTCTATCCGGGTGTATGCTTGTATAGTTTTGAAATAGGTACACTTAGGTACTACCAACCTTCTTCAGTTTTTAAACAATCTGTTTTAGACTATCCAACAAATTCTTTATTTCTTGAACAGTTTCTTTTTTTTTCCACTGTATTGATGGTCTCGAGCATCGACGTAAAGTAGCGTGTTTATCAGCCTTTTATCGTATACACTTCGGAGAGTGCGCCCAAGAGTTGCACAATCTAGTCCCACCTGCCCCTTTCTTCTATCGTACGGCTAGACAGACGCGACCATAGCGCCACCCTTTTATGGTGGACATTCCGCGCGTTAGAACCTTCTATAATCTAAGGTTAGAATCAAGCATTTCGAATCCTCATTCCTTTATACAAACAGCCAGAATGTAGATCGCTTTGGCTGGTTCTGTCTTTCCGCTAAAGTACAACGTGAGTGTTTTCAAATCCCGAGTAAATATGTATCTTCTAGGTAAGCGTGCTACTCCCTGGACCGCATATTTGCTTAACATCAGAAACTATGTAGTCAAACGCAAGCCTATACGGAATAAAAAAAACTCAATCTATTCTTTACATGCACAATCTCTAGAGCGGGCAGGAGTACTACTGCTAGCAAATTACGCTCTACTGCTACCGTAATCCTGCTACCCTGGTAGCTTCCCTTAATTCACCAGATCCGAGTGTAATGTGTATATTTTGTATACAGTTTTAAAATAAACTTCCTTACACGTAAACGATTTATTTCTAAAATAACATGCTCTAAAGCTCGAAACATATCGGACGCGGCTGACGGACGCGACTGACAGCCGCGACTTAGCAATGTGCACAGTCTTAAAACATCCGGTGTGCCAGATCGCTCTCGGACGTCCGAAAGCTCAAGATCGTCCGAAGGTGACGTCCGCGACTTATGTCCGATAGTGTGCACGGCTCAGTGTACTTTCATAGTCTAGGTCGCGGCTGTCAGTCGCGTCCGTAAGCCGCGTCCGATAGTATGTTTCGAGCTTAAGCGACATGACCAGTATTTTATTTCTAGAACGATCTGTTCTTGTTACTTTTAAATGCAGACACCGTCTTCTCGCTCACTAGAAATTCTACTGCTAGCAATTACGCTCTGCTGCTACCGTAATCCTGCTACCCTGGTAGCTGGGCTTAATCCGCCCTATCCGGTTGTATCCTTGTATTTAGTTTTGAAATGGGCTTCCTAGAGAACAGCTTTGTATGTAGATTCGTAGATATAATATTCTTTGTTGTACAGTGAAAATATCTCTTGTTTTAGAGAAAATTAAATCTAAGTAATTTTAGTACAATCTTGCAGGGGTACGAGTACCTAGTAGTAATAAAGCGGTACAATTTAGTTAAAAGCTAAACAAAAATATTCTGATATGTGTTATTTTCAAGCTTTCGCGATTTGAAATCATTATTATTATATACTACGGGACTAATCGCGCACTAAAATTACGAGATTAATAAATACCTCATTATCCCGACGTTTCGACCGAGCTGCATTGATCGTGGTCACGGGTAGACGTTAATATTAATATTACGTTTTAATACTATAAACGCGAAAATGCGTGAGTATTTATGGATGTTTGTTACTCTTTCACGCACAAACGGCTGAACCTATTTCGATAAAATTCGGTACGAAGATAGCTTAGACCTTGGATTAACACATAGGCTACTTTTTAACTCGAACTAACGTGGGTAACACCGCGGGGCGCAACTAGTCTTTCTATAAGTACCTAGTTTATCCTACTGATATTGTGAACGCGATAGTTTGTGTGTACGGATGTTTGTTATTCTTTCACGTAAAATCTACTGAACTGATTGAGATAAAACTTTGCAAAAGTAATGGTTATAAATCAAAGCCACGCCTAGGCTGAAATATATAGATATTGCGTGAAACGAAGTTCGCCGGGTCAGTTGGTCTGTAATATATGGCCAAAAAACTTAAGGAAATTCTAATTTTGTGCGCTGACTAAGGGAAACCGTTTAACCTCCACAACTAGTTGTGTGTAAGCAGTTGGTCCACGAAGAATTCCTCTTCATTATCACTTCAATAATTAATTTCTGCAAAAAATGCCACGACTGACTTCAACCGTGTGCAGAATTCGCGAATAGTTCGCGCGGTTCGATGTAGCATTTTTCATATTATTGTTGATTTGTCGAAAATGGCGCAGCCGATTTCAATAAAATTTAAATGGGACCAATTTCGAAGTATACTCTTTCCAATCAAAAAAAGAATTACTGAAATTGGACCTCTATGTAATAAGTAATACGCGTCGGATTGAGTACCTCCTCCGTTTCGTGGGTCAAAAACTACCTTCCATTCTTAGAAAATTCAGAGAGCTAAGGAGCAATACCGAGAAGTACCGGAGCCCTGATACTGCCCGAGTCGATTCTCTGAATTTTTAATACAAACTCACGCTAAAAGCTGACCCTACGATACGAGGCGCATTTTCTTTATTAGGGGTCGGTAGCGTTGAGAAAATGGATCCATTTTGATGGCATTATACCACACTGTCATTATATTACCCTATGCTACCATAGATTGCAATATTCTAGATATACATTATATTTCACATTAAATCTACTTTAATTTATACCAAATGATAAATGTATATTACAGATATACTCGTATATCGTCTCGTATCGATAGATGTTACAATGCAGACAAAAAACACAAAATTAATAATTTATGTAAGAAAATGTCAACAAATTAAAACTAAATCTTAAGAAAGTTGTAGTAAGCTGTAAGATATTTAATACTTTTATTTGTATGTTATACATACGTGTTTTGTTATAAATTAGCTACAATTACTAAACATTTTGTAAGAAAAAAATTAAATTTATTTCAGATTCAAAAATACATAATTATGTATCAGATCATATTAGTTTTAACATTTTATCTATAAATATTCCTAGGTAAGGAAATTAATTTACTTAATATATAATACAAATTATAAAATGTATACATATTAGGCCTAATTATGAAACCGCCGTCGTAAGATTAATAGCAATATACAAAGTGTTATCTCTATCGATTGCCTAAAGTGAAAAAAGTAACAGAAAAATCTAATTAGCTATTACAATTACGATGGTGCTTTCATAATTGGGCTTATCGTATAACCGTATTCAAAATCATTGCAATTTTTAACCTTAAATGTAGACGGAAAACTTCCAAAACTTAAACAGAACCCTTCGCTGTCCCAACTCGCTCTTTACCTTAGACCTTTAGCTTTCTTATATAAGCACTAAGCAGCCCGTTTACAAGTCAAATCGATGTAAATAGACTAAGTAAGTCTCATGCCTAAATTGAAATCCTAAGAAAACAGGACATAAGTTAACTTAAGTAGGGATTAAGTTCTTTGCCGACTTGCTGAAAAATTCTGGGTAAAATTTTTGGAAAGTTCAGTCCTTATTTACATTTGAAGTAAAAATAAGAAACCAATTTAGGTTTTTGGGATATTGGGATAAGAATCTATTATTTTTAGAAGCCTATTTAATATTGATTTGAATTTCTTTGTATCATTTGGAGGCTTTATTACAAATATAAATGAAAACAAACGAACTATAATGATTATTTTCCGCAAAAAATCGCAACACCGACTTCCACCGTGTACAGAATTCGAATTTTTTCACGACTCAATGTGACAACCATATACGAGTACATTATTGTTGATTTACCGAAAGATTTCGATAAAATTTAAATGGGACCACTTCGAGAATATACTCTTTCGAACTAAAAAGATTTTTTAAAGCGGTTCTCAATGAGGCGTTTTCAAAAAAAAGATATAGTAATGAAAGTATCCAATAGATGACGACAATAGTTTGAAATCGTCGATCCTTTGACTATGAAAATCGTACTGTCATTGTCAAGATGTCTTCTTCTTCTTTTTTTATGTTTTAGCGTCGCATTGTTATGCACTGTGCCAGGTTTCCCAGTGCCAGTGTCAAGTTTGAATAATTTTTAGTAATATTTTATCAAAATAGTCACATCAAAGTCCAATAAAGTCGCGGTCAAGTCCTAACGTAGTCCCAAGTCATACCTCAGTAAAGCATTGGAGACTTTACTATAGGCTTCTCTCTCTCACCCTATTCCAGTTGACAATGACAGATTAATTTATATGACTATTACGCCATCTAGTAAGTTTTGTGAAACTATTTTTTTTTTTTGGAAAACGCCTCATTGACGAAGACATCGATGAACATACACAAAAAAAATACATACAGAAAAACATAGTACCTACCTCCTCGTTTTTGGAAGTCGGTAAAAAGGAGCCGTGAATGGTGGTCTAATGGTGGTAAGTAACATCCTCCTCCACAATTGCTTGAAGTCGTTATTTCAAATCCTGGTCCCGTACCCATGAGTTCTTTGGAACATATACAATACAATACAATACAATACAATACAATACAAAATTACTTTATTTTCACACTGTAAATATACAGAACAGGCTTAAACTAGAAAAATAAACAATAGTCCGGTAGAACAATGGCCTTATTTATGGAATTTCACACCACTGGCTTTTCGGTAAGAAAACTTCGTAAGGCTCATACGAATAGCCAGAATGTAGAACGCTTTGCCTGGGTCTGTCTTCCCGCTAAAGTACAACGTGGGTGTCTTCAAATCCCGAGTAAATAGGTATCTTCTAGGTAAGCGTGCTACACCCTAGACCGCATATCTGCTCAACATCAAGCAGTATGTAGTCAAACGCAAACCTATACGGAATAAAAAAGGCATCTGCGGATGTCCGTAGAAATAATTCAATGACATATATGTGAATCCGGGTGGACCACTGGCACTGGTCCAGCAAAGTAGATATAGCTTATGTTCAACAGTGGACTATTAAAAAGGCTGGTAGTGCAAGAAATTAAGAAGAGTTACATTCTCAGAATGAGAACTAGCTAGTTTCCTACATTGGAATTCAGACCAAATAAAAAATCAAGACAGAAAGCCGTGAATAGACAAGTGAGACCAGTTTTTATATATGTGGTGAGTGCGTCGGTGTTGCGCCGCCATAGTTCGACTGACAAACCAAGACGTAGTTCCGTTGTACGTGTTTGTGTGTGTAATTGTACACGGCGAGGCGTAGTTTTGCCGGCCTCACTTGTTTGTTCACAACATTTTGTTTTTTTTATTTGGTCTGAGCAATAGAATAGTTCATCAACTAGGCATTTTTTCTGTACATTCAATTGTTTAATTGTTTATTGAGATATAAACGAATAATACCATTTACATACGAGTACATCTCACAAAATAAAGAAATGGTATTTAAGAATTAAATTAAATTACAATTTTTAAATTATAAGATTCAATATTGATGGAATACTCGTAGTTAGACCATCTTTTGTCTCTTACAAATAAATTAAAATTGTCAAAGAAAGAATGAACCAAAATATGGAGTAACAAGTTCGAAGTTTTTGTAACTGAACTGGGCGTTGACGGCTAAAAAACTAATAACATAATCCCCTCGCTCCCTAAAGGCGCAAAAGGCACCATATTCAAAATATGGAATATAATTACTTATTGCAACTTTTTACCTAACTAAACCATTAGGAAAGTTTTTCAATCCATTAGTTTAGGCCAAAACAAAGTACCGGACTGGGATCGTGTTAATACTGTTGATATCCCTTGGGCCATCAAGTAATTAATAATTTAGTAGCTTTTGCCTATGGGTTTACTCACGCATTTCACTTTAAATTATTCGCTTAAAACGCAGTGTCTGATATTTAACCCGGAAGAGGATTATAGAGTTTATAGGGTTCCGCACCCAAAGGGTAAAAACGGAACCCTATTACTAAGACTCCACTGACCGTCCGTCTCTCCGCCTGTCTGTCTGTCGCCAGGTTGTATTTAGTTTAGTCCAAAACACAGTACCGGACTGGGATCGTGTTAATACTGTTGATATCCCTTGGGCCATCAAGTAATTAATAATTTAGTAGCTTTTGCCTATGGGTTTACTCACGCATTTCACTTTAAATTATTCGCTTAAAACGCAGTGTCTGATATTTAACCCGGAAGAGGATTATAGAGTTTATAGGGTTCCGCACCCAAAGGGTAAAAACGGAACCCTATTACTAAGACTCCACTGACCGTCCGTCTCTCCGCCTGTCTGTCTGTCGCCAGGTTGTATTTAGTTTAGTCCAAAACACAGTACCGGACTGGGATCGTGTTAATACTGTTGATATCCCTTGGGCCATCAAGTAATTAATAATTTAGTAGCTTTTGCCTATGGGTTTACTCACGCATTTCACTTTAAATTATTCGCTTAAAACGCAGTGTCTGATATTTAACCCGGAAGAGGATTATAGAGTTTATAGGGTTCCGCACCCAAAGGGTAAAAACGGAACCCTATTACTAAGACTCCACTGACCGTCCGTCTCTCCGCCTGTCTGTCTGTCGCCAGGTTGTATTTAGTTTAGTCCAAAACACAGTACCGGACTGGGATCGTGTTAATACTGTTGATATCCCTTGGGCCATCAAGTAATTAATAATTTAGTAGCTTTTGCCTATGGGCTTACTCACGCATTTCACTTTAAATTATTCGCTTAAAACGCAGTGTCTGATATTTAACCCGGAAGAGGATTATAGAGTTTATAGGGTTCCGCACCCAAAGGGTAAAAACGGAACCCTATTACTAAGACTCCACTGACCGTCCGTCTCTCCGCCTGTCTGTCTGTCGCCAGGTTGTATTTAGTTTAGTCCAAAACACAGTACCGGACTGGGATCGTGTTAATACTGTTGATATCCCTTGGGCCATCAAGTAATTAATAATTTAGTAGCTTTTGCCTATGGGTTTACTCACGCATTTCACTTTAAATTATTCGCTTAAAACGCAGTGTCTGATATTTAACCCGGAAGAGGATTATAGAGTTTATAGGGTTCCGCACCCAAAGGGTAAAAACGGAACCCTATTACTAAGACTCCACTGACCGTCCGTCTCTCCGCCTGTCTGTCTGTCGCCAGGTTGTATTTAGTTTAGTCCAAAACACAGTACCGGACTGGGATCGTGTTAATACTGTTGATATCCCTTGGGCCATCAAGTAATTAATAATTTAGTAGCTTTTGCCTATGGGTTTACTCACGCATTTCACTTTAAATTATTCGCTTAAAACGCAGTGTCTGATATTTAACCCGGAAGAGAATTATAGAGTTTATAGGGTTCCGCACCCAAAGGGTAAAAACGGAACCCTATTACTAAGACTCCACTGACCGTCCGTCTCTCCGCCTGTCTGTCTGTCGCCAGGTTGTATTTAGTTTAGTCCAAAACACAGTACCGGACTGGGATCGTGTTAATACTGTTGATATCCCTTGGGCCATCAAGTAATTAATAATTTAGTAGCTTCTGCCTATGGGTTTACTCACGCATTTTACTTTAAAATATTCGCTTAGAACGCAGTGTCTGATATTTTACCCGGAAGAGGATTATGAGTTTCTAGAATTCCGCACCCAAAGGGTAAAAACGAAACCCTATTACTAAGACTCCACTGACCGTCCGTCTCTCCGTCTATCTGTCTGTCACCAGGTTATATCTCATGAACCGTGATAGAATAAACAGTTGAAATTTTCACAGATGACGTATTTCTGTTGCCGCTATTACAACAACTATACTAAAAATAGAAAGAAAAAAGAAATATTTTAGGGCTCTATCACAAGAAACGTGATTTTTTTATTAAGTTGTACCTATATTCCTTTCAAAAATAAATAATTAAAATAGATATATGTTAGATATGTTAAAAAGCCGTGGTGGCTTAGAGGTAGTGACAAAGAAGATGTAGTGACACTCGCCTTACAATCGTGAGGTCGTGGGTTCAAATCCCGGTCCCGTACCAATGAGTTCTTTGGAATTTATGTACGGAATTTCACACCACTGGCTTCTCGGTGAAGGAAAACATCGTGAGGCAACCTGCATATGTCCGTAGAAGAAATTCGATGGCGTATGTGAATCCACCAACCCGCACCGGGCCAGCGTGGTGGATATGGCCCAATCAACCTTCGTGGGTAGGCCTACGTCCTGCAGTGGACTATTAAAAAAGGCTGATACAGTACAGTACAGTACATATGTTAAGGGGATTCTATACGGTACGGAACCCTTCGCGCGCAAGTCCGACTCGCCCTTGGTCGATTATTTCACTTGGGGTATATTAGTTTTCATCTTGAAAGTCTCCTAAATTGATTTTGTTAACAGTTATATGGCCTTTTTTCGATGAATGGATATGAGTTTGACTCATTCGTGAGTTTCTACTATCCTACTCCTACTAATATTATAAACGTGAAAGTTTGTGAGGATGGATGGATGGATGGATGGATGTATGGATGTTTGTTACTCTTTCACGCAAAAACTACACAACGGATTAGGATGAAACTTTGCAATAATATAGCTTATATATCAGAATAACACATAGGCTATAAATTATAATGATATATTGCGTATGCGGGCGAAGCCGCGGGTAAAAACTAGTTTTAACATAATAACTAAATTAAAAATTCAAACAACCTCAATAGAGGTTTTATTAAAAAATAGACAACTTTTCAACAAAATGGTTCAAAATCATATTACTGGAGACTGGAAACACTGTCGGCGTGTTACAAGGAATCATCAAGATCAGAGTGAGGTGTGTTCTAGTTCTGATTTAGTTTAGTTGGTCGATTCGACATTTGTTTTATTGACATTTCTTGAAACGCACTCTAGAATAGCTCGCAGATACCAGAATTTTCCCTAATTACTTAACACTTATCGTTATATTATGAAAATTTTACGCAAAATATCATTATAATGTATAGCCTATGTGTTATTCTGATATATAAGGTATTCTATTGCAAATTTTCATCTTAATCTGTTTAGTAGTTTTTGCGTGAAAGAGTAACAAACATCCATCCATCCATCCATCCTTACAAACTTTCGCGTTTATAATATTAGTAGGACCTTAGCATTATTACACTGCTCGATTACGAAAAATGTCACATATATTTAAGAAAATAGGTGGAGTGTGTGATCCCAGTACTCTTAGAATTTTATACCAAGCTCTGTGTCAATCCATTCTAAACTATTGCATAGTGTGTTGGGGGTCCGCGAACAAAACATTGTTTATAAAAATTGAGCGTGCCCAGAGGCTGATACTTAAAGTCGCATACAAGAAGCCTTTTCTTTACCCAACAGTCGAACTGTACAAGGAGACTAAATACTTAACGGTTCGGCAGCTTTACATTCTTGCAGTGGCTCTGCGGTTTCATAAGACAGCCTTAAACACGATCTCCCAAACAAGAACAGTGCGACGAAATGTATGGTCAACCCCTCGAACAAGAACCACTTTTGCGCAGCGTTCATTTTATTTTAGAGGACCATTCTTATACCAACGTATCGACAGCTCCCTCAAAATATTGCATACAACGCGTTTTGTTTGCAAAACTAAAATCAAGACATGGCTGTCTTGTTTAGATCGCAACGCAACTGAAAACATACTAATAATCAATAGATAAATATGTAACCGAAAACATTCTAAAAATGACTCCATAGGAATATCTGCCACGTTACACACGACACTCTTAAAAAACACTAAAATCTCGTCCCACCTTATTATCTATTAAAATAAAGAATTAAAAAAAAAAGATATAATAAACACGCCAGTAAAGTTGCTTCAAAGTATTAATTAAGCAAAGCCCTCACTGTACAGACACACTCGCAACATACATCCACTCACACACCAACATGCACGCTACACACAAACATTACGCAATCGAAAAATGGAAATTACTTGTACTTTTATGGAAATTACTTGTACTTTTATTTAAGTAAATTACTAAGAACTCATTGTTTAGTCACTCTTTTCATTACATTAGGTAATAATTATGAGATGTCTTATCTAAAAGCGGAAGAGACTAAATCTCACAACCCTAGTGTGAGATTTAGGGTTCCACTCTGGAAGTTTGTAAATTTAATCTAAGTACCTACCTACTAACATTACTTTAAGCATCATCAAGATTTACTTACTCCAAAACCTGTAACTTTTTGAGCAAAAATAAACGTTATCTTATCTACTTAAAAGTGTTTAGCTCATATAATTATTTTTGACATTTAGTATCTTTTACTTATGGTGTATAATTTAAATCTGATTGAGTTGCTGTTTAATTGATGTAATTTTAAACTAATTTTGTTTATATAGCCTTAAACAACCAATTGTCTGTATGCCATCGATGGCGGAAGCTAGAGAACTTTACAAATAATTTATCCGGATATCTGAGTGCCGAGTGGAAGTTTTGCAAATCAAATCGAATTACTTTTACGTCGCGTTAAGCAAACGTGTCGAGCACATTGACACACACGCTTGAGTTAGCCAATCACAGACGTTGCCACGCTTGTGTTGGATCGGTTTGGCGCTCGTTACATTACCGCAAAAAATACTCACACTTAGCTATTCAGTTTTCTGTACGTGACTCAATATGGCGTTGTGTCATCACATCAAACGTTAACGCGATCGAGCTCGAGCGGTAAACTCCCACTTGGCCCTCTGTGTATCTTCATATACATATACTTAGTTAGAGACTAATAAAAAAAACCTGGACTACACAGAGTGAATAAGAAACCTTGAAGTCTGCATGCATCATCATTAAGCACAGAGTCGCTTACCATCAGAGTGTCAAGTGGGAGATTTGGAAATCATATCGAATTACTTTTACGTCGCGTTGACCGAGCGCGCCGCGCAAACACGCGAGCACATTGACACACACGCTTGAATTAGCCAATCACAGACGTTGCTGCGCTCGTGTCCGATCGGTTTGGCGCTCGTTACATTACCGTAAAAAATACTCACACTTAGCTATTCAGTTGTATGTACGTGACACAAGATGGCGCTGTACCATTTCCATACAAATCACATCAAACGTTAACGCGATCGAGCTCGAGCGAAAATCTTGCACTTAGCCATCAGGCAAGATAGTGACCAAACGCAGAATTATTCACAGTAAAAAGTAATTGTCAACACATAAATGACTTACGATACAACAGACACACAAACGCAAACGTAAATTTTATTGTAACCCTCCATTGCCACACTTATAAGCACCATAATAATTTTGTACGTAAATTTATTGTAGGTACATGTATTGTTTATTTATTTCAATCGCCATGAGTGCTCTCACACCGTACACTACGGTTCGTACTTACGTACAAAATGAATGAGAATTACTCATTTGTAGATAAATACTACAGCTCATACACCTCGGAATGTGTTACGAAACGTGTGGGAATACTTTATTTTTGATCTATCTACTAGACACGCGGCAGCGTGTTCAGACAAGACAAAGTAAAACGACGAAGCAGAAGTGTGTAAATTACACGAGCTATTTCGAGCCACTTTTGAACCCTTTATAACTCGAAAACTCAAGTCATGCAGTCAGCATATTTATTCAAGTGTTTTAGCTTGTCCAGAATACAATTTCATTAATTTTGCTCCAACAGTTAATGATATATTAACGTTTTAAAACCGAGGTTTCATTGACTGATTCACTCACTCACTCACTTATAGATCTCACCTCCAGATAACCTAAGAACTTGATATTTGGCATCAAGGTAGACTATCACGCATATACAAAGGAAATAATCTATAACTTCGACCTTTTATGATGATATTTTGATGAGAACCCTTGATGGGTATAGGCCTCCTCTAGAGCTTTCCATTCGTCTCTGCTGTCTACTGCTTTCTTCATCCACAAAATGTCGGCCACCATTTTGATGCCGTCAACCCATCTTGCTTCTTGTCTACCTTACCTTTTCTTGCCTTTTGGTCTACGCCATTTGGTTGTTGTGTTTTCTTATTCGATGTAGGGGCGATAAGTCCTGCACTGAAGTGTTTTGTGCATTTCCCACTCCAGCGTCTACCCGAGCCAGCCCAGCTCCTTAAAGTAGCAGAGCGTGGCTCTGGGCCGCTGACATAACAGCTCCAGTGACTTGGATGGTATAGATAGCGATGAGGATGATGATGTCGATGCTGATGATCAAGCAATAGCAGCGTCATGGCGAAGCAATAGTAGCGTAGTTGCGTGTATCCATAATGTATTAGATAAACATAATTAGATAAGTAAGTATAGATCAAGTATAGATAAACGGGTAGAACAACATAATTTAAACTGTCATCCAAGCCACGGCAGCGCTCAGTAAGTTCGCATAGGGTGGGTGCCAAAGCCACCTGAAGACCTCTGACATAGCTAAACGGTTAACACAACAGGGGCCTACAATTCAACGTGTCATCCGAGCTGCGATAGTGCTCAGCTGTAAATGCCGCTCACGGTCACCCATCCGAAAACTGACCGTGCTGAACGTTGCTTAACTTTGGTGATCGTTAACAGACACCTAGTCACACTACGCTATAAGCGCTACATCCCACCATCATTTCGATGTAATAATTCTAATTAAATCTGGAAAATAGCACTAGTTACAAATCGTTTTCACGGTCCTATTGAAAATGAATTAAAGAGAGTTTTGCTTAGAACATCCTACGCTGTGCTTACAGGTACATGATCTCCAATCATAAACAAGCAGCGAAAACTACAACGAAAATACATTCGTTTCCGATGTTTCATTGACTTAGCGGATGTTTTAAACAGAAAATGCTACTATTAACGTATTCGTTATTTTTGGTACAATAAAGTGTTAATCTTTTTAGACCGTTATTACTCCAACTTGCTTCCTCTCACCCGTCTCATAAAATGTAAAGAATTTCCACGTTCCGTACACCAAACAACGAGAGAACAGAAGAGAAGCTTCGTACAATTTTCTTTAGAGCAACGCACAAGCCACACATTATTACTTTTCATCCATACCATCTTTTCAATTAAGTAATTAATGATTTGTTGTAAACAGAAGTTAATTATGATTTAGTTACATTATAATATTTTTTGGTTTGGTATTTTAAAATTTGGTATTAGTTTTTACATGTAGAATGCAGTAACAAATATAAAAATACAGATATACAATTACATGAAGAAATTAATTCCACTAATCGTCATCATTGCATAATAGGCCAGTCATTAAAGCCTAAAACCCGAAAGAAATTGGTAACTCGCTCAAATTTTGAGGGGTTTTTAAGGAAGGTAAAATAACTTACCGTGTGATTTTGCAGCGCTCTGGGGTGAACGGAAAGGGTTGAAAAGGGGGTTAAAGTGTTTTTTGTTAATAACATATAATTTAATAAAAAACAGTAACATTTGTTAATAACATTGTCAAAAAAATTAGTAACACGCTGCAAATTTAGAATAAGATTGTTCTTATTGTTTTGTAACGTGTATTAATTTTGCAGCGTTTTGCAACATACGGAACATTGTTTACAACTAAAAAACAATGGAATTTGTTTATAACAAGGGTAAAAAAAATTAGTAACTCGCCGTAAATTTGTAATTACCTCGTGTACAGCATTTTTATTAACTAATAAATTTGCAGTGTTTTCCAACAAACGGAACATTGTTTAATACTATATAAACAAATATTTTAGTTAGTGACAGTGGTGAAAGAGTCAGTAAAGAGTTGCAATGTAGAAAAAAGTTGTCAACGCTTAACTTTACTATCTTTTCTTACTTAACTAATCATGAAACATCTTCATTTGTTAATAATAAACAATATTCTATACCTTGTAAAACACTGCAGATTTCATTAACCTTTTAAAACAGTGTCAACAACATGTTGTCCAAATTGCAGCTCTGTACGAACTTTTCTACCATTGTCACTAACCAAAATATTTGTTTATAAGTTTAAACAATTTTCCGTTTGTTGCAAAATGCTGCAAATTTAATAGTAGTCTTAAAACGGTAAAAACAACTTAATTCTAAACTTGCAGCGTGTTACTAATATTTTTTGACCTTCTCATTCAAACATTTCATTGTTTTTTAATAATTAACAATGTTAAATTTGGAGTACAACGCCAAAAATTATATGTACAGTATAAAACAATAAAAACAACTCAAATATAAATTTGCAGCGTGTAACTACTTTTTTTACCTTTGTTATAAACAAATTCCATTGTTTTTTAGTTGTAAACAATGTTCCGTATGTTGCAAAACGCTGCAAAATTAATACACGTTACAAAACAATAAGAACAATCTTATTCTAAATTTGCAGCGTGTTACTAATTTTTTTGACTATGTTATTAACAAATGTTACTGTTTTTTAATAATAAACAATGTTCCGTACATTGCAAAACACTGCAAAATTAATACACGTTACAAAACAATAAGAACAATCTTATTCTAAATTTGCAGCGTGTTACTAATTTTTTTGACAATGTTATTAACAAAAAACACTTTAACCCCCTTTTCAACCCTTTCCGTTCACCCCAGAGCGCTGCAAAATCACACGGTAAGTTATTTTACCTTCCTTAAAAACCCCTCAAAATTTGAGCGAGTTACCAATTTCTTTCGGGTTTTAGGCTTTAATGACTGGCCTATAACAAAATCCATTTAATCGTTTGGGAGCACACATCAAATTTGCAACACCTCCCTTTTTATCAAATCTTAAAAAATAGATACTAGAGCTTCACTTCTATGTTCTCAATATTTTGTAACAACAAATTCCGGTAGTTTATGAGCTGTAGTATTTATTTATAAATGAGTAATCTCCGTTTGTGAGCTCACTACGGCACGGTAATGACATCTAACAGTATTCCGTCAAGCCGTAGTGGTCAAAAGGCAGTAACACCCGCCTTACAATCGTGAGGTCGTAAGTTCAAATCCCCGGTCCCGTACCAACGAGTTCTTTGGAATTTATTTATTTATATCAAATTAGCACGGTAACTGTAACCAATTACACTAATGACAAAAAATTAAAAATATTACTTACATTACGTCAATGTCAAATTTGGTTAGCAATAATAATAAATTACATATCACAAAAAACACACACAAAAATATTACGTCCATGTCAAATTTAGTTTACAGTAATAATAAATTACAAAGTACATTGAATTCGATTATAAAAATAAAACACAAAAAGAGAACAGATATACATTCAAAAATACAAATTATTAAGTACAACATACCTTTCACCATTCATTCGTTCACACATCACACCTTTCACAGTAGTTTATGTACGGAACTTCACACCACTGGCTTTTCGGTGAAGGAAAACATCGTAAGGCAACCTGCATACGTATGTAGAAGAAATTCGATGGCGTTTGTGAATCCACCAACCCGCACTGGGCCAGCGTGGTAGATATGGCCCAATCACTCTTCGTAGGTAGACCTACGTCCTGCAATGGACTATTAAAAAGACTGGTACAGTACAGTACAGTATTCCGTCTTCATACAAAGGATCGGAACGCGAATCATACCTACGCGCCTCGGAGTTCAATATTTTCTCAGTATGCTGCGGCCTTATTTTGTAAGCGCTCTGACGTTCGGCTTCGCTTTTTCTCCTGCTCGCGCCAGTTACTCACGCCGCGAGAGCGAGCGGGAGGAAAAGCGAAGCCGAACGCCAGAGCGCTTACAAAATTAGGCCCCTGGTCAGTCGCGGCGCGCCGCGATCGTGTTGATTTGTAACCTGTATGCTGAGTGTGAGTTTTGTCGTAAACATGACGCGCTCGCCGCGAGCGCATAAGCATGTAATTTGTATGAACTTGTTCTCGCACAAAGTGTTTCAAAAACGCGCCGTCAGTGGCGCTGTACATTTCTTCATACAAATTACATGCTTACGCGCTCGCGGCGAGCGCGTCATGCTTACGACAAAACTCACACTCAGCATACAGTAAGCGTGCGATTTACATTTTTAGGGTTCCTCGTTTTACCACGGGTCCCTAAAAACATCAAAAAAACACAATTTATATTTTTATTAAAAGCGAATTATTACACAATTTATATTTCCTCTTTCATTCACGAATTTTCTTTTTTGGAATAAATATAATAATTTTACATCGTAATAGATAAAAACTAGAAAGAAACTCAAGTATAAAGATTAAGTACGATGAAATTAAAATACTGAAGGCGGGCAACCCTAGCGCGTGATACGTTCTGCGCGGCCACGTGGCGCTGTAGGTATATATTCCAAGGACAGTGCCGAGTCACTGTACTGTTAGATACCATTGCCGTGCTACGGCGCGTACATCAGTGTGATTGAAAACATATTAGGTACACACAAATGAATATACATTAATTTGATTATGGAATTGAACAATGTTTGGTGGTTTGGACTCACAAATTATTCATTGCTGCTAATATAATATTTTAACCAACTGGACTTATTGGAAAACCACAGAGGAGTCCTATGACAAGCAGGGCCTCAAGTGTGTCCCAGACAAATTTTTAAATCAGAGTTCAAATCTGAATTGACATATCATAAGCCTATATCTGGACTCGCTCTTGACCGAATGGATTCATACTCTCAAATCTTGTTAAGATACAAATAATATCAAACAATCCTATCAAACATTATTGAAATCAGCTGATAAATTTTGCGACAGCAAAAATCACCAATTTTTGGAAGAGAAATACTTCCCAATCAAAAATTTCCGAAAGCAAATATTTCTTATTTTATGTTAAACCTGTGTACCAAGTATCGTCGAGATTCGTTAAGAATGCGATCTGTAGAGGAAAATCAACATCCGAACGGACGAAAGCAAAATCGTCAAGATAAAACTGAGACTCTCTCACTTCGTTCGCTCTGTTGATTACGTAAATGGTAATTTTGAAACTAATTTTTAAGCCTTGTATATATATGTAAATAAAAGTAATTCTGTATTTGAATAACTACTGAATGTTAGGAGGAGCAATTAGAGGAGCAACTTAAAATTATTTGAGGTATAAAATATTATTACGTCGTTTCTTTTTGTTTTAGAAAAGTTTAATATTTACCGAATAAAAGAAAAACCAAAAGATTTATGTAATCAAATTTGTCAATGATGGAAAAAAAAAATTGAAACTGTTAAAGACTGATATAGCTTTATGGTCAAAGAGCCGCTGATCGTCGACTTTCACCGATGTGGTAACCATGAGAGAATTTTTTTTATGAATTATTATTTATCATTACAAACCTGCCTAAGATGCTGCCTATCGAAAAGTGTTCATGACTGTTTTATTGAATTAAAAATATTTCATAAATGATGTTTTTAGGCAAGCTTAAATACCTAGTTAAATTTGAAATTAAATTATCTTTCCTAGAATACCAATTTTGAAATTAATAACCAAATCAAACCGTGTCGTATTTTATACTCACATAATTGTTCAAACTTCATTGTCAGGCACCTTAAACAAAAATAAGTAAGCAAACCTACCAAGGCATATCAGCACTCTATGTTTTAAACTTTTAGTTGAAATAAAAAATACCAGCTATCAAAAGATTGAAGACATAATTATCATTACATAAAAAGTATGTCTATATAAAAGTATGTATGCACAGATATACACATACCAGAGGAATAATGTGGTCTATCAAGAAAATCTAAAAGAGATGCATCGACTTAATACGGCACGAGATAGAAAGAGACAAGAAAAATATATTGATTGTTGTTGTCGGATTTTTAGACAAGGGACATCAAATCCCAATATTTATTTCCATCCATCCATCTATCAGCCATAGGACGTTCATTGCTGGACATAGGCCTCCTCTATAGATCTCCAATAAGACCTGTTGGTAGCGGCTTGCATCGAACTCGATCCTGCAGTTTTAATGAGGTCATCCGTCCACCTTGTGGGTGGACGTTGCGCTTGCCGGTGCGTGGTCTCCACTCGAGACCTTTTCGACCCCATCTATCGCTAGTCCTCCGCGCTATGTGGCCTGCCCATATGCATTGCCACTTCAACTTGCCAATCCGCTGGCCTATATCAATACTTATTTGACAGTCTTAAAAAGCAGATTGGAAGATTTCACCACAAGTGACAACAGCATTATAAATATGTTATTTATTGATACCTGTGTCTCATCTATGTTTACACCACCGTCCACGTCAATCACATGTTCCCACACAGTAGAGGTTGTCTGGAAGAAATCGCTTTTAGCGATAAGACCGCCTTTTGTACCATTCTTCTGTCGTTGTTTCTTTTTCTGTAATGTTTTACTACTTGTGGTGTCAATAAAGTGTTTTTGTATTGTATTGTATTGTATGTAGTTATCAGATGAGTGATGGTAATTCTTCTACGACTCTCCGTCTATAAGACAGTGTTTACCTATCAAATTCTTTCACACACAAACAAAGTTTTAATTAATCAGAACGGAAATAAGCAATATTTAGAGAGCACTGACATTGGAGCTATTTCGAGATCGGTTAAATATTGACGAGCCCACGTATCGTACAAACTTGTACTGCGAACACAGAACAAACATTCGGGATTTTTTATTTTGAACAACTCTCGCATTAGTGTTGGATATTGGATAATACGAGGGTCAAACTGAAAGTTCTTAGAAAATCAAAAACTGATTACATTAGCCAGTTATTAGTTTTATTATATCTTTTCAAAATATTGTCCATTCACGTCAATACACCGCTGCATGCGATGGAACCACTGGGAAAAGCACTTTGCCCACTCGTCCTTAGGGGTCTCTTCAATGGCATCGCGATACGCAGCCACCGCTTCTTCAGCATTCATAAACCGCTTTCCTTTAAGTTTTTCTTTAATTTTTGAAAATAAATAAAAATCACAAGGCGCGAGGTCGGGGCTATACGGCGGGTGACCCAGTAATTCAACGTTTGATGTCGCCAAATAGTCGATCGTTCGCTTGGCGGTGTGCGATGAGGCGTTGTCGTGGTGAAGGAGGATCCTACTGCGAGGTCGTTTCTCTCGAACTTTTTCCAAGACAAGTGGCAAACAATTGGTAGTGTACCATTCTGCAGAAACTGTTTTTTGATCCTCTAACACAATTGTCGCGAAATGACCTATCCTTCCAAAGAACGAGGCCACCATTTTTTTCCCCGCACTTCGATCTCTCTTCACTTTAGTTGGCAACTCCTCGAAAGGAAACACCCACTGAGCAGATTGTCTTTTGGTTTCAGGATCATAACAGTAAATCCAGCTTTCGTCACCTGTTAGTATGTCGAACACAGCATTTGAGTCACCTCCGTTAAATCTTTCAATCATTTTACGGCACCAATCCACACGATGGAGTTTTTGAGCCTCAGTCAAATTATGAGGTATCCACCGGGCGCAAAGCTTCCTGACCGCTAAATGTTCGTGTAGGATTTTGTGCACTTGACTCATACCGATGCCTAAGCTTGTCCGAATCTGCTGATAGGTCACTCTTTTGTCAGTCTCTATCATACGCCGCACAACACAGATGTTATCTTCAGTCGTCGCCGTAGAAGGCCGTCCCTCACGTAAATCATCAGTGAGATTAGTGCGACCACGTTTAAACTCATTAAACCAGTTGTAAACAGTCGCACGAGATGGGGCTTCATCGTGAAAGGCCAATCGTAGTCTATCATAACTTTCTTGTTGACTTAAATGACATCGAAAGTCATAAAAAATCATTGCACGAAAATTTTCTCGTGTTAAATTCATGTTGACGTGACACAGACAATTTTCAATTTGCCGCCAAATCGTAAAACAAATGACAAATGAATGAAGTATATACTCAGTAATATTGGCAAAGAGTTCTATTTTCAAATTATAGAATTATTTTTTTATTATATTGTTTATAAGTGGCCAGTTCTAAGAACTTTCAGTTTGACCCTCGTATTTCATAAATAGCTCTAGAGCTATGATGGCCAACAATATTTAAAATAATCATTTACTTAATTAGATTCTCACTACATTATTTTTACTACCACTAGACCAGCATGACACCTACACCTGCAAGGTGTCGTGGTGGACTAGTGGTAGTAACACCCGACCTGCATTCGTGAGGTCGTGAGTTCAAATCCCGATCCCGTACCAATGAGTTTCTTTGGAACTTATGTATGGAATTTCACACCATTGGCTTTTCGGTGAAGGAAAACATCGTGAGCCAACCTGCATACGTCCGTAGAAGAAATTCGATAGCGTATGTGAATCCACCAACCCGCACTGGACCAGCGTGGTGGATATGGCCCAATCACCCTTCGTGGGTAGGCCTACGTCCTGCAGTGGACTATTAAAAAAGGCTGGCACAGTACAGTACAGTACATTATTTTTATTGTTACTTATTTGTTAAATGATGTCAAATGCTGCGTGAAATGAATAATTTTAAATCCATTATCCATAAGACGTTCACTGCTGGACATAGGGTCTCTAAAGAACTCCTATAAGACCAGTTGGTAGCGGATTGCATACAGCGCGATCCTGCGGTCTTAATGAGGTCATCCGTCCACCTCGTGCTTTGGTTCTTCTACGAATCTCCTTATTCCAGAGTTGACCTCGCAGATAAACTTGCAGCATGGCCCTCTCCATGGCTGGTTGGGCTAATTGGAGCTCACCATCAAAGAAAAAATTCAGAGCTCACTAATAAGGCCCATAGTGAAAAATATTTATTTGCAAAAATTAGCACTTCACCCGTGTACAGAATTCGCAAATATTTCGCGCGGATCGATGAAGCATTTCAAATTATTGTTGATTCATCAAAAATGGCTCAGCCGATTTCGATAAAATTTAAATGGGACCAATTTCGAAGTATACTCTTTCCAATAAAAAATGAATTATTGAAATCGGACTACTACGAAAAAAGATATGCGTGGTTAACATAAAAATCAAATATACGCGTCGAATCGTATACCTCCTCCGGCGGTTCGTCGGTCAAAAACAAAAATATACACTCCGTACAAAGATATTTGTTATTTTGTTCTTGTGAATATTTCTGTAAATAACCCGCAAATGAATATAGGCCTACAAGCCACGTTTGCCTTACATTATAACTTTGTTAATTTGTTTTTTACTCTTTCCCACAGCCACAGAGCAAGAGACAGAGTTGATTTTTGACATAGATTTACCTACTTCAAAAATGGAAAGTGTCATAGTCTACTTTTCCCCTTCAAAATTTAAAGTTTCTTGGGATAGCACAAAAAACTAATATCACGCGGGAGAAACCGCGGGTAAAATCTAGTTATGCCTAAGCTGAATCACATCTTCTTGGCGGTTGTGAATGTAGGTACAAGCTGCAGAAGACCCTACCCTTACTGAAGCTCACATAACTCGTAACAGCTAATCGCGCTAGAATTGGGTTTTACGCCGCTTGTACTTGAATTAACAGCCGAAAAATAGGCTGATTCGGCCTATAACTAGATTTTTCTCGCGGTTTTGTCCGCATGACGTTTGACTTTTGTAAATCGCATTCGTAGCTTATGTCATTTTTCTTTTTTAGGGTTCCGTACCTCAAACGGAAAAAACGAAACACTTATAGGATCACTTTGTTGTCCGTCTGTCCGTCTGTGTGTATGACAAGACTCTTTATCTCGGGAACGCGTAAAGATATCGAGTTGAAATTTAAACTGTATACGTATATCTATGGTCTCTTGCAGTTGTGTAAAAGAAAAACTTCTCAGTTATTGTTCAAAAAAGTTAGAGCCGTTTATGTCGTAAAAAACCGCATATTTCGACACTCACAAAAATCAAAACTTACAGGGTACTTCCCATTTACAAAGAACTATGAAATTTGGCGAGAAGCATTGTCTCACAGTACACATATAGGAATAAATCTGAAAACTGTACATTTTAATTTCAATCACAAATAATAGGGCCTCAAAATTCACAAAATATGGGTTTAAAATCCAAAGTGAGTAAATCGTATCATGTAAGGTATCATATAAAAGAACTTCATTAGCACATGCTAAAACAGGTTTTTAATTATTTTAACATTGTTTAATTTTCGATGTATGACGAGAAAAATGAAAAAAAAGAAACTTTTTTGTCGATGGTTATAGTATAAAGATTTTAACAGCTTACTTCCCAAGTTTGTGAAATTTTCTGGATTTGTACGGAACCCTTGATGTGCGAGCCTGACTCGCACTTGTCCGGTTTTTTATCTATATCTATGCCAAAAATCAACTCTATCCGTTGCTTTAACTTCACGTCCGCCAAGAAGTTTATATAGATTAAGTCCAAATTAGATATTATATTTATTTTGTTTTAATATATTAACTGCTAACAGTAATGTGACGTTTACCATCACGCCATGGTTTGCTCATCACTCAGTGTGTAAGAGATGTCGGTTCATAAAACCCGTGGGTGTGTTGCATAATAAAGAAATGCTCCAGATTTTGTGTATTTATATTTAAACCATTGCATCAATACACAACGTGGAAAAACTAGGCCAGAATATAAAAGAATCGTTTTATCCAGTGTGTAGCAGCTCTAGTAGCGCTCATAGCGTAGTTTGACCGAGTGTTTGTCAGCGATCACTGAAGTTATAAGCCAAATTGCTTGATTAGGCGTAAAAATGATTAGGCAATAAATATTAGGGGACATCTTACACACGGTCTCTGATCCCAAACTAAGCAAAGCTTGTGATATGGCTGCCAGAGACTGATATACCTACTATATATACATATTTTAAATACATACTTATATAGATACTACCTAAATAACACCCAGACACAGAGCAAACACCTATGTTCATCACATAAATATTTGCCCTAGGTGGGGATCGAACCCACGCCTCTTTGATCCAGAAGTCAGGGTCTCTAACCACTGAGCCATCGAGGCAGTCAAGAAGGTTTTCTTGGCTCCTGTGTGTAGCTGCAAGCTTTTTTATTAAATGAGCTTTAGTTTAGGAGCCGTGGTGGTCAAGAGGTAGTGACACCCGCCTTACAATTGTGAGATCGTGGGTTCGAATCCCCGGTCCCGTACCAATGAGTTCTTTGGAATTTACGTACGGAATTCCACATCACTGGCTTTTCGGTGAAGGAAAACATCGTGAGGCAACCTGCGTACGTCCTTAGAAGAAATTCGATGTCGTATGTGAATCCACCAACTCGCACTGGGCCAGCGTGGTGGATATGGCCCAATCATCCTTCGTGGGTAGGCCTACATCCTGCAGTGGACTATCTTTGCTTCAACGCATTTCTTTCGCTATTCAGCGGCGCAATGCGGCGAGTATTTTGGTTATATTTGGTGCGGCGCGCAGGAGACTACAGGACTCATTTTTCTGACGAAGTACCACATTTGGTACCCATGTGTTATACCTAGTACTTATATTTTTATTGCCTTTGTAAATTATTTAATTTTAAATTGTAATGTGACTTATTTTGACATCAAATTGTATTTGTACTTCATCATGAATAAATGGGTTTAAAATATTATGTATATGTAATATATCAGTCTCTGGCAGCCATATCACAAGCTTTGCTTAGTTTGGGGTCAGATGCCGTGTGTAAGATATCCCCTAATATTTATTTATTCATTTATTAAGTATACGATTTTACTCACTATGTAGTTTATTGATAGAGCGTTTTTGTAAACAACTGATATTGAACCTATCATTATTACCAATTTTTACTGTGGAACCAATTTGGTTCGCGAAACATCGCACAGCAAATCAACTGTCTTATGTGTATTGGAGTTGCTTAAAGTCAATAAACTCTTTTCGAGATAGAATCAGAAATGAAGAGATCCGTAGAAGGAGCAAAGTGAGTATAATCCAGCGGAGTGGCAAGTTGAAATAGCAGTGGGCAGGGCACATTGCAAAGAGGACTGACTCTGAACAGATAGGGTCAAAAAGTTCTCAAGTGGAGACCACGTACCGGCAAGCGCAACATAGAAAGTCTACAAACTGCTTAAATAAAAAAATACCATATACGCTCTTTAAAATCACAAATCGTAGCCCTAGTATAAACTAGTTTATAACACTATAATAGTAGATTAGTAGCCAAGGGCTGTAAGGCATCAATTGCAGCCCGAGATATTTAGCTATAGTTCGAGGGTGCAATTGGTGCTTACACCCGAGCTAACTATTCTGCTTTACATCTCTATTGTGAGGTAAGTAGAAAAAAACCGGCATTACAAGAATAGAACATTTTATTGAAATTGAGAGGTATATAGGACAAGATCAATTTATACATCGTCAAATCTCACCTTTTATTCACTACGAAGTTACGAGTTCTCTCACTCTACATAATGCTGACGATAACGTTTCATCGACCTTTAATAGTAGAATACTTACCGCCCTAGGGCTTTTCTAGCTACGTTATTACCCTAGAGCGCTAATTAGTCACCTACAAGCCCCATTTGGAGGTAATAAGAACCTACTTATCGAACATGAGAGATGTAAAATACATTACTAACATTGGACATGTAGAGATAGGTATAGGTACCTACTCCGTGTCAATTCTCAAAGTTTTAGTAAAACATGGCTATTGTATTCGACGTATGCATAATTTAGTATCGGCATAATTATATTTATGCAAATATCGCAGTTTAACACATGTCATGATCACAAACCGTTGACGTCGTGATTACCTGCTTAGCACTTTAATGAGAAACCATGGATGTATGAGTATGGACTAGATGTTAAGAGCAAAAAAAAAATCGTGTATAAATGTCTAACGAGAATCAAGATTTTAATACCGATTTATTTTTGTTTTAGAAAAAAACTTATATTATTCTGGAGCATATCTCCTGTTAGTAAACCATAAATGATACGTACAAAGAAAAACGCTCTAAACGAAGGTGCATTAAGTAGTAGCTAAAGCATTGGCAAATCACATAAAACAGTTAAAAAGTTAATTTTATATGAATTTTTATTGTTCATTTCGCCATACGAAGTCGCGCTCCCTTCGGCCCCTCGTCGTCTTACTTTGTTTGCGGAGCGCGTCTACGCACGCTACGCTCTGTTTAAAAATTAAATTATTGATTTGAAACCCAATCAGATCTCCACTCTAAACGCTAATAAGAAGGCTAAACCGCTCTTAGAGAGATTTCAGATTAGCGTAATTTTCTGCACGCAAACGGTCGCTTCTGCATACGCGCCCACACGAGCGCTAAATTACGCTCTTCAGAAACCGGAGTCGCGTAAACGGGCATATTTCGGCGTGTTCGCTCCAAACCGGTAGTGGTGTCGTGTCAATGTTAACAAGAACTCTGACGCTTGCGTTTATACGAGCTTAGAAGCGTGTCAACTCTCGTCTAGTACGAGTGGCGCGTGTGCCAAAAGGCGCCCCTATGCGCGCCTACATGCGTTTCCAAAAACGAGCTTAAACGCGCGTATAAAACGCTAGTCTGAAACCGCCCTAAGGAACTTAGCTGACGAACTCCGGAGTATTGTCGTAGGTACCTTTATGGTAAATATTCTGCATTTCGAAAATGGCTGCATAATTTATGTCGCTGGCCACCCATTCTATTATACAATATTTCTAGAAAAAGTATAGTTATTTTGTGACCATAAACTAGGTAAGTACATCGTTAGATATTAATTTTTTTTTCTACAAGCCGAATCCTGGAATTACAAAAGACATAAGTAACCTACTATATGGAAACATTCGTTGACTAACGACAAACTATAATATAGATCAGTTGGTTTTGCGATTTCAAATTGTTGAATGTGAATCATTTTAGAAGTGATTTATAATCATACTCGTATACCTTATGAGTGGTTTCAGTATTTGTACACTTTTTGTAAGCACGTGAATAGTAGTTAAGCTTTGTGAGCCGGGCCGACGCCATTTTACAAAAATACCTTGTTCTTAGATTTCAACTTTATGTCCATCCTCTTCTTTCTTACATCCATGTAAGATACTAAGTAACGTATGACGTATACCAACATCATTATAAGACATAGACTTTTTATTACTTGCACCATATACCTACAGAGTAAATGAAACCTGGTTAAAATCCTGCTTACTTAATATACAGGGTTATTCCTAATCGATTAGTATCCTTTTAGGGGCTTATTCTGTACATCAAAACTAACAACTTTTGTTCTGCGACTTTTGTCGAAACTCAAAAAAAATCAGCATACATACCATACATTTTGTCGAGGGTGAACGATATATTTCTATGGGAAAACATTTTTTTTGAGTTTTGACAAAAGCCGTAAAACAAAAGTTGTTAGTTTTGATGTACAGAATAAGCCCCTAGAAGGATGCTAATTGATTAAGAACGACCCTGTATAAAAAATACTTATAAGGGATTCGATATATCGATGATAATAATTATAACATTGATATTAGCACCTCGCTTGCCTTGCAATCAAGATCTTGCTATTAGCAAGTCCAAGTGTCCCATCTATATTGATTAAAATGTTTATGAGATATTACTAAGATTAGATGGGTATTAATAAGAAAAAACCGGACAAGTGCAAGTCAGGCTCGCATACCGAGGGTTCCGTATAAATCCAGAAAATTTCACAAAATTGGGAAGTACGTTGTTATAATCTCTATACTCATAATCATCATCGACTAAAGTTTTATTTTTTTACTTTTCTCGTCATTCATCGAAAATCACACATTATTTGAATAATTAAAAACCGGCTTTAGCATGTATTGTGCTAATGAAGCTCTTTTATATGATAACTTACATGATACGATTTACGCACTTTGATTTTTCAACCCATATTTTGTGAATCTAGTCCCTATTTCTTTTTTTTGTAATTTGACAAAAATTACAAAAAAAATAGGGTTCTGCACGGTCAATATTTGGATGGGTGACCGCAGGAGGAATTTTCCAACTGAAAGCTACCGTGACTCGGATGAGACGTCAAATTTTAGATCCCGGTTTTAACCGTTTGCCCATGTCAGAGGCCTTCAGGCGGCCTATAAACTCTGACACCAGGGCTAGCCACCCAACATTCAATATTTCTTACTCAAGCGATTGATACCAAAAACATAACATACAATTTACGCAGTGCAGCAGCTTTCCCCGGGAAAGTAAATTTAATCAAATATATTATACCTAAAATTATCTCAATGTTGAACAGAAAACCCAAAAACAGTGGTCGATTCACAGTCCTTTTAACATGGCTAAACAGTTAAAGCAACCGAAATCTACAATTTAATGTGTCATCCGACCATCGGATTGGCATTTTTTGTGCATTTTAGCCATGGCATTTTTAATATAGATCACTAACAGTTGACATAAATAACTTCACTCCATACATACACATAAGAATTCTTTCACTATTTCATCTTCAAAACAATCTCATTTTCTCGTCTAATCGTGTGATAGTCAAAGCAGTGTTTTATTTCTCAGTAACTTCATACTAGTGTAATAAAGCCAGATTTACGTTAATGAGTAGGTATTCTCTAAATTTTCTCAAAAGTATAGAACTTTGTGAATACTTGGACTATTCAGCATCAAATATTTGCCTGCGAATAAATGAAACTTACAAATACTCTTTATATATAGGTATTTATTAAATACATAAATATATCTCAATATGTATTGTATTTCGTTTAACTAGTGACAACTATCTCTTGTACTAGGTAATTAGGTAAAAAATAAATATTTAATTTTTCTATATTCTCTAATTTGTAATACTCTTCAGATCTATATTTTCTATATTATATATCTCTCAATATATCTCTATATTTTCTACCTTGTACAATATTACTATTGTAGTTATTCTCATTTAGAAAACAACAAAATCTAATTTAATTAAAATTTCATGTCGAAAATATGCATTACACATCAAGAACTATAAAATAAATAAGTCATATTTTAAAAGTAACAAGGTAGACTGATTAAAAATTAATATTTAAGTAGTTCCAAATAAACAAATATTTGTTAAATTGTTATAATTGAGAGAAAGTACATTTTATATATAAGTAGTTGTAGTTGTTTGTATGGGTAATATTTGCATCGGTTTGTTCAGTATAATAAACTAAAGACGTTATAACACAAACATAGTTTTATTTGATTACTAAAAATATGTAATAAACTTTTAAAAAGAAATTTCATAATCGACTTCGCTGTTCTAATTTTTCGCTAAGTAACGTAAGTAAGTAAAGTAAGTTTAAATATTTTATTTTGATTTTATATTATTATTTTTAGTTAAAATAACTGGGATTTTCATTAAAGACCTAAAATTCTCTTGTATCTATCGATAATTCAAGAGTCGGTAAAATTAAAGAAGTAAAAATATGTAAGTATTTCACATTACTGTAAAAACAAGCACAAATGTGAAAACAGTGCACAAACCTTCCTTTTAACAAGGTTTAATTAATAACTAAATCTATAATTCTTACTATCACAATAATTATATGAACGGAATCAAACATTTTTGATTTCATTTCATTTGAAAAATTGTATTAACAACATGTTCTCAAGTGCACATGCACTTAACATTAAGGTCGCAAATGTCGCGTTCCTATACTAAAGAGTCCCTATCACCCTATCCCAGATATCTGACGTCAAATCCAGATGCATTTCATCTACGTCTGCAATCTTATCCCCTGCCCTAGATGTTATTTATGGTACATACTTACATAGAAGTCACCCCTAGGATGGACCTGATGAAATGTAGACTTGAAATTAAAAGTTCTACTTACTTGGTGTCCACAACACACACTGAAACACTACCACTGTGATCACTGAACACTGTATTTTAGAGGGCACGTTTTAGATGATATTATTTTTTGGTGGGACTCGATGTGTGACGCGGGAGAGCGGCTGCGGCGACCGACCGCGGCGATGGCGCCAAAATGACTGAGGAGAAAGATGCCGGGGTTGCTAGGTCAGTGGGATATTCTCCGGAGAAGGAGGGCGGGGTAAAATGGAAATTTGGAATAAGGAAATTTTGGAGGGACACTCTCTTATACGTAAGAAAAGACAGATGAATAGGACAGGCTATACTCAAAGGCAGAACTGATATGTAGATTGTAAATGCATTTTTCAAATGTCTTCCTAGGAATTGAGCCCAGAGCTTTCTGCTTCAAAAATGTATGACCTACCAACTACGTCATAGTTTTAGGAGGGTTGAGGACGGATTTTTTTTATTACAGTTGATTCTCTTGTGATGTAGATTGCGTAATAAAACTTATTTATAGTAATAAGTATATCTACATTTATACAGAAATATGGGGATAAAAAAACATAATTTGACGAAATTATAAAATCTCGTTTTACTCAAGGCAATATCCGCGGTAGTTACTGTACAGTTTCGCTCACTATCGTTTTATCAGTCAGGTCACTGACTTGAACTATCTCATTCAAAGCCCGCATCGAATAAAAATAACGATAGAGAGTAGTAAATTGTGTATCTAGATATACATTATGTTTTAAACTAGCCCGCATTCTTTCTTTTTGCTAGAAATTGTTCAACATCAGGCAGTATGTAGTCAAGCGCAAACCTATACGGAATAAAATAAAATGCAAAAAGAAAGAATGCAGGCTAGTTCTCATTAATTGATTTTTGATACGATCCGTAGGAAAAGGAAAGTGGAAGAAATTGCATGTTCGTTAAATAATTATTATGTATTTAAAAATATGTATATGTAGTATATCAGTCTCTGGCAGCCATATCACAAGCTTTGCTTAGTTTGGTGTCAGGGGCCGTGTGTAAGATGTCCCCAAATATTTATTTATTTTATTGTTAAACCAAAGAGGTATAGGAAAAGATACTTGCTCAGACTTGTAATGCCTTTTGACCTACTTATCGCTTTGACCTGACTACAGTCACTAAGTTTTGACGATGTAGTGATGTGCCCAAGTCACGATTTTTCTACGGCCACTAAGTAATGACTCAGGTCCGCTACGAAACGACCACCATGTTACAATTAATTTGCCAGTGAAAGCTACGCTCTGACCTAGATACAACTACTACGCTACGACCGCCTCGCTACAATTAGCCTACAACTACTACGATTTGACCTAGCGACAACTGCTACGCCATGTTTACAAAGCACGACTTCCATACGACTACAAAGCTAGGACCTACTAGGATTTAGCTACAACTGCTACGCTATGACTTGGCTACAACTGCTACGGTATGACCTGGCTACGCATGCTACTCTATGACCTGGCTACGACTGCTACGCTATGATCTAGCTACGATTGCTACGCTATAACCTGGCTACGGCTGCTACGCTATGACCTTGCTACAACTGCTACGCTATGACCTAGCTACGACTGCTACGCTATGACCTAGCTACGACTGCTACGCCATGACCTTGCTAAGACTGCTACGCCATGACTTGACTATGATTGCTACGCTATAACCTGGCTACGACTGCTACGCTATGACCTTGCTACGACTGCTACGCTATGACTGGCTTTCAACTGCTACCTTCCGACCAGTCAATTACAATATAGCTAGAAGCTCTATCTACTCTACAACTTGGCCCAACTGCTACTACTATCTCGCCACAACCATTACCGAACACAAAATTCACAACATCATTTTAAAATTTTCCCTCAAGTTTTCCCCTCTTATCTGGTTTGTCTTAAAACCTGGTATCCCCGCAATTTCTGAAAGCACCACCTAACAAAATTTACTCTTAAATTTACCCCTGAAATTCCCCAGTTCGATGCAGCTGGCATCCCCTCGGTTCCCGAGAGCTGAGGGAGGGGCGCCTGCGTAACCCTGCCTCCCGCTCAAAACTTACCCAAATCGAACCTCCCGGCTGGACCGACGTACAGACCTAACTTTTATATGAGCACTAATTACTTAACTTTTAATTTACTACTACGTATCATATCGTAGAGTAAAACATTAATTATACAACATTTTTCTACTGATTACAGGACACTTTTTTGACCAATTTTTACTATCTCACAATCTTTAAATCGCTAAAAATCAGTAGATCCATCAAAAGTTCATTGAACAACTGACTTCAATTCCTGAGCACGTAACAGTTAGTTATAATGATAAAGCCGGAAACATACTATCGGACGCGGCTGACGGACGCGACTGACAGCCGCGACTTAGCAATGTGCACAGTCTTAAAACATCCGGTGTGCCAGATCGCTCTCGGACGTCCGAACGCTCAAGGACGTCCGAAGGTGACGTCCGCGACTTATGTCCGATAGTGTGCACGGCTCAGTGTACTTTCATAGTCTAGGTCGCGGCTGTCAGTCGCGTCCGTAAGCCGCGTCCGATAGTATGTTTCGAGCTTAAGTCCGGCATTAAAATAATTTTTCTTTGTTTTTTAGGTAAAAAATAAAAGACAAGCTACCTTGTCTTTGTCTTTATATTTTATTTTTTCACCTTATCCAAATTAGACATCCACCGGCTAGACCAACGTACGAACCTAACTTTTATATGAGAACTAATCATTTAACTATTTACTAACCACGACTCCCATAATTCCAAGTAACATATAAATTATACAACGTATTCTAGAGTCCTTACTGGTAACAGAATACTTTTTTTAAATGACAAACACATTCTGGGATATTTCTGCACTCATTTTTGTATAAACTTTTACTATGGCACCAATCCTAAAACCATTAATTAAAATCCATAATAATTATTTTTTGCAAAAATCCGCATGTCCGACTTCAACCGTGTACGGGATTCCCGAATGTTTCGCACGGATTGATGTAGCATTTTACACATTATTGTTGATTTATCAAAAATGGCCCAGCCATTTCGATAAAATTAGAGCAATTTCGTAGTAATACTCTTTCTAATGAAAAATAATTACCGAAATCGGACCACTACATAAAAAGTAATACGTGGTTACACATAAAAAAATATTTATTGTATATACGCGTCGGAAGAAGCCGTGGTGGTCTAGTGGTAGTTACACCCGCCTTACAATCGTGAGGTCGTGGGTTCAAATCCCGGTCCCGTACCAATGAGTTCTTTGGAATTTATGTACGGAATTTAACACCGCTGGCGTTTCGGTGAAGGAAAACATCGTGAGGCAACCTGCATATGTCAGTAGAAGAAATTCGATGGCGTATGTGAATCCACCATCCCGCACTGGGCCAAGGTGGTGGATATGGTCCAAAGACCCTTCGTGGGTAGGCTTACGTCATGCAGTGGACTATTAAAAAGGCTGATACAGTATAGTACAGTACATACGCGTCGAATTGAGTACCTCCTCCGTTTTCGTTGGTCAAGAAGTCCAACTTACAGCTGGTTTTAATTCGTATGCAAAAGTAAAAGTTAGTTAAAATGATATGTCTGGATTCTAAAACTATTATCTTTGTTTTTAGGTAAAAAATAATATTCAAGCTACATCTCTATCTCTACCTCTACTCTACGACTACCTCTCGCTTAAAACTTAGAACCTCTACCCGGCTGAACCGACATACGGGTTTAACTTTTATATCAGCACTAATCACTTAGGTAACTATTTATTAACCATTACCTATCATATGGTAGAACATAAATTATACACTTAACAGTTAATTACTTATTTACCATTAATAAAATAAATAAATAAAATTGTTTATTTGGGCATAAGTTTACAATAGTCTGAATAATTGACCCAAAGGCTCCTTAACTAGTTAGAAACTGTATTTCAGGAGCCGATGGACTCTCCAATAAATACACAATTTAAAAATTACGCCAGTCATACATTATTATACAATAAAATTTAGAGTTGAAAAGATGAAAGCCAAAGTTATTAACATTAAGAAAAAAAATATTCAAAAAAATCTTTACAATCTGATAACTACGTAAGTATGTTTTATGAATATGTGTGTGTGTGTGTGTGTGTGTGTGTGTGTGTGTGTGTGTGTGTGTGAGTGTGTGTGTGTGTGTGTGTGTACATGTGGGTGCGCGAAAGTACCATTACCATGATACTATGGTAGTGCAAGATAAATTATAATCTACGTATTCTACTGGTAGTAGAATACGTTAAATAACATATAAGGTATGGTACCGGAGCTGATCTGATGATAGAGTCGGAAGGTGACCAATGACCATAGGAACTCCTGTACTAAACAAGATAGACCCGTCCTGTTTGGGCTCGTTTTACTTGTCTTGACCAGCACTCTGCTGCTACATGATATCCAGGATCTCAAAGCATTGTATTTAAAAACTTACATTTTTGTAATATTTTTTTGTTTCTTATTTATGCTAGAGGAGAATACGTGAAAATCCAAACAAGACCAGTCGTGGTCAATATCAAATCTATTTTTTGACGTTCGTTAGAATTGCCTTATAGTCACTTAGTGTAGGCGCGAACTGATCACAAAATCAATAACCATGATGTTCGACCAGTATATTAAGTATGTTTCATACAGCCATTAAATATGATTTTAATACGCGGGCGGAATCGAAACTATAATTTTATAGTAAAGGGTGAACAGGTACAACAAAGCACTCTGTATATTTAACGAACCCATAACACGCGTCCGTCCGAATTCGGACTAAAGATGCAGATGTATAACTCAAAATCTCATACCTTTAAACCTCAGAGCAAATAAAAAAATCCAGAGAGAACGTCGTTGAGCAGTCAAGTGAAGCCGGTTTTTTATACATGTGTGAGTGCGTCGCTGTTGCGCCGCCATAGTTTGACTGACAAGCCAAGGCGTAGTTTCATAGTTACCTGGATGTGTGTGAAGAAATCATCGCCGATGATTTCTTCGTTTGATGAGTATCTCCTTCCACAAACCCATTTTTTTAAGTTTTGAAACAAAAAGAAATCGCTTGTCAAGAACAAACAGCTCGATCAATCTGTCAAAAAAATTGACAGTTATCGTTGTAAAAATGAGGCTACATGATGGCATATAAATTTTGCGGTAGTGGTGCTATCAATCGGCAAACACGGGAACCTTATCATACAGCCTCCATCCATCCATCCATCAGCCGAAGGACGTCCACTGCTGGACATAGGCCTCCCCTATGGATTTCCAATAAGACCGGTTGGAAGCGGCTTGCATCCAGCGCGATCCAGCGGCCTTAATGAGGTCTTCCGTCCACCTTGTGGGTGGACGTCCTACGCTGCGCTTGCCGGTACGTGGTCTCCTCTCGACTCGAGAACTTTTCGACCCCATAGGTCATCAGCCCTCCGCGCTATGTGCCCATTGCCATTTCAACTTGCCAATCCGTTGGGCTATGTCGGTAACTTTGGTTCGTCTACGGATCTCCTCATTTCTGATTCGATTCATACAGCCTAGTATAGCTACATTTAATTTGTTTGATTTCATTGTGACAATACCGGATTGCCTAGTAAGTTAGTACTTACACTTAGAGAGATTATGATTATGACACTTGTGAGATTATGACGGTGTTCACTTTTTTCTCGCAGCATTTATGAAACGTAGAATACCTATGTACCACTGGAACTAAGCCAGTATTTGTCTTGGGCGATTTGCATCGCTTATTTCAATCAGGACTCTTAACAACTCTCTTCCTTAGCTCGGGAGTTAAAATTTATACAAAGTTAACTCTAGAGTCCCTCACTATGCTTAGCGTCTAATAATTATAGGTATATTGCTCGCAACACAAGACACGTGTTCGTTCTCTAGGTGCATAATCTACCATTAAAAATTTAGATAAGCCGCGGATTGATGCGCCAGGAGACGAACTTTAAAACCTGCAGGCCAATCGCGTTAATTTTAAATAGCTGCGTTCCATCTGTAATTCAGTTAAAGTTCGGTTGCAATTGTAGTTAAGTTTCGATTCAGCTTCCAGGAATTAGGTATTGCGCTAAACATCATACACCAACCGTTCATTTGACACCGGTTACGTTCCAACTCTGATCGAGTTGCGTTTCAACTTTAGTCAGAATCATTAGTGCGATACGAAAATAGACAAAAAGTCGAAATTCGGTTAAAGTTCAATTGTAGTTCACCTGTAAATTTTAGTGCGATTGGCCAGCTGGTTTTACGGCTCGTCGACAAAGTTCGCCAGTTCACTGCAAAAGCTGCGGTTTTAAAAACTGACGAGCCTGGCTCGCGGCTCGTCTGACTCCGAACATGACAACATTTTATATCCAACTAGCGACCCGCCCCGGCTTCGTACAGGTATATTATACATATAGACCTTCCCCTTGAATCACTCTATCTACTAAAAAAACCGGACAAGTGCGAGTCAGGCTCGCACACCGAAGGTTCCGTACAAACACATTGTTAAAATAATTAAAAACCTGTTTTAGCGTGTGCTAATGAAGTTCTTTTATATGATACCTTACATGATACGATTTACTCACTTTGAATTTTGAACCCATATTTTGTGATATTTGAGGCCCAATTTTTTTGTGATTTAAATAAAAATGTACAATTTTCAGATTTATTCCTATATGTGTACTCTGAGACAATGCTTCTCGCCAAATTTCATAGTTCTATGTCAACGGGAAGTACCCTGTAGGTTTTGATTTTTGTGAGTGTCGAAATATGCGGTTTTTACGACATAAACGGCTCTAACTTTTTTAAACGATAACTGAGAAGTTTTTCTTTTACACAACTGCATGAAATTATAGATTTACGTATACAGCTTAAATTTCAACTCGATATCTCAACGCGTTCCCGAGATAAAGAGTCTTGACATACACACAGACGGACAGACGGACAACAAAATAATCCTATAAGGGTTCCGTTTTTTTCCTTTGAGGTACGGAACCCTAAAAAGCGCTTGCGTAGTAAAATCAGTTGCGTAGTTTTATAGATATAAGCATACAATGGGACAGACAGCGGGAAGCACCTTTTTTTTATAGTGATGATAATTATAATGCTGATAATGATTGACCCGAACTAAACTTAAAATAGTCGAACTTTAAATTTAAACCAAGTGTTAAAAGTGATTCGTACAGCAGTTTTAAATATCCTTCTGTAATATTCTGTTCGCGAGGAACTCATTAGAATAGCCTCCCCTCGCTAACAACATTTCACGGCCAGTAGTTCCTCGAGTCGCGGTAATGTTTTCGGACAATATCGTGAGGATAAAAAGGAAATAGCTCCCCCATTAATATTAAAGGTGTCTGGGTTTTTAGGCATTTATGATTTTTTTATGTACTGTTTTGTATAATGTTGCTATTCAGCTTTTAGCGTCTGACGCGAATAGAGAGGGATTTTGTAACTTTCTCTTTACTGTAGAGTAGTTTGCCTGGGTGTTGGTCAGCGATTACCGAAGTTAAGCAACGTTCGTCACGGTCTTTCTTTGGATGGGTGACCGCGGGTGGCATTTTCCATCTGAGCGCTATCGCAACTCGAATTACACGTTAAATTGGAGGTATCGGTTGTTTTAACCGTTTAGCCATGTTAGAGGCCTTCAGGTTTAAAAACTCTGACACCCAACCTATACGAATTTACTCATGTTTCTGTGTGAATGTGATTAGATCATCATCTATCTATCTATTCAGCCTGTTCCACCTGCTGAGTGCTGACTGCTGAGTATAGGCCTCCTCTCTTTCTCGCCATTCTTTCCGGTCTTGTGCTAGCCTTATCCATTGCTTCCCGACAAGTTTGATGACGTCATCCGACCATCGGACTGTTGGTCTGCCTCTATGTCTTCGTCCTTCTCTCGGGCACCACTCGGTGCCTGCCTTGGTCCACCTGTTGTCATCCCGTCTAGCCAAGTGTCCTGCCCATCTCCACTTTAGCTTGGCGATGCGTGTGCCTACGTCCTCGACTTTTGTGCGACATCGAATGTCCACGTTTGGGACATGATCAATCAAGCGGATACTTAAAATGGCTCGTTCCACAGCTCTTTGAGCTACACGGAATTTGTAAATATGCTCTTTAGTAAGGAGCCATGTTTCAGCGCCGTTTCAGCCATTATCATCATATCAGTCGTATAATTTCAACTGTTGAATATTATCCATCCATCCATCAGCCATAGGACGTCCACTGTTGGACGTAGGCCGGCGAATTGGCAAGTTGAAATGGCAGTGGGCAGGGCACATAGCTTAGAGGACTGATAACCGACGGGGTCGAAAAGTCCTCGAGTGGAGACCACTGTCCAGCAGTGGAGTGACTGTTGAATATAGGCCTACCAATAATTTCCAATAAGGTCGATTGAAAGCGGTTTACATCCAGGTTTATAACATCATGATATAATAATGGACTGTTTTCGATGCTGTTTTTTGTTTGGTACTGCTGTGATTGGTATGATTTCAGGTGGATTTAATATTTTTCGTGGGTTTTCCAAATTGTTAGTTGTAGGTACACGTCTCAGAAGACAGTTATTTCTTGTTTGATTTCTTTTTCTATGCTGAGACTGACAAATGTACAAGACACACGACGCCAAAATCCTCTCAAGAAAAAAGAAAGCAAAAATCGTTATTTATTTAAGAGCAACTTATGGTATTGGTTCCGTTAGTGCATTACAGTGCCAGCAAAGCACTGAAGTGCACTTTGGTGCTCGCTAAGTCAGTAATTGTTCGGTACAGTGCACTGTAGTTTTATTTGGCAGAGATAATAAGGAAGTATGGGCTACTCTGAAACAGCTAAACGTGGAAAAGGTCAATTTTATATGTAACACTCCTAATACCGAAAGGTATAGGTAAAGGCTTTGTGTTTCAGTCTGTAGCATCATAGCTACGTTATACAGGAACATACGTATTTTTTATGATATTTTTTTTTCATATAAAGGCGACCGAGATGGCTCTATCGTGTGTAACATTTATAATATAATTATTTGATTGTGTATGCGTGTGTTTGTCGATGACATCATATAATATATATGTGAGTATATATCCCCTAAACTTCACAAAAAAGATTGGTATTATTCCAGCGTGTAAGCATGTCGTATATTTCACGTGAATGAACGGATTTTGACGCGATTTTTTGGTGATGGGTGGAAAAAATTACGAATCTTCTTGCGCCGGCATAGGCATATTTACAGGGATTAAGAGTACCTACCTATGTGTTATTTACTTTCGTCATATGGTGCATAGGAAGGCCCAGGTACTACAGCGAATTTGCTACGACCGATAATGATGAATCATCATCCGCTCTGCATCCGCAGTAACGCTCATAGTGTAGTTTGACTAGGTGTTTGTCAGCGATCACCAAGTTAAGCTACTTTCGGCACGACCAATCTTCGGATGGGTGAACGGGGGTGGCATTTACAACTGAGCGCTACCGAGGCTCGGATGACACGTTAAATTGTAGGCCCCAGTTGTTCTAACCGATTAGCCAAGTCAGAGGCCTTCAGGCGACTTAAAAACTCTGACACCAGGGCTAGCCACCCAGCCTATACGAACCTTATTTATCCCACTGCTGGGTCTTGTTCTTTCTCTTATGGTGCCAGTAATCAAAATGATAAAAAATAGTTCTTTTGTTTGTGAGTAGCCCACTGAGTGCTGATTGGAAGAGCAAGAGTTGAAAGCAACCATTACCCACCTATTAGCCGCGTCTTCCTTTGTACTGGTTAGCTGTCCCCTGACCTTCTTTGTTAACTAACTTTACAAAAAAGGAGGCGTCTCTCACATCGGTTCGCAAGATAATAAATAAATAATTTCGTCTAGCTGTCAGCTTACGCTTGGGTGCAAGGTGTTGTGTGGCCCATCGCTGTCAGTGTGGTACTGCAGTTGACCAGCTCGGTCACTACGGTCTCTCTTGCTCAAGTAGCGCTGGTCGGATTGAACGCCACGGCAGCCTACGCAGGGCTTTTGTCACCGCCAATATCGCAGCCGTACTCGAACCGAGTGGGTTGGCGCGTGGTGATGGCAAAAGGCCTGACGGCATGACGTTGGTCCCATGGAAGTGTGGACGGCCCTTAGTATGGGACGCAACTTGCGTCGATACTTTGGCACCGTCACATCTTCCTGAGACTCAGAGAAGGGCTGGAGCGGCGGCCAATTCGGCTGAGCAGCACAAGCGGCGCAAATATGCTAACCTCGGTAGTGGTTACATTTTTGAGCCATTTGGAGTTGAGACTTTGGGTCCGTGGGGGCCGGGAGCTCATCTCGTTTTCAAAAGTCTTTCTGAGCGTCTGGTGGACGCGGCGCGTGACCAAAATGCTGGTGTTTATTTGGCTCAACGTATAAGCATTGCCATTCAGCGTGGCAATGCTGCCAATATGCTGGGCACGCTGCCAACTGGCAGTGGGCTTGAGCACTTGGATTATCTTTAGACCTTCGAGGGTCTGTGGATGATCCAATTGCTTTCTATGTAGTAGTAGTGTAGGTAGTTTTAGCATATAAAGTAGTATTGTATCATATTGAGGTAATAAAGGCACAAATAAATTGTTTTTGTACAAGTATGTTACGATATTGTATGTTACGAGGTTGCTTTGAGATATCTATACTAGTCTCACTTTCAGTCTCGCTAGTAAGCTACGTAACTGGCAACTTTACAAAAGTCGCATAAAAAGTGTTTGATTTGACTCAGTACTTTTGGAGCAATTAATAAATAGCGCCTGCTTAAATATCTTAGCAATTTCATGTCAGCAGTTCTATCTTACAACTCAAATGCATGGGGAGGTAGGTATATACCTACTTAGGAGGTATAGTAGTTTCATTTTAATTACATTTATTCAAATAAATATTTTACTAAGAAACACCCCGCGACACAGGTCGGTGTGGAATCCAGAGCACTTATAAATGTTGGATGAAAGTTTTTGTGTAAATAAATGCAATGTTGATTCTGATTTATTGATATGTACCTGTAATGGTGCCGCCACACTCTCCACGAGGCGACACGAGCACCACAGCTGTAGCTAACTTTACATCGTAAACAAGTATACAAGTCGGCGATGTGAAGTTAGCTATAGAAGCGGTGCTCGTGTCACCTCGTGGAGAGTGTGGCGGCACCATAATAAGCACCTTGCTAGTCTTTATTCTGTTCTAGTTTAAACTGGAGATAAAATATATTCTGATTCCGTGTGTAGCAAATAAATTTGACGTTTTAAAACATCAAATAAAGAGACAAGTCCCACTAAAGCGAGTGCATCAATATTCAGCTGACGGAGCGTGAGCGTGCGAGTCGCTGCCGGCGAATTGGATTGTCAAACAAATGTACATTGCGAGATTTGATATGTACTAGATTTATACTGAAACTAGTTTCGTAAAACCACTAAAAAGCCACAAATACGATTTTGTTGTTATTGAGAGTTGTGAGTTTGATAACTCAACGAGCGAGCGAAAAGTCTATGCCTGAAGTGGACTATAGAATAAAAAGTAAAGTAATAGAAACTGTATTATAATAGCAAGAGATATCACTTTGTCCCATTTTATGTTAGAAAAAGATGCTCATACACCCGAACTTAGCATTGAGCTATCTCGGGGGTCCAAATTCAAAAAGGTAAAAAGTGGGAAAGTAAAATGATCAGAGATTTGAACCTTCTTACTGAAACTAGACGGTTCAAATTTCAAAAGACCAAGTGAAACCAAATTTTAACTATTTTGACATTCCAACTGGTGATTTTGACGTATGCGCCAGACATTGCGTTTTTTTTGTCCCACTCAGTCTCGCGTATGCTGTATAACCAGATATAAATAACACACAGCTGTAACGTAGTTTTTATTTGAGTAAAATTTACCGATACTTCTATTACTTGTCATTCTTCTCAGAGATGGACAATATTTTCTGTCAACTTTCCTGATGCCTTAACTTGACAAATTTTGACGAAACTTAATATCTAGGTTTTTTATTAAATGTCAGCGATTTTTTAACATTTCCCTCTAAAAGGGAGATATATGGATGTAGCGCTATTTATTTATAAACCGATTGTTTAAGTGAGTTACGGGTTTTTCCGGATGGTCTAACTTGATAGTCTAACTGATTTGCCCAACAGGAAAATAAGTCCGCGCGGTCAAATTGCTGGACTCTGAAACTTGTTTCTGAATAACATTATAAATGACAACCAAAGTTGTCTTATGTACGAACGACCGAAATTTTAAGTAAATGGTAGAGAAAGCCAATTCCCGGAAGTTTTTACTCTCTGGAAACGATTGATTACTTTATAGACCACACACCACACACTAGAATAGAATAGAATAGAATAGAATACTTTATTGACCTTATAACTACGTGTGTTACATTAGGTACGTCAAATTTACAATCAAAAGAAAATCATAATTATACAAATTTTAGCAGTCTGGCAAAAATAGTATAAACTATAATGAAAATATAATCCAAAACTGATAACATAAACTATTGATGTCAATGTTAAAAAATATAAAATGTACTAAAAATATATAAAAGTTTAACGTATGACAAGAAAATAAAAGTCAGTGTTAATTAATAATAAAAACGATCAGTAAATTTAAATGAAAACAAATTGCACAGAATAATATAAAAATGTCCAGTACATAATAATCAAGTTAAAAAGTCAAATTTCATCAATTATCTATTAATATTACACGTAACTTCATTTTCTTTTTATTGTTCGTTCTACTTAATATCAGAGTCCTTTTCACACAAGAATGAAGATTCGCTTAGATGCATGCTCATAAATTCATTGATGGAATAAAAAGGATTGATTTCGAAAAATTGCTTTAGTTTCCTTTTAAAATCATTTGCATGTAGTTTAGTTATAGCTTTTGGTAGCTTTTTAAACATAGCAATTTTGTTATAGATGCCTTGTTTTCTAGCTTTGGTAAGCCTTACTTGTGGCATATACCAGTCATCATTGCTTCTGAGATTATAATTGTGCTTTTGTCTCTTTTTTTGTAACTACCAGTTTGCCAATTTCATCATACATTTCTATCAGACAGTTGTAAATGTATAGAGATATCACAGTCATAATTTTATTCTTTTCAAACTCTGGTCTAGCAGAGGAACGTTTCTTCAGTCCGAATATTATTCTGATGGCCTTTTTTGCGCCTTTAGTACTTTTTGGACGTCTGCGCCGTTACCCCACACAGTAATGGCGTATCTAATTCTGGATTGAATATAAGCGTAGTACAAAGCTATTATAGATTTTTTATCTAACAGAGATCTTAATTTCAACAAAGCATAGTTCGCACTTGAAATTTTTTTACATAACTTTTCTATATGGGCCGAATGGCTAATAGTATGATCAATAGTGTAACCTAGAAAAATATTTTCTTGTAAACCTGGATTTTTATTTAAGCCCTTACGCGACGGATACTGCATGATCACACTAGCTCTATAAAATGATTTGATTGCCAACATGCCTGAAACGGACTTGTTATACACAAATATCATAGCTTTGATTGAACTTTGTTTACATAATTTTACTTAAAATTAAGTTAATTATTGTATAGAATTTAGTTGTGATTTCTTTTTTATATTGAGTCTGGCACGTTTTGGTGCTTACTGTAAGTGTCTGAATATTTCGTTAATAAATAAATAAATAGACGAGAAAAAATAGAGAAATCTGTCAGTTTTATACATTTGCAAGTTTCAGTACGTCGGCTTGAGTTTGAGTACGTCGGCTTGAGTTTTTAGGAACCCTAAGAATTTATTTATGAATCATAACACCTAGAATGTAAGAAAGGTTGGTTTAGTTATTTTTTTTTTTAGTTTTAAGGAAGAGATCGGTAATCATTATGTATTTTCGTTTTATTAATCTACTCTGCCAAATTATGAGTTTTAAAAACTAAAAATACTGACAACCTAACGTGTATAATTTAAAGATAAAAAATAAAGTAAGTAATATAAGTAACTTCGTATTGACCGGGTGGCTAGCCCTGGTGTCAAAGTTTATAAACTACCTAAATCCATTTGACATGCCTTAACGGTTAAAACAACCAGTACCTACAATTTAACGTGTTATCCGTGCCACGGTAGCAACGGTATATTTTGTCGATTTGTCGATGTGAAATTGCGCGAGTAAAAAATCCTTGTTTTAAAAAAATAATATTTATTGTACCTATTTCCGCTCTGTCATGGGCATATAAGTTAAGGATACCATTCAACAGTCCAAATTCAATCATAAACAAAATTAGTAATTAATCATCTAACTGTACCAAGGTTGGGCTATGATTAGGTTAGGTTAGGGAAAAAATGTTAGGTTAGGTTAGGCTTAGTTATTATGTTTATGACTAGTTTTTACCCACGGCTTCGCCCGCATGATATTTTGATTTTTGACGCAATATCATTATAATTTATAGCCTATGTGTTATTCTGATATATAAGCTATATTATTGCAAAGTTTCATCTCAACCCGTTCAGTAGTTTTTGCGTGAAAGAGTAACAAACTTCCATACATCCATCCATCCATCCATCCATCCATCCATCCTCACAAACTTTCGCGTTTACATTAGTAAGAAGTAGGATTTTAAAAAAATAATGAACCTAATATGAAATTAGCTCACCTTACTTTTCTGTTACAGGTTTAATTATTTTTTGTTTTTTTAACGGATTATTTCTAATTAACTTATATACCCAAGACATAACGGAAATACAATAAATATTTATTCAAAACAAGGATTTAAAGATGAACTTCCGCTAAGTAACGCCTGATTCAATAAACTATCTAAAAATTACTTTAATGATTTCTTGTCCACTAATTCATGAAGTCGACGACCTGGATAATAAAAAAGTTCTTACTCCGTCATCGTTTTGATGAATGATCCGCCGATGGGCTATAAATTAGTTTTCTTTCGTAATTCTCGCAAGTATCAGAACTATCGGGTTCATTTCCTCTGAAGGGAGTAAAAAGTGACGTAATTTCCGCTTCTAAAAATAAAAGTATTTCCTGTTAAGGCCAAAGTTTTTGATCAGAGTGCAAAAATAAATTCTTATAATGGATTTTTTTCCTTAGTATTGTCTCGTTTAGCTATGTCAGAGGCCTTCAGGCGGCCTAAAAACTCTAACACCAGGGCTAGCCACCCGGCCTATACGAACTCACTTAACTGTACTCTTAAGAGTCATTAATTGTTAAGTTAATGAAACAACTACGTTTTGATTATAAGTTAAAAAATCAGCTGTTTCATACATTTTGTCGATTCCTATTTGCAATTTTTTGAAACAACTGATATTTTTTATTATTATTATATACGACGGGACTAATCGCGCACTAAAATTACGAGATAAATAAACACTTCCTCATCCCGACATTTCGGCCGAGTTGCATCGACCGTGGTCACGGGTAGACTCAATTATTTATCTCGTAATTTTAGTGCGCGATTAGTCCCGTAGTATGTAATAATAATGTGTTCAAATCGCGAAAGTTTAAAAACAACAGCTGATATATATTTTTTTTAATTTTGTGTTGGCCATAGTAAAAGTTGTTCGAAACGATGGTCTGAATCGGGTGATTTCGGTTTAGTACAGGGTAAGCAAATAACCCTGTATACCTACCTATAACGTACCCAGTAGTTTTCATTAAGTTTGTTTTTTTTTTGTTTGTTTAGAGCGCGTGCAACATATTATTCGCGATCTCGGTGTCACTCTCGATACCAAGCTGACGTTTAAAGACCACATTATTGAAACCATTTGAAACATGCAGCCGCTCTTATAAGCCTTTTTTTTATTTTATTTCAAATAGGTTTGCGTTAAACTACACACTGCCTGATGTAAAGCAGATATGCGGTCTAGGATGAAGCACGCTTACCTAGAAGATACCTATTTACTCGAGATTTGAAGACACCTACATTGTACTTTAACGACTGTACTTCCTCATTCTGACAGTCTCTCAACTTTCGCGATTTGAACACATTATTATTATATGCTACGGGACTAATCGCGCACTAAAATTGCGAGATAAATAAATACCTCATCTTCCCGACGTTTTGGCCGAGTTGCATCGACCGTGGTCACGGGTAGACTGGTCACTGGTTTTTTGCTTGTTTAATAAAATGTGTTAAGAATGTAATTTTAATCAAAATTGTTATGTAACTTGTCGTATGCCTTGGCTCATGCTGTTGGTGCGGCGAGCAATGGACTTTAATAAATAAATAAATTATTTGAGTAAAAAGAATACTTTCAAATACCTAACTTTGTTTTATTTCTATTTGTTATGGCTAATTACATACTGGTATGACAAACTCACCCTCCGTGGGTAGGCCTACGTCCTGCAGTGGACTATTAAAAAGGCTGGTACAGTACAGTACAGTACAGTCTCTGGCAGCCATATCACAAGCTTTGCTTAGTTTGGGGTCAGAGACCGCGTGTAAAATGTACCCTTTTTTTAAAAAAAAAAAAAAAAAAAAAAAAGAACTAGTATGACCAAGAGGAAACACCCGAGCTTAGGTAGCATAAAGTGGCTTATAGGTAAAATTTGTTTGAAAATCCGCTGATCAGTTCAGCTCTAATCTTCGCGCTGGACAGCGCATGTAGGCTGGATCTTGAGCCATTATGGGCCGATTCCAACTTTTTGACGGCTCTGAAGTTAGCTACAGATCTTCAGTCAGGATTGGGTTTCCAGCAGCTTATAGCTGATTTCACAGCCGCCAAAATGTTTGATTTGGCCTATAAGTAGCCAGCAAGCGTCGGCCAGCGATCGCGCGCGGCTAGCGCAGGTCTCTACGCAGGTAGGCTGGGTCGGCGGCTAGCAGCTGGAGAGCTAGCTCGACATCTCCCTTTGGGAAGGGTGTCTATACAACTTCATCTTAAGTAAAAGTCCGTTATAATACGCTAGGAATGTTATTGCGCTTTTAACATTAGGTAATCAGACTCGATATGGTCTCACGGCTGAAATTTACTAAAACTTCAATTTAACCATTTAATATTTTATTTGTATGGATTGGGTGTCCAGCAGCTCATAGCTGATTTCACAACCGTCAAAATGTTTGATTTGGCCTATAAGTAGCCAGCAAGCGTCGACTAGCGGTCGCGCGGCAGTCGGCTAGCGCGTGCACTCGGTCGCTGCGCAGGTAGGCTGGGTCGGCGCTAGCAGCTGGAGAGCTCGCTCGACATCTTCCTTTGGGAAGGGTGTCTATAAAACTTCATCTTAAGTAAAAGACCGTTATAATACGCTGGGAATGTTATTGCGCTCTTAACATTAGGTAGGTAATCAGACTCGATACGGTCTCACGTCTGAAATATACTAAAACTTCAATTTAACCGTTTATATTTATTTTTGTTTAACAAAGCTAAGTATCACTCAATAGTCAATCTTTGTTCACGAGGTGACCTACGATCAGTCTTAAATCTGTGTGTGTCTAGTAGCCAGCAAGCGTCGGCTAGCGGTCGCGCGGCAGTCGGCTAGCGCGTGCACTCGGTCGCTGCGCAGGTAGGCTGGGTCGGCGGCTAGTAACTTTAGGGCTCGCTTAGCATCTCCCTTTTGAAAGGGTTTCTCTGGGACTTCGGACACGCGGGACAACCAACGGGATTCTATACAACTGGAAATACAATATCGTTATATTTTGTCGTAGTCGTTTCAGCTATAGACGCTATAGTACGTCCACCGTTGATCTTTTGTTTATTATCGTTTGACTACATACTGCCTGATATTAAGCAGACATACAGTCTAGGGTGTAGCATGCTTACCCAATAGATATATTTACTTGAGATTTTAAGACATATTTGTCGAACATTGGCGAGCGTTTCACATAAATGTAGAATACATGTATGGAACAGCTGCTTTCTTTTTTAAGTTTTGACAAAAGTTGTTAGTTTTGATGTACAGAATAAGCCCCTAAAAGGATGCTAATTGATTAGAAATAACCCTATTGATTTTAAACTTTCGCGATTTGAACACATTATTGTTAAATACCACGGGACTAATCGCGCACTAAAATTACGAAATAACCCGATGTTTCGTCGGAATGATGAGGTATTTATTTATCTCGTAATTCTAGTGCACGATTAGTCCCGAAGTATATAATAATAATATAAATAGCCCTGTATACACGATCTGAATCTCATAAGATGATCAAGATTCAAGATTTGTATGATGGAGCAAACCGTAAACTTAGCAGGAATGCCACTTTTGTACTCAACCCAAGCGCTTTATGGAGGTAACGAAACGTAACGTTCGTAACCTGCGCAATGCTTTCTCGCTATATTTTTAGAATTAGTTAAGTAGGACTTTGATTCGGTCGAGACAAGGGCTGTGCTCGAGTCTCGCCAACTATGACGTATTGACTATCGGTACATCGAAGTGTTGAAGTGCTTGTATAATAACGCCACTATGTCAGTCCGAGTACAGAAAAAGAGCTCTAAGGCAATCCCTTTAAAAAGAGGCGTAAGACAGGGAGACGTGATTTCTCCGAAACTGTTTACGACTACTTTGGAGAACGCTTTCAAGCTCCTGGAATGGAAAGGATTCGGCATCAATATCAATGGCGAATACCTCTCTCACCTTCGGTTTGCCGACGATATAGTGGTCATGGCACAATCGATGGAAGAGCTCAGCACCATGCTGGAAGGCCTCAATCGGGTTTCTCAACAGGTGGGTCTTAAGATGAACATGGACAAGACGAAAGTCATGTGTAATTCCCATGTTTTACCCACCCCGATTTCAAAGAACCAAAGTGAGCGACATAGCCCAATGGATTAGCAAGTTGAAATGGCAATGGGCAAGGCACATAGCGCGGAGGACTGATGACCGATGGAGTCGAAAAGTTCTCGAGTGGAGACCACGTACCGGCAAGCGCAGCGTAGGACGTCCACAAGGTGGACGGATGACCTCAATAAGACCGCAGGATCGCGCTGGATGCAAGCTGCTTCCAACCGGTCTTATTGGAGATCCATAGGGGAGGCCTATGTCCAGCAGTGGACGTCCTTTGGCTGATGGATGAATGGATGGATGAAGTAGGTCTGTTATATGATGAGTCGCAGTACGGCTTTGTCACACAATCAAACGTCGATCTCTCGTAGTGCACTCTATTATGATATATTAGTTTTTACCCGCAGCTTCGCCCGCATACGCAATATATCATTATAATTTATAGCCTATGTGTTATTCTGATATATAAGCTATATTATTGCAAAGTTTCATTTCAATCCGTTCAGTAGTTTTTGCGTGAAAAGCAACAAACATCCATACATCCATCCATCCATCCATCCATCCATCCATCCATCCATCCATCCATCCATCCATCCATCCATCCATCCTCACAAACTTTCGCGTTTATAATATTAAGTAGGATAGGATTTGATCGTCTTACGATGGACAGGGGTCGGCCGGTACCAGCAGGTTGAGCGGCACGGGAGAGAACACGACAGGAGTGTCGGAGCGGACTGTGAACTTCTTCAGCAAAGATGTCGCTTTCGAGCTCACTTCTTTGCGCTTCATGTGACGCTCCTAAACGTACAAAACCGATTGTAATCAACTTGGCCGATTCAAACAACTTGGCGGTTGTGATGTTAGCGACAAGCTGCGGATAACCCAATCTTCGCGCAGCTGTTAAGTGAGCTTTAGTCAGGATTAGGTTATTTTTAGGGTTCCGTACCTCAAACGGAAAAAACGAAACCCTTATATGATCACTTTGTTGTCCGTCTGTTCGTCTGTCCGTCTGTGTGTATGTCAAGACTCTTTATCTCGGGAATGCGTAAAGATATCAAGTTGAAATTTAAACTGTATACATTTATCTATGGTCACTTGCAGTTGTGTGCAAGAAAAACTTCTCAGTTATCGTATAAAAAAGTTAGAGTCGATTATCGACACTCTCAAAAATCAAAACCTACAGGGTACTTTCCGTTGACATAGAACTATGAAATTTGGCGGGAATCATTGTCTCAGAGTACATATATAGAAATAAATTTGAAAACTGTACATTTTTATTTTAATCACAAAAAATAGGGCCTCAAAATTCACAAAATATGGGTTCAAAATTCAAAGTGAGTAAATCATATCATGTAAGGTATTATATAAAAGAATTTCATTAGCACATGCTAAAACAGGTTTCTAATTATTTTAACAATGTGTAATTTTCGATGTATGACGAGAAAAGTGAAAAAAAAATTTTTTTGTCTTTGGTTACAGTATAGACTGTAAAGAGCTTTTAACAACTTACTTCCTTATTTTGTGAAATTTTCTGGATTTGTACGGAACCCTCGGCGTGCGTGCCTGACTCGCACTTGTCCGTTTTTTTTTATGAGACTACAAAACAGTATAAATGTATCAATTACAAAACAAACATTCTTAAAAATTACTTACGAGGACATCTACACTTCACGATGTAGTCCTAACATGCAAATAATACACGCTACATCTTAACATTAACAAATTGAAATAAAAAAGAAACAACGTATAGAACGCGACTTAACTAAGAATAAAACAAAAATGTAGTATTAGAACAACTTACGAAATTAGACTAAAAACCAGACTTATTACAAAAACAGCAATCAACTAACATGAGTCAGAGATTTACACAGTTTAAACTTAAGTGAGGTCAACGAACAGGACGAAAATATATCAATGCTATCTATAATCATTTCATAATGCTTACACAAGCGATATATCGGTTATCAACAGTTTGTAGCCTAACATGCCAGCCGCCAAGTTGTGTTATTTACTCTAAACACACCATACGAATGCGGTTGCAGTGAGGCTGCCGTCCAGCTTCCGCAACACGCTTCTTGTTTAATCCTTCTACTCCACGTTATCTAAAAGAACGGTTTACCTTAATATGTGTTTAGTATTTTTATTTAATTTTTTTATTTATTTTTTATTTAAGTATTAGTATGTTTTTGTATGCATTATTATTGTTGTAATATTATATTCTTGTGTATATTGATATGTATGTATCTTATGTATATTTATGACTCTTTATTCAAGTATATTCATTTTTGTTTCAATTAATTCGCCATTATTGTACACCCCGTCCCTTACCTTCCTCTATAATCCTTTCCTCTCTTTCTCAGGTTGCCTGGAAGAAATCGCTCTAAGCGATAAGGCCGCCGGTTGTCGCACTATTCTAATTATATTGTATTCTTTTATTGTTATATTTTAAATTGTGTGAACAATAAAGCGTTTTCTATTCTATTCTAACACGGAAAAAAGTATTAAACTGTAATTTCCATAGGACCTGCAAAAGTGTAAGCATTGCGTGCATGCCCCAAGCATTCATGCTCGCCATCGAAGGCTACTTCTTGCGGCGGCATCCTGTGCCGGGTCGTTCTCTTCCCTCAAATATGGTCGAGGAGAGCGATGGCGGGCACATGTGTCATACTCGTGATCGGGTGCTGCTAGCGGGTCGCCGGTCTGCTTGTGGCTTTCACGCAATGCATCGACTGAATAGCTTAGACTAAGATTTAACCATGTACCAACTCTCTTTCTACAGTAAAATCTAATAATTATCTATAGTTAACAAAGGGCACAGACCCTGGATTCTGTGGTTAGGAAATTTCGATAAAAAAAAACTAATTTCAATAATACCGACATAGCCCAACTGGCAAGTGGAAATGGTAGTTAGCAGGGCACATAGCACGGAGGACTGATGACAGATGGGATCAAAAAGTTATCGAGTGGAGTCCGCGTACCAGCAAGTGCAGCGTAGGATGCCCACCTACAAGTTGGATCTCAGTTCAAGACCGCAGATTCACGCTGGATGCAATCTTATTCCGACCATTCTTACTGGAGATCCATAAGGGAGGCCTGTGTTCAGCAGTGGACTTCCTATGGCTGATGGATGAAAAATTGGATAATCTTGGTAGTTTTTCTGAAGCTTTTAAAGCCCTTTGTTAAGACTACGCGGTTAAAACCTCCGAGGTCTGCAATTTAATGCTAACCTACGCTCGGTTTACTTCCTAAGGACTTACATAGTAATAGGCAACTTCAACGTACTCCTTGATTTTCTGTGTGATGAGGAGTAGAGAAAGTTTGGACGTGTATATTGTTGGTTGCTTGTCGCCCAGGAGGTTTTGAAAAGGCTCTAGACTGCAGTCCAGCATTCTATAACAAACAATAAATATTGGCGGACACGTTACATACGGTCTCTGACCCCGAACTAAGCATAGCTTGTGATATGGCTGCCAGAGACTGATATATTACATAAACATATTTTAAATACATACTTTTATATAAATAGTACCTAAATAACACCATTCTACGACTTTGTCAAAACTCAAAAAAAAAAATTGTTGTTCCATAGAAAAATATAGTTCACCCGCGACAAAATGTATGGAACAGCTGATTTTTTTTTTGAGTTTTGAGGAAAGTCGTAGAACAAAAGTTGTTAGTTTTGATGTACACAATAAGCCCCTAGAAGGATGCTAATTGATGAGAAATAACCCTGTATATGTAACACCTGCTTGGTCTGAGTGTTACACATTAAAAATAATTATTTTTATAATTATAAAAAAGAAAAGTCAAACTTACGCACTAAGTAAGTAAGTTCGTATAGGCCGGGTGGCTAGCCCTGGTGTCAGAGTTAGGCCGCTTGAAGGCCTCTAACATGGCTAAAACAACCGAGACCTTCAACTTACTCGCTATAAATATGAAATAGTTGCTTACACCAGGAGTTTTTATGCGAATTTCATCTTCATAAAATTTAAATTACTTTATTTACCAGTGTCGTTTTTGATATTAATTTAATTGAATAGGGCCCTTAAACTTATTTGCCTACAAGGGTAAAACACAAAAACAAAGCGGAAATACACTAAATATTTATTCGAAATAAAGATAAATGTAACAAGATTATTTTTTGCAAAAATTAGTATGACCGACTTCACCCGTGTACAGAATTCGCGACATTTCGCACGGATCGATGTAGCATTTTTCACATTATTGTCGATTTATCAAAAATGACTCAGCCGATTTCAATAAAATTTAAATGGGACCAATTTCTAAGTATATTCTTTCCAATAAAAAAAGAATTATTGAAATCGGACCACTACGAAAAAAGTTATGCGTGGTTATATTTAAAAAAAAAAAATATTGGGGGACATCTCACACACGGTCTCTGACCCCAAACTAAGCAAAGCCATATCACAAGATATGGCTGCCAGAGACCGATATACTACATATGCATATTTTAAATACATACTTATATAGATAGTACCTAAATAACACCCAGACACAGAGCAAACACCTATGTTCATCACAAAAATGCTTGCCCTGGTGGGAATCGAACCCACGCCTCTTTGATCCAGAAGTCAGGGTCACTAACCACTGAGCCACCGAGGCAGTCAAAAGTATATATATTTAAAAAATATATATATACGCGTCGAATTGTATTCCTCCTCCGGTGGTTCGTCGGTCAAAAACTAAATCGATGGCGTCTGGGGGGCGTACGAGAAATACACCTATTTTTTCAGTTGCTATGCAGTCCATAGACTCCATAGCGACCAAACCCGCATTCAAACGCTTTGAAATTTATGACAAACTATTCGTATTCAAATTTTAATTCAATTATAGATAATCGTGTAAAACGTTTGTATCGTGTATTTATGTCATTGACATAATGCGATAGACCAATGTATTTGTTATCAGGCGTCCCCCGGGCCGCAGTTGATGCAGTTCCAATTAAATTGGATTAGAGCGCCGTTGTACCCATAATGGATATGCGCTTTAATGCGCAGGGCTCACAGCGCACTAGACTGCGACCAGAGGATCTATTTTTGACTTTCGAACGGCTAGGAAGGTTTATGGAACTTTGAAAATATATTTTTGGCTCGGGCGACGTACTTTGAATCCCTTTCACGTTCAGGATTCAACTAAAGAATCCCACGCTACGCTCGGGATTCAACTCTAGAATCTCTCACTTCGCTCTGGATTAAAAAAAGCGCCCTCGGCGTAAAAATATTATTTTGCTACCATATGATACAATCTACTATTATTTTACACGTTATATTTGTACTAGGCAAACTACGCACTACATAACTCCAGTTTTTGGCACATAAACATAATATGTTTATGTGCCAAAAACTGGAGTTTTTATCCCCATATTATGGGGATTAAAAAAGCGAATGGTAAAAATGAAATATTTTTTAATTTTGTCCTTATGCTACTCTGGTTCTTAACTCACGTAATATTAACGTACGTTATAGCGGGCATAGTAGAGCGTAATAATATCTATAACGTTATAATAAATGTTGTTTCCAGATTGTATGGAAAATCACTGGCACGTACTACGTACCTACATATACGGAACTTTGCGAATACTCCTTACAAGTTCAGAATACGTCCCAGCCATTCGAAAGTCAAAAATACAGCCCCAGACACAGATGAAGAATCCAATTTTTTAAACGTTAGAATCGTTTCTGACGTTCGCACTGATCGTAAGCTATGCTCACCCTTTTGCACAAGCAAAGGTTTCAATGCTCCGTTCTGCTATTATTCGGTCTCGTAACCATTTACTTTTATTCATCCATTCTAATCCGTCTTGGGCTCTATCCCAGGTTTCTTGGAATTTATTTACGAACGTATGCAGGTTTCGTCAAGATATTTTTCTTCGCCGAAATGAAACACTACTTACCTAAAAATCCCAACGTAAACACCAAAAACCTCAAAAGAAGGCCAGTAAAGCACTTCAAAAAGCTGCTAGCTAGTAGGATAGATGTTCATCATCAACAGCCTGTATCGACGCACTGCTGGGTATAGGCTTCCTCTCTCTTGTGCCAGTTTTTCCTCTCTGTTTGGCAGCATAGTGCACGAGCGGCCTTGCAGAGTGAACCAATTACAGCTTTACAGCTAGTGGGATGTTAGGGCGTTAGTGTTGGGTCTGACAGTTCACTATAAATAACACTATCTACTTACTGTACTGTACCAGCCTTTTTTTTAATAATCCCCTGCAGGACGTAGGCCTACCCACGAAGGGTGATTGGGCCATATCCACCACGCTGGTCCAGTGCGGGTTGGTGGATTCACATACGCCACAGAATTTCTTCTACGGACGTATGCAGGTTGCCTCACGATGTTTTTCTTTACCGAAAAGCCAGTGGTGTGAAATTCCGTACATAAATTCCAAAGAAATTATTGGTACGAGACCGAGGATTTGAACCCACAACCTCACGATTGTAAGGCGAGTGTCACTACCTCTAGACCACCATGGCATATCAACTTAGCCCGACAGCAAATTCCCCCCTTTTTCGGAGGAAATACCCCCTCCTCACTTCCTCCTCAAAAAAAACATTAATATAGTAAAACCTGTGTTCCAAGTTTCGTCGAGATTCGTTGGAAAATGCGACCTGTACACAAAAGTCAACATCTTAACAGACGAAAGTAATATCAAAAGTCAACATCTTAACAGACGAAAGCAATATCAAAAGTCAACATCTATGTTTTGAATTAATATTTAGTGTATTTCCGCTATCTTGTTGTTGTCTAATATTACAATAATTATACACTTAAAAACTTAATTTTACAAAATAGATAAAATAATAATAAATATCACTTATTTTCACTACACTCTATATTATATATATTTTTTTTAAATAGTACAATAATAATCCGTTAACAACTAATAAATATTATAAAAATCTTTTTTAAAAATAATATGACAAAATATTGAAAACACTTCACTAATAAATAACACCCTTATTCTCACTGCACTACACTCTGTTCGACACGTGTTTCGCCTCTCAACGAGGCATCTTCAGGACGTGTTGACTCTTCGAGGTCGCTCGCAAGAATGGCTCCGCGCCGCGCCGTCACCCCTTATATACTACCGCCCGCTGCCTGTGTACGGTGCGTCATCACGTGATTGCGTCATACTTGACTCACCCATGAAGCATCGCAGCAACGGGGATGTGACGGTAGTTTGATCGTTCAGCAGCTCGTTGTCTCTGTTTTGATGTTTCATTATCTCTAAATGCTCCAAAACGTTTAGGCGAAAACCTTTTTCACATACATGTAAAATTTGGAAAGTGTGGTTGTTTTGCAAAGTGTGGCTTGTTTCCAGTAAATGTTTCGCAAAATTTGATTTCTCTGGGTGATTGTTTCTACATGCAGCTAAGTGTTCTTTGTAACGGGTATCAAAACTTCTTCCAGTTTGTCCCACGTAAACCGCGTCACATGTATCGCAGGTTAACTTGTATACTCCTGATTTTTTGCTTTTCTCTAAGGAGTCTTTTCCGTTGCACATTCGTCTCGTGTTGTGATTAGTTCGAAATGCCACATGTACATCATTTTTCCGTAGTATTTTTGCAATTTTTTCTGACGTAGTTCCCAAATATGTCAAACTACCGACGTATTTTGTTATTCTTTCGGGTGGGCATGGGTACAGCATAGATCTCGCCATGTTTCTATTCTTCTTTCTGATCAAACTGTCTATCATTTGCTTGCTGTGCCCATTCGTCACTGCTATTTGATATATTATGTTGAGTTCCTTGTTGTAGGCTTCTGGAGATAGTGGAACTACCATTAGTCTATGTACATAGCTAAAAGCTGCTAATTTGTGCTGCATGGGGTGATTTGAAGACTCCGGTATTGCTATATCTGTATGTGTGGGTTTCCGATAAATTTGGAAGTCCAGTTTGTTATTTTTTCTTGTAATGGTAAGGTCCAGAAAGTTCAATGACTGATCGTCTTCCTTCTCTATCTTGAACCTTATCTTTGGGTGAATTTGGTTTATTCTATTCACATATATGTCCAGTTGACGTTGCGTACCAGTCCAACACATTATAATATCATCCACGTATCTGTAATAAAACAAAATATTAGGCTCATTAACCATATGTGTGCACTCAAACTTGTCCATGAAGTATTCTGCCATTAATGGGCTCAATGGTGACCCCATTGCCAGACCTTCTTTTTGTGTGTAGTACTTTCCATCAAACTTGAAGTAATTTTGTTCCATGCATAATCTTGTTAACGCCATTATATCCTCTCTTTCTCCTGGGTGTAAGCGTTGTTTTTCTAGATGTTCATTCAAAATTTGCAATGATTCCTCACTCGGTACATTTGTAAATAAGCTATCCACATCCAATGAAATCAGTTTCCCATTTGACGGGATCTGTATATCTTGAATTTTTTCTACTAAATCGGTGGTATTTTTTAATTCATATCTAGGCTTGAATGATGATTTATCCTTTAAAAGTCCGTTTAAATACTTGGCTAGATCATAAGCCGGTGCACCAATGTACGAAACTACTGGTCTTATCGGTATATTTTCCTTATGTAGTTTTGGTAATCCGTATAGCATAGGTGGGCGTGGATTCATTGGCACAATATTCTTGAGTGCATGTGGTGAAATATATTCTACGTTTTCAATAGCCCTCTTTAGATCCTGAGTGTGATTGCAAAACAACCACACTTTCCAAATTTTACATGTATGTGAAAAAGGTTTTCGCCTAAACGTTTTGGAGCATTTAGAGATAATGAAACATCAAAACAGAGACAACGAGCTGCTGAACGATCAAACTACCGTCACATCCCCGTTGCTGCGATGCTTCATGGGTGAGTCAAGTATGACGCAATCACGTGATGACGCACCGTACACAGGCAGCGGGCGGTAGTATATAAGGGGTGACGGTGCGGCGCGGAGCCATTCTTGCGAGCGACCTCGAAGAGTCAACACGTCCTGAAGATGCCTCGTTGAGAGGCGAAACACGTGTCGAACAGAGTGTAGTGCAGTGAGAATAAGGGTGTTATTTATTAGTGAAGTGTTTTCAATATTTTGTCATATTATTTTTAAAAAAGATTTTTATAATATTTATTAGTTGTTAACGGATTATTATTGTACTATTTAAAAAAAATATATAATATAGAGTGTAGTGAAAATAAGTGATATTTATTATTATTTTAACTATTTTGTAAAATTAAGTTTTTAAATGTATAATTATTGTAATATTAGTATTTTTTTTTTCATAAATGTCCTTAATGCACTTAATGCCCTTAAACTTATTTGCCTACAACAAGATAGCGGAAATACACTAAATATTAATTCAAAACATAGATGCAAGTCGTGTGGAATCACAGGCTTTTGCTTCGCATCGGTCAAATATCAAGAGATCAGATTTTTTCAATTAATTAAATTTAACCTTAAAAACCATCCCAGCTTGTCTGTGACAAGCACTTGACGATTTATATTGAATTTGACATGTAATCATATTTATTGTAAATTGACATGAAATAAATCACTTAATAATGAGGTTATAAGTTGATAGGTTAAATTTCATTTCTTAGAGCAATTACATAAAAGCTTTTTATCCCAGCTTACTTTGCTTTTAGGCAAAGAAAAACTCGTGAAGCAACCTAAGTCCGTATCTACACGATATTCGATGTTAACAGCTCAAATCACGTGCAACAACTACCAAATTACTTGTTAATCAGTTACAATGTTAAGCTACTTAACCCACCGCTGCCGTTACGTCACGTCGTGGCACGTCGTGACGCGTAGTAATTAATGCGCGTCGTCGCCAGCAGACGCGACGTCACGTCGGCTAACGATCGTTTGATGCAAATCATCTGTGACTGGTTATTGGATCGACATTTGAGATATAATTATAAAACTACTAGCTGACCATGCAAACGTTGTTTTGCCATATTACAAAATAATTATAATTATTTTTTTGCAAAAAATGGCATGACCAACTTATACCTTATACCGACGATAGACCTAGAGGATAGGTTTCTTTCTCTTCTATGTGGAGTAACCAAATCCTGACTTAGGGTGCTATTCCACCAGAGATGTGCTGTGCTACGATGCTATGGATGCGTTTGATATCCACCAATTATATTCATTGGTGCACATAGCTTCGCATTGGTGGAAACGGATTCAACTAAGATATGTTTTTATATGGAAGGATGCGTGCTATGGATGTGTGCTATGGATGCGTGCTATGGATGCGTGCTATAGATGCCTGTTATAGGCCATCGCGAGCCCCGCCGTTTCCCTACTATCGATACATAGCATAGCTAGAGATGCGCATCTTTCTCGCACAGCTACCTAGCGTAGTATTGGTGGAAACGGTCACATATTTTCGTAGCGTAGATTTTACATCTTCGCAGCATAGCTGTATAGCACATCTCTGGTGGAAAAGCTCCCTGAAGCTCAGTTAACAGCTGCACTAGGACTGGGTTTCGCATAGCTTGTAGCTAACTTCACCACCGTCAAGAAGTTTTATTCAACCTTATAGTGGCAGTCTGGCAGACATTAAAAATTACAAGAGCTTTTCTAAACTCCCTCTAGGCAAGGGCGTAGTGATTTATATATCATTCATACAGTTCAATTAGTAATTTAGTGAATTCCCTTCAGGCATAGAATGATATATAACGTTGATGCTCTTTGATTATTAATTTAATTTCAGGCCTTTTAGGTCTCTTGGGCGAGAAGTGAACTAGCCAGACTAGTGCCTGCTCCTTTGATTTCTAGGTCTACTCGTATTTATTTTGTAATTCGATGTTTTGCGTAACTTAGATATGTATGCTCACTTAATAATTAATAAGATAGCCGTGGTGGTCAAGAGGTAGTGACACCCGCCTTACAATCGTGAGGTCGTGGGTTCAAATCTCCGGTCCCGTACCAATGAGTTCTTTGGAATTTATGTACGGAATTACACACCACTGGCTTTTCGGTGAAGGAAAACATCGTGAGGCAACCTGCGTACGTCCGTAGAAGAAATTCGATGGCGTATGTGAATCCACCAACCCGCACTGGGCCAGCGTGGTGGATATGGCCCAATCACCCTTCGTGGGTAGGCCTACGTCCTGCAGTGAACTATTAAAAAGGCTGGTACAGTACAGTACTTAATAATTATGGAATTTAATGTTGTATGTTAGGTAGTTATTGTTTATATTTCGTTGTTATAAGCGCGAGAAGCAATATTTTTTTTTTATATTTTCACAAGCTTTTATTTAACTTGCAATGGATATACCTATGTATGAATGTAAGTTTGGGTGGAAACTTGCAAGTTAAATTTCAGCAACTTCCCGGTTTCCGGTTGAGCTTAAATTTTGCACGCATATGCTCAGAGCAAACAAAAAAATCCAGAGGGAACGTCGTTGAACAGTCAAGTGAAGCCGGTTTTTTATACATGTGTGAATGCGTCGCTGTTGCGCCGCCATAGTTTTACTGACTAGCCAAGGCGTAGTTTCATAGTTCCCTGGATGTGTGTGTAATTGTCTGTAGACGTTGAGGCGTAGTTTTAGTTGTTTCTTCACTTGTTTGTTCACAACATTCTCTCTTGATTTTTTTATTTGCTCTGAGGGCATATGTATGTCGCGTGACAATTTAATGCAATGATATAGTACCATGGAGCTAATTTGATGATGGAGTCGGAAAGTGCCCATTGGAACTCCTGTATTTAACAAGATATACCCGTCGTGTTTGGGCTCGTTTTACTTGTCTTGGCTAACACTATGCTTTATGATATTCAGGATCTCAAAAGTTATATTTTTATTTTAATTAATTTTAAGTATATTTAAATTAGGTACCTCACCTATATTATTTTGGCGTATAATAAAAATAAAGGCAAAAACACAAAAATGCACCAGCAAAACAGATTTTTACAATGTAAAATTAAAAACATGTAATAATGTTCTCCCCTTTTATCAATGACTAGCTTAGGTATAGCTTTAAAAGCTTAGTTCCCGATTTTGTGGAATTTCTGAGAAAGTCTGGTCGGAGAAGGTGTGTTCTTTTCGCGTGAGCGAGGCAGACCCGCACTTGTCCAGTTTATAGATACTCTAGAAGAATGTGAAATAGTCACATAAAAATTTAATGTAATATGTTATAAAATTCAGGCAATTGACAAGTTTTCATATTTCACAAGGCTATGAAATTCCAAAACCATTTCGAGATTTCGGGATGCTGATGCTTATTTTATCATTATGCTTATCTATATTAATAATTTCGTCAAGGGGTACGGTAGACTCGATTGAAACTTTATCTGAATGATAAAACATATAAAAATAATGATTTCGAGTCGACAACATATATCCGGAAAATTCGGATTATCGAGTATTTTAATAAATTATAACGGTGCTGACAAACAAAAACACGGTGTCCATATTGACACCGGATGACGGATGACATAGGTAACTTGAGAAGTGTTGCCAACACCACAAATAAAGAATCTGCTAAAATTGTGTTAAAATTGTGACAAAATAATGCTATATAAACATGCTAAAAATTGTGATAACATTTTTCAATATGAAATGAAACGTAACATAATTATAAAATTATTATTAATTAACAAAATATGTGTTTTAATCGACTATGACCTATTATTATGTTATCAAATAAAATGTAAGTATCTTGGTCTTCATCAACCAATAATGAGCTTGAAGACGAGGTTGAGTCATTGCTCAGACTGTATAACTCCCCTTGGTACCTACAGAGCGTAGTGCGTTCTCTGGAACTGCGTAAGACTAGCAGCATTTCCTTGCCCTTTTTAAGTTGAATCTCGAAATTAATTTTAATGGTAAAAAACTTATTGTACAATTATTTTACATGCTAAAAATATGACGTATGCTAAATTGCAAATAAATATGCTTTTAGCATAAAAATGCTAAATTGGCATCACTGATCTTGAGCAGTCAAGTTTTTTATGTTTTGGCGTCGCATTGTGGTGCATTTGCCAGTGTCAAGTATTAAGTTTTAATAATTTTTGATAATATTGTATCAAAATAGTCACTGTCGTAGTCACGTTAAGGTCCAACCTTTGGTTAGTACCACAGATATCTTATATACTAGGTTAGTACCTAACCGAGGGTTAGGTACCTACTTAGTGTTTTCAATGATCCGAAACATAAAATAGGACAGGAGTGTAGGTTATTAATTTTGTGTATGTAGTAATCAGACTCCACTGGAGAAGCAAAGGATACAGGCTACATAAAGTACATCATAATATATCACCAACCGGCCTTATTGGAAATCTATGAGCCTTATGTCCAGCTGTGGACGTCCTACGGCTGATAGATAGATAGATAATCATAGAAAATATAACACTTGCATACCTAATCTTTAAAGTTGACGTTGCCTTTCTTTTCGTTTTATCAGAATGTATAGATACATTTTCAGTACTTATTCATTTAGTTTTGAGCAATTACTTTGGGATATTGTTTACACCCAACATTCCGAAATTACCTATTTTTTAAAATGTATGTATTTCATAATTGTTTTGTTTGACCTTCATCATTTTGTTATCAGCCTAATCTCCTTGCCATAGATGAAGGATAAGTTTTCGCTCAGAGCGAAGCGATCCTTCCTTCATCTATGCTCCTTGCATTTGGTAATCATTGTCATGATTGTAAAAAATTGATGCAGCGAAGAGCTCTTCGTAAACATGGTGATCAAGTAAAATTATGATGAGTGTGTGTGTATTATAAGTCATATTTCACCCGAGCGAAGCCGGGTTGTCATCTAGTTTTTCCAAATTTTTTAGTGCAGTAACTGCTAAGATATTATATAAAAACTCTCACCCAAGCCGTTTCGGGATTTATACTAAAAGTTCAGTTGCCAATGATAAAAAATACAAGCAATATAAAATGACAGCTAAAACTGACATTGTTGACACATAAAATGTAGTTTAAAAATAAAATGTCAGTGTCATTTTCAAATTACTTATTTTACACCGATTTGCATTTTTTGCGTTTACCCGAGAGGTAAACGCAAACAATGCAAATACTTTCCAAAAGCTGAATTATTCGTATTAAGTTATCAAAATGGTGTATATCAATACCCTGGAGTCAGTCAGCTTGGTTCCCTAGCATTTAGTGGAAGAATCCGTTTGAATTTTAAAAGTATCTTGGAACTAGTACTACTTATACTTATTCTTTTAAGTGATGCTAATTTAAAGCTTATATGGCAGACTCTGTTACATATTTCAGGTGATTGGCAGTTGTTAAACTTTTTTTTATATTTTTCTTCCCATAGTATACCGCGTATATGCTGCGTGCATAGACGTATATATTACTGGCTGCGTGTATATATGGCATCAGTTAAATTGTTTATGAGTCCTAAGTTTTGCAGTTACGTCCTTTTAGAATAAGCTACTTTTCAAAACTTAATTTTACGGAAAATATTAGTCGTATTGGAAAAATAAAAAATACGTATATGTTATTTTGCAATATTCTTTCAGATAATAAATAAATATTACTATGTTAAAAATTTGAAATGTTCCAAATAAGATCAGCTATCTATGTTTTTTAAATGGTCGATAAAACTAACTAAAAAAGGCAACTTACTGAAACATTTCGTTAATCTTGAGCATGACCCTAGAAACGAGTTGGTCCTGCTCTTCCTTTTTCATTCTCAATTCGTCTGTCCTTGTCTTCTGTTCCTCCAGCTTCTGCTGGAGATCTTCTAGTTTCTTCTCTCGTTGCGTTGATTTCATTTCGTTGAAGTCGCGACGATCCTCTAGAAGATAAAAACTAGCTGTTCATCGTGATATTTATTTCTAAATAATATATAAAAATAATCGACAAGTGCGAGTCGGACTCGCGCACAAAGGGGTTCCGTACCGTTCAGTTCGCTTTACAATCGTGAGGTCATGGTTTCAAATCCCGGTGCCGTACCAATGAATTCCTTGGAATTTATGTACGGAATTTCACACCACGGGCTTTTCGGTGAAGGAAAACATCGTGAGGCAACCTGCATACGTCCTTAGAAGAAATTCGATGGCGTATGTGAATCCACCAACCCGCACTGGGCCAGCGTGGTGGATATGGCCCAGTCACTCTTCATGGGTAGGCTTACGTCGTGCAGTGGACCATTAAAAAGGCTGGTACAGTATGTGAATCCACCAACCCGCACTGGGCCTACGTGGTCGATATAGCCCAATCACCCTTCATGGGTAGGCCTACTTCATGCAGTGGGCTAAAAAAAAGGCTGGTACAGTAGGTAACTAATTAAATATAACAATTTTTCTCGTGTTACTTTGAAACTATTTTCATCTGCAACCACAAAATGTGGACAGACAAGTAAGTAGGTTGAAGGTTGCGCAGCAGCATTTTTGGTGCTCCTACCTCAAGGAGCAACTCATGTAGCAAGCTTGGGGAAGTGAGACTATGCTCTACAGGGCGGCGTAGACTCGAAATACCCACAAATTACGGCCGATAGGACTCAATATGGCCGCCATACATATATAGTTTATTTTTCACCAAAAATAGCACACCCGATTTCAATGATAAGTACAAAATTCAAATAGTTCGCTCGAATCGATGTGTACTATTTTTTGATACTGATCATCTTTCAAAAACGACTGTTGAACTGAAAAGAACCACAAACCACAACATTATTTAGGTATGTAATTCGTTTAAGTATTCTAGATTTCTAAAAAACTGCTCGTCAAATGAAATTACCTCTGAAGTACCTATGATGTATGTAGCAAACAAAAATAATCAACAAAATCGGTTCATAATTGTCCAAATAATCGCGTAACTTAGATATACAAAAAACACCGCTGAATTGAAAGACTTCTTTTTTGAATTCGGTTAAATAGCATTGGTATGCATCATGCACTCATGCATAATGACAATATAATTTCCGCACTTTCTTATGTAAATAAATGCTCACTATTAAACCAATTATTTTTGCAGTACCTACGTAGTAAGTATTAATTTACCAAAGAAATATGGGACCAAATTATAAACAAAATGAGATCGGAAAAGTGACAAAAAAGCGGTGGCCACCTCATCTATTTTCTTTAACTCATTGGTTTCAATAATAAATCTGGATTTCAAATACGTCAACATGTCATTTTGACACAATAATTAATTTGTCAAAATTTTGATTAATCAATCGAATATACTGAAAAGTTTCAATTCCGACGTCGAAATCATTCGTCCCAAAAATAGCATTTTTCCCGTTTTTAACGCTGATAGGCGATATAATTCAGAAAAATACGACACACGTGGTCAATTAATTTTGTTTAAGTATATCTATGCCAAATTTCAAGTCAATCGGTCCAAGGAATCGTGTCCTCCCATACTAAACTTCGTTACCCACTTGCCCACTTAGGGCTGGAATTTCGCAAAATCCATTCTTAGTGAGCACCTATATCCTAGGAATCCCCCATGTAAAATTTGAGACTCCTAGGACTTGTACTTCTAGAGATTTCATGATAGGTAAGTCAGTGAATCACGATTTTATATATATATAGATTAGAAGTTTAGCGTACAAACTGCTGGAATCTTATTTAAGTAATTGTAAACAATATACCGAAATCACCCGGATACAAAATAACAAGGAAGTAGTCTATATATCCAGACTAAGGCGCGTAGAGAACGGCGTTCCCCAAGGAAGCATATTGGGACCCTTAATATTCATAGTTTACATAAATGACCTGCCATCAACAGTAGATCATCAATGTCAAGTAGTGCACTCATCAAATGGTACTATTTGCTGATGATTCTACCCTCATAATTAGGGGTGACAATACATCGGACTATGAGAACACTATCAATAGAGCACTTGAAAATGATAAGAATTGGTTTAACGATAATAATCTATTAGTAGTGAATCTGGATAAAACTAAAACAATGCAATTTCATTTTCCACAATAAAAGTCAAATAATATCACAATTAAATATGAAAATACATTTATAGAACAAGTGAAAGAGATAAGGTTTCTAGGACTGATCCTTGACTGTCACGGTAATTGGAAAAGCCACACAGATCACTTAAGTAAATAATTTAGTAGGTTTGTTTATGCACTGAAGCGATTATCAAAAGTAGCATCACAGAAAGCAGCGATATGTGCTTGTCATGGAAATGTGGCTTCCAATTTGCATTACGGATTATTACTTTGGGGAAACTCAGTAAATGCTAAAAAAGTCTTTATAAAACAATAAAATATATTAGAGCACTAGTTGGAGCCAGACAAAGACAAAGCTGTGTCCCAATTTTCAAAAAATATAAACTAGTACCGTATGTATATTTTGGAAGCGTGTCTTTTTGTAAAGCAAAATTTAGAAATATTTGAAAAAAAAAGTAGCACTGAAACTACGTAGAACACGAAAAGCTTATTATGTATTACTTCCCCAAGGTTTTAAGACGAATTTTTATGACAAAAGTAAATATGTAATGTGCACTAAATTATTTAATCATTTACCAGATGCCATGAAAGATATGACATGTAATAAATTCAAATTTAATTTAATTAAACTTTTACTTGACAAATGCTATTACACACCTGACAAATTCCTGAATGACAAAAATCTTGACATTTCAAATAAATAATAACTTTGAATTGATCACATGACATTTCTTAATAATATTATATTATTGATTAGGTATTTAACAATGCTTAATAATTATTGTATGCCCAAGAGGTTGACACTTCTTTAAAATGTAGACCACCATGTATATAAACACAGCTGAGAATAAATAATGATCTTGATTTTTTGCCAGACAGACAGACGGACAGTCGGACGGAGAGCGTAGTCTCAGTAATAGAGTCCCGTTTTTACCTTTTGGGTTCGGAACCCTAACAATGAATCCCCATTTAGCCTTGATCAGTTTGGTCATGGCATCACGCGTGAACAGCTGGACCAATTTCGCTAATAGTTTTTTGTTGTAGCCTGGGGACAGACAGACGGACCGACAGCGGAGCCTACAAACTGCTGGAATCTTATTTAAGTAATCGTAAACAATATACCAAAATCACCCGGATACAAAATAACGAGGAAGTAGTCTACAAATACAGACTAAGGCGCGTAGAGAACGGCGTTCCCCAAGGAAGCATATTGGGACCCTTATTATTCCTTGTTTACATAAATGACTTGCCATCAACAGTAGATCATCAAATGGTACTATTTGCTGATGATACTACCCTCATAATTAGGGGTGACAATACATCGGACTATGAGAACACTATCAATAGAGCACTTGAAAATGATAAGAATTGGTTTAACGATAATAATCTACTAGTGAATCTGGATTAAACAGATACTAGGGTCCCGTTACCTTTGGGTACCTTTGGGTACGGAACCTTAAAAAGAACTGAATAAAAGAAATGCCTACCGATGTCCTGTCTGATCTTATTCACATCTCGTCTGAGGACCTCGTTGGCTGCGCAGTAGTGGGTAAGCAGCTCGTACACGGAGAAGTTATGATGTTCTAGATTCACGAAACTGGCGATTATTTCTTTGTATGAAGATGCCCCGCAATAATCCTAGAAAATATGGATTTATCTTATTAACAAGTCATTAAATAAATGGTGTAAAATAAAAAATATAGCTGCGTTGAAAGCCGTCTCCATTTTGGGAAACGTTTGAAAATTTTGGAAACAATGTGGCTAACTTTGAAAACCATAGATCATCTTAATTTACATAGGTCTCCCCAATGGATCTCCAATAAGAAATGAAAACAATTTTACTTCTAAATAAAGAACACCAAAATTAACAAGTGTGAGTGATATGAGAAAACTGAAGGAAATTCTTACAAAGATCTCATCTAGGATCTTGTTATGTTCTTTCAATTTTTTCTCGGCATCCATTTCTACAGCCTGCTTGTCTGCTATCTCCCTCTTTTCTTGCTTCTTGTTCACTCTCTTCACTCCTTTCTTCGCTAAAAAGTTGTAGATTTTCGTTTCATGGTCGAAAGCTTTCTTGAGATCTCTCATTTCCTAAAAAAGTAAGATTGTATAGGCAGGGTAAGTAACTACGACGAGTTGTTCACATCTAAAGCGCCATTAGTAAGTAACTATGACATAATCTTCGGACTCGGGTCTTATTGTATTAGTTTTTTTGTGTTTTTTGTATTGAATAACAAAAGAACTTCTAGAATTTTTATCCTATTACTTTGTTAATACAGTAGATTCCTATTAAATCAAGTAATGTCGCGAATAATCTAGTAGATTCCAGACTGTGCTAAAGGATATAAATAGACCGGCAGATCCTTGGCAGACTCAGTTATCATGTTTTCTATCGGAGCGGAAGCATCTCGTGTTCGGTGCAGTATCAGTGATTGTGAAATGTGTTCAGTGTTTACATAACACTGGCACTGATATTCACTAGTTTGAGTGATGTCAGTGCCAGTGATATTCACTAGTTTGAGTGGATATCAGTGCCAGTGTGAAGTGTTTGTGCGAACCAGTTGTGTCGTGTGTTTTGTGATTTTGTGAAGTGATTGTGTGACAATAAAGTGCAAAGTGGATAATCGGCGTTATAACTGACTATCCAAGAACCCAACTCGTAATAATACGTACTTGGACTTGTAGCATCTGGTCCATTCGATCCTTCTCTTGCATAGAACGTAGTTTGTGGCACCATTCGTCGCGCTTGTCATACGCGAGTGTGATCGACTCGTTCAGATCTTTTCGGGACTAGTTAATACGTACTTGCACTTGTAGCATCTGGTTCATTCGACCCTTCTCTTGCGTGGAATGTAGCTTGTGGCACCACTCGTCGCGCTGGTCTTACGCGAGTGTAGTCGACTCGTCCAGATCTGGTCGGAAATAATTCATCCGTACTTGCACTGGTAGCATATGATCTATTCGACCCTTCTTTTGCGTGGAACGTAGTTTGTGGCACCACTCGTCGCGCTGATCGTACGCGAGTGTGATCGACTGGTCCAGATCTATTCGGAACTAGTTAATACGTACTTGCGCTTGTAGCATCTGGTCTATTTGACCCATCTTTTGCGTAGAACGTAGTTTGAGGCACGTCGCGCTGATCGTACGCGAGTGTGGTCGACTTGTCCAGATCTATTCGGAACTAGTTAATACGTACTTGCACATGTAGCATCTGGTCCATTCGACCCTTCTCTTGCGTGGAACGTAGTTTGTGGCACCACTTGTCGCGCCGATCGTATGCGAGTGTGGTTGACTTGTCCAGATCTATTCGGAACTAGTTAATACGTACTTACACTTGTAGCATCTGGTCCATTCGACCCTTTTCTTGCGTGGAACGATACTTGTGGCACCAATCGTCGCGCTGATCGTACGCGAGTGTGGTCGACTTCTCCAGATCTATTCGGAACTAGTTAATACGTACTTGCACTTGTAGCATCTGGTCCATTCGACCCTTTTCTTGCGTGGAACGATACTTGTGGCACCACTCGTCGCGCTGATCGTACGCGAGTGTGGTCGACTTGTCCAGATCTATTCGGAACTAGTTAATACGTACTTGCACTTGTAGCATCTGGTCCATTCGACCCTTCTCTTGCGTGGAACGTAGTTTGTGGCACCACTCGTCGCGCTGATCGTACGCGAGTGTGGATGACTCAAATAAATCTGACAGGAATTTCTTCCCCGTGCTGAGTGCTGTTAGCATCTTTTGCCAGGATTGATTGAACAGCGCTCTACCAGACATAAAGAATTAAGATTCCTGGCAGCAATACGTGGTTTAAGGCATAAAATTATACATACGTATCTATATTGTTGTTGTTTACATGTGGTATAAACACAAAGTAGTTTAACCATAATCCTGCTAACTTAAGGCGATGATAATGGCTTCTCAAGAATATTTAGTTTTGATTTTTTTGTCCCTCCATTTTTTTTTAATGAGAGAAATAAATTGTATAAAAAATAATAATAATAATAATAAAGCCTTTTATTTTCCTTAATAAAAATTAAAACATTTTTGATCTTACTCTACTTAATTAATTTAATTCTAACATGCAAATTTAAAAATTAACTATATTATAAAAACTAAATTAAATGTGAGTGGCAAATATTAAGGACCTCTCAACGACTAAAGGCCTCCTCCGTTTTTCTCCACATCTTTCTGTTGTTTGCCTTTCCTATCCAGTCTCTTCCTGTTAGTCTTATGATTTCGTCAAGCCATCGCTCCGCTGGTCTGCCTCTTCTTTTCTTGCCAGTGGGACCGTTCCACATAGTTACCTTTTTTGCCCATTTATCATTGTTCATGCGGGCTATGTGGCCGGCCCATTTCCATTTTAGTCTTTTGCAGTGTTGTAGAGCGTCGATGACTTTAGTGGTGTTTCTTATGTCTTTGTTCCTTTTTCGGTGTTTTATTTTAATTTTTAGAATGCTCCGTTCCATTGCTCTTTGCGTGGTTGCTATTTTGTTTTTGGTATAATTATTGAATATCCATGTTTGTGAAGCATAAGAGAGACATGGTAGGATGCAAGAGTCAAGAATTTTTTTCTTTAAATTAATTGGAAGATTGGACTTAAGAGCTTCTTTGTAACTCCAAAATTTGTTCCACGTCAGGTTCACACGTCTGTTTAGCTCATCGCGTTGTCTGGTCTTTTTAAATGATATTTGTTTGCCCAAATATGTATATTCTTGAACATAGTCTAGAGTAATATCGCCAATGTTTACAGGGGTCTCTACATTATTCGTCATTACTTTTGTTTTGGATATGTTTAATTTCAGACCTACCTCACGGCTTACAACTTCTAGTTCATTTATCATTGTTTCCAGTTGTAGAGCGTTTTCTGAGAAGAGTACGATGTCGTCAGCAAATCTGAGATTACTTAAAAACTGTCCGTTAATTTTTATACCTTTATTTTCCCATTTCAGCGTCTTCATTATACTTTGCAATACGGTGATGAAGAGACGTGGTGATAGTCTATCACCTTGGCGGACACCTCTACCTACATTTATTTCAGGACCTTTTTTATCTAGCTTTACTCTACTGGTGCTTTTTCGATATATGTCTTTGATAAGTTCTATCGTCTCTAAAGGAACATCGCATTCTTGCAAAGCGGCCCATATGCAGTTATGAGAAATAGAGTCGAACGCCTTTTCATAATCAATGAACGCTAGGTAGAGCGGGCGATTCATTTCGTTGTATTTCTCAATGATGAGTTCTAGCGTGTGGATGTGATCTATGGTTGAGAAGTTCTTCCTGAAGCCGGCTTGCTCTACCGGTTGATACTTTTCAGTGTATTTTGCGAGGCGTTCTTCGATGCAAGAAGCGAAAAGCTTGTATATATTCGACTGTAAACTTATTGGTCGATAGTTACCTACATCATCCGGATCACCTTTCTTATATAGTAGGACTATGTCTGAAGCCGCCCATTCTCTAGGAATTACCTTGTCATCAAGTATTTTATTAAATAAAATAGTTAGCGGTGGCGCTAGTAAAATATTTCCTGCCATAATAGCTTCATTTGATATGCCATCAGGCCCGCTGCTTTTATATTTCTTTAAAGAATTTATTTTAGTAACTATTTCTTGTGTAGAAAATCTTTGCAGAGCGTTATAATTGTGCGTTTGTAGTTGAATCTTCTTGCTAGACGACGTAGGCTGTTCAGTATAAAGATTTCTGTAGAAGTCGGTGGCTATTGTTATTATTCCTGACCTGGTAGATGTAGTTTTGTTGGTATTTGGTGTCGCTTTTAAGCATGGAATCCATTTCTTATCAGTTGTAAGTTCTTTCAAGCCCTTTTTCAAACTTCCTGTCTTATCTAAATGTTTCTGGATTATTTTTATTCTGTATTCTTGATATTCGTTTTTGATGATTTTGTGAACATTTTTGTACAAGTAGCACTTTTCTGCTTTTTCTTCAATTGTTAAATGTTTTTTCTTCGTCAATTCGTTTCTTCTATTAATAAGTATTTTTGTGTTTTCTGAAATTATTTGATGCTTTTTTGTCTTCCTATTTTCTTGAAATTTTAAGCTTCCATCGATCGCATTTTTTATTTTACTATAAAATGACTCTACATCATCATTTTCATCCAGAATTATATTTTTGATGTTTTTTTCTAAAGCTTCGGAAAACATTTCTCTGTCTTCTGATGTTTTTAATGGCGAATAGTAGTTTTTGTACTTAGCTCTAGATTTCCTTGTCTTGGTTAATAAGAAAGTACTTCTTAGAAGTCTATGGTCACTGCTAAAGGACAGTGGGCTCATTACCTCGAAGTTTATGAATTTATTTTTGATGTTTGATAATATGTAGTCAATTTGGCTTTTGTTTTTCTTAGGTGAAAGCCATGTCCATAAGTTCTTGGTGTTTTTCTTGAATCGACTATTGATAACAAATAGATTATTTTGCCAACAGAACTGCAGCAGACTTTCGCCTCTTTTATCTCTCTTTCCATAGCAGGATGTCCCGAGTATTCTGTCCTCGCCAGGCAATTTCGGACCAATTCTTGCATTAAAGTCGCCCAAAATTATAAGGTTTTTATTGGATTTTTTAATTGACTGATGAATTTTTTCATAGAATTCTTTTATCTCTATATCTTTGGCGTCTATCGTAGGTGCATGCACTTGAATGATAGAGAGATTTGTGTTTTCAAATTTCAAGTGTAGTATACATATTCGTTCTGAGATTGCTTCGAAACTCTCTATATTTTCTTTAAGATATTTTTTGAGGAGGAAACCCACCCCATATTGACCTTTGATTTCACCGAAATAGCAAAATATATGATCTTCATCTTCTATTATATTATATCCCGGTCTTCTTATCTCTGCTAGACCGATAATATCGTATTTAATCGGACTTATTGCGTGTTGAAATTCTAATAGTCTTTCATGTGACAGGAGCGATCGAGCATTGTATGTACATATGTATAGTGGGTGGAGTGGAGGGTTATGGTCGGTGACCCCCGCGGTGACCGGCCGTGTTGGGGGCTGTGGAGAGGTCGCTGTTTCATGTCACTGGTACTTTTGTTGGCTTTCAATGGTTTGATACAAGGGAGGTGTCTTTCTTCCACTAGTATCTCTATTTTTTACCAAATAAGCGTCCATTTTATTTTTCTTTAGAGGGTTTTTGGGATTAGGCATTTTTTCGCAGCCGGACACTAGTTCTGTTTGAGGCGATTGTGATAAATTTCTCTTATGTCGCTCTAGCTTTTGCTGATCTTGTATTAATTTTTTTTCTGGTATTATTATTATCTTGTTATACTTTATGTAAGCTCTATTTCCCTTCTCTCTTTCTTGTTGAAGCTGTACACTTAGCTTTTTTCTTTCTTCAAGGACCTCTGGTGAAAAATCTTCTTTAATGTAGTAGGACGTATTCTGTAGAATTTTCTTATTCTGGAGTAGCTCTAATTTCTTGCTCATTGTGGTTAAGGTTAGAATAACAGGTCTTATTTTTTCAGACTTTTTTCCAAGACGGGTAGCATATTCTACCTCAGTTTGCAGACAATTCAGTTTCATATTTTTATTTATTATTTCTAAGATCTTTTTTTGTAGACCAAAATAGCTGTTTTCTGTCTCTTCTACTCCAAAAAATATCAGATTCTTTCTTCTTGATACCCTTTCAAGCCTTTGGATTCTTAGTTCTTGTTGTTCTGTAATTTTTTCTAATTGTTGTTGTCTGGATTCCAGTATAGTAAATTTTTCATCAATATTTTTATTGATACTTTTTGGGATACTTTCTTTCATTTCTTTTAGCTCTTTAGCTTGTTCTTCGAATTTTGCTTGTAGTAGTTTGAACATCTCTGTTACCTGTTCCATTTTCTGTACACACGGGCTATAGGCTCACGCGAAAAAGTGAATGAAAAACCCCAAAGTGTCGAGCGCTTGGTTTATGTGTAAACACAAACTGCGCCCTCTTGCGTTTTGTGGTGAAAATATTTAATAATGGTTCTTGTTGGAAAGTGTAATCGTAGGTAAGCGCCCTCTTATGTTTGGTAGTCGAACCTTTGTATTGATTCGAAGCTTCGAGTTTGCAGTTAAGACGGCTGTACTCCACGTAGTTCTACAGACTTGAGACAGATGGCGCAAGCAGTCTGTTTTTAGATGGGTAGGTATAACCGACTGTTCCCTGCCAAATTTGAAGGTTATGTTATTCACTTCTATCACTTTTCGTCCACATTTTATGTCTAGGTTTGCATATTTCTCAATGTTTTCTTATTTTTCCACTTTTACTAGCATTCACTCAGTTCAGTAATCACTTAAAAAGTCAATCACGGCAAATTGTTGATGTCACTGTTTTTACAAGTTTTTAGCAAATTTCGGTACACTGAGCGTATATTTTCAATGTTGTAGCCGATTATTTGTGTTTATTTCAACTTTTTGTTGATTTTTCACACTGAATCACTACTTTTCACTATTTTTAATTGCAAAAAATCACAGAGTACGATGTTATCACTAGCGCTGCAGCGCCCTCATAAAAAATAATAATACAGCTTTGTATTTCTTCTAGTTTAGCAATAATAAAGTGCTTCTATCGTTATTTTACTTACATTTGTAGCTGATTCTTCCACATTCATCTCTTAATTTGCACCTACCAATGTGACCATTTAGTAGGTTCAATGTGACAAAAAAAACACTTAAAAACTGCGTCTAATTGGTAAAAATGCTTCCATTTAACAATAATGGAGGTTAGTTAACCAAGGTTGCTAGAGATAAACTAGCTATTGAGCCAAATATATTTATTTATCCTAATAGATTCAAAATAAATTAAAAGAAAACAAGGCCTCTTTTTGGTTGTAATTTTTAAAAATATGAACTTACTCGAAATGTAACGAGTGTTATGGTTAGAATTTTTGATTATTATTATACCAGCCTCTATACATTTTGTGGACATGTCCTTTATAATGGTTCAGACATGATTTGGTAAAAACCTGTCTTTCAGCATGTGTTCGATCTCTTCCCGGATCTTCCTGTTCTCGCACTGCACAGCGTTAAAGCGCAACATGGCGGCTTCTAGCTTGTTCTCTCCTGACATCAGTCGTTTCTCGGTTTGAAAGCGGCGTGCATCCAACTGAAAGTACATACTAATATTATAAATCAGGCAGTGTACCTGTATGTTGGTTTATTGTAATAGTAAAAAAATATTATTATATTCTACGGGACTAATCGCGCACTAAAATTACGAGATAAATAAATACCTCCTCATCCCGACGTTTCGGCCGAGTTGCACCGACCGTGGTCAAGGGTAGACTTCACACAATACTGATGGTATCTAACAATGTCCTTCTACCTACACTATGCGATTTGCATTTGTTGACAACAGGCTTCCACGACGCCGATAACATAAATCCATCCTCCCGGTTGAAATTCTTATGTTTTTTGATTTCCACCGCTTCACGAACTATTCTTGAAAAATAGTGTCGATCCGTGGACAAGACTTTTGGGTCGTGGAGCTCGATCCAATGACCAGTACCTCCGTCAAGCAAATGCTCAGCTATAGCAGACTTCTGTGTCTGGCGGTTTTTGACAGCCGCGATATGTTCTTTGATCCGTTCAGCAATAGTACGCTTCGTTTGACCTAAGTCGGGATGAGGAGGTATTTATTTATCTCGTAATTTTAGTGCGCGATTAGTCCCGTAGTATATAATAATAATGTGTACAAATCGCGAAAGTTTAAAAACAACATAGTAAAAAAGTTTAACTAGTCGTAAACTATCATTATATACAGTCAGTATCGTATATTTGATTATGGAAACTAGAGTGGTTTTTGCACATTTGAACTAAAGTATGCACAGGTGTTACTCATGCTTAATTTTAGTGGATAACTGCTAGTATAGTTTCAGTCGCAGGTGGCGATCTTTTTCAAGATTGGAGTACTAGCACGCGGGCTCGTCTCGCATAGCACTAAAATTAAGCGTAAGTAACACCTGTGTTATATACTTTAATTAAAAAGTATCGTATATATTTTATTATTTATTTATTATTATTTATATGTTTTTTTTTTTATTTCGAATAGATTTGCGTTTGACTACAAAGAATTTTATTAATTTTTACTTTTACTTTTTTTTACTACTATGTTTATATATTTCTTTGGCCGCCAAGATATTTGGGTTCTTGGTCCAAAAATGTATAGAGCATGTCAGTTGTCCTTTCCAAGCATGTTTGTAAAAAAACATTTTATTTCAGATTTACTCAACTTTTTTAAGCGACAAGAAACGTTTACAATTAAGCATGTAGGATATTTAATTGTAACCGTTCGTATTTACATTATTTACTTTAAAAAAATTAAAAATTGAACAAATAAAAGTAATCCTGGTACTGAAATATACTTAGTCACATGAAAATAATAAAAAAATGAGTAAATCTGAAAGATATACAGACAGACAGACAAAACTCTTTATTTACAATTCACAATTCAAAAATAAACAATATTTACACATACACGACAAAAAATAAAAGTGGTGGTCTATCACCCATGGCGATTTCTTCCAGGCAACCTAGACTACGGCACGAATATGAACTGACAAGAACAAGAAATAGATTAACTAAGAAAACTAAGGAGGTGACTCCCGTTCTACCTCGTTTCTGGTGCAAAGAATGTCCATCGCCATCCAACGCGGCAATGCAGCAAGTTTTCCTTTGCAGCAGCACCTTTGCACCAGGAACGACGAGGAGCGGGTTATTTGATTAATTTTCTAAATAGGTGTATATATTTTATTTTCTGTTCTTGTTATTATTCATATTTAATAAACTTTACTCTCTAAGCCTTGTATTATATATTATTATGTAAATAAACTATATACTAAGAAAACTAAATACTAAATCTGTAGTACATGTTACCTCTCCTTCGCTGGCAATAGCCAACTGCCTCAAGAGAAGCATCTCTTTAGCCTTAAGCTGCAGCAGCCCGTCCATTTCATCCATGATTGAGTACCCTCCTGTAATTCAAACATTTTACTTGACATCATTCATTGACTTTAGTAACTACGTATTTTTTTGTATTTCTCACTTCTACTTGACATAATTCTTTGAGTTTACTAACTAGCCGTAGTGGTCTAGTGGTAGTAACACCTGACCTGCAATCGTGAGGTCCTGGGTTCATATCCCGATCCCGTACCAATGAGTTTCTTTGGAACATATGTACGGAATTTCACATCATTGGCTTTTCGGTGAAGGAAAACATCGTGAGGCAACCTGCATACATCCGTAGAAGAAATTCGATGGCGTTATGTGAATCCACCAACCCGCACTGGCCCAGCGTGGTGGATATGGCCCAATCACCCTTCGTGGGCAGGCCTACGTCCTGCAGTGGACTATTAAAAAGGCTGGTACAGTACTAACTAGAGCCCATTTCACGAAATAGGTCTCGCAGATGAAGCAGCACAAGCGCATGGCCGATCTATCAAAGTCCGATCTTCTAAGGATTAATCTAGTTCTACTAATTTTCCGTGGTATTTTTTGATGAAAAGGACTAAACGTATTTTTTTAAATTTATCTCTCTTTTTTTTCTATGTTTTTACTCGTTGACCGAAACTAATTTGCACTGAAGTAAATCTCTCTCTTAAAATCTAAACTAAAAGCATCATCTCATCAAAAGGCTCAGTTGGTTAGAACGTCGGGCTAGTGATCCGAAAGGGCAGGTTCAAATCCTGCGTTCGCTTCAGATTTTTGAAATGCTTATCACAAAGATAACTCTTTGAGATATAATCTAGTGTGGAAAGCACTCAAAATAAAATCATAACATTGATTTAGCAGTGCGTCATCTCTCGTCAATCTTTAGAAGTTCTAATAACTTCTACTTGAGTGATAACTTGTCTAATACGGGTATCACAGGTGGCGCCACCAACGCTATAAGTTGGGTAATGTAAGCACTTCAAAAATTTGACGCTTGCGTATGAAGCGCGCTGGCTCAGTTGGTTAGAGCGTCGAGCTAGTGATCCGAAAGGGCAGGTTCAAATCCTGCGTTTGCTTCAGATTTTTGAAATGCTTACCACAAAGATAACTCTTTGAGATAAAAGTATCTTCTTCTTCTTTGTGTCGATGATCCAAATAAAATTAAAGTGAGAATTTATAAGGTCTTTTCCCAGTGTCTTGCCACTACCACTCCGCGAGTGGAGGCATCGTAAACATCTTGAAGTGTGCAGGTATTTGGGCAGTTAGCATACTAAAAGCATGGAACCTGGTGTATGCGTTACACAAACGTAAATTTAAAAAAACTCAGATAGCTAAAATCAGATTCTTAAGCCCCAGATTTTTATGATAATCCCAGCATATAACACTTACTTACACAATCTACAAAAGGAAAATTATCATCTCATTTTGGCACGTTAAATTGTAGGATTTGTAGGTCCCGGTTGTTTTGAAGCGCAAACCCTTCAAGGCGAAGGCGGCGCCGGGACGGCAACAGTGGTGGCATACCCGGCCTTGCTCTGATGCCGAGGCACGAGAATACGGCATCTGTATCCCCTGCCTGTAGTAAGAGCCTACTAAAAGGGGACCCCTGGGCTCGTGGATGGTCAGAGTTGGGGCTCTGGCCATCCACTCAAGCGGGCCCGAGGAGGACGGCAGCGTGTGTGGCAACGCTGTCGTAGAAGACCGCACAACCCTGGTCCTATTGCCAGGTGAGTAGGCACACAAAGTGCTGGGAGCACCGGTGCGTTCCTTTCGGAGATCCCGGAGATCCCAAGAAGGCACAAAGGCTAGCCACCGAGATTTTAGTGGGTACAATCCCACATAACCCTACTGCACCCCAATGCAGTTAGGGCATTTTCCGAAGATTTCCTCCTCGTAAAAAAATGGTCCCGGTAATTTTAACCGTTTAGCCACTGTAATGGTTCATAAAAGGATTAGTTTTAGTTGTTTCATAAAACAACTAATAATAATCCTTGTATCGAAATGCTATTACACATTAGACGAATTTTTAACGATAATCTAGAAAACATAATAATAAACCGTTCCAATACAAATAATAAAATTGCCATACCCTTATAATGTCATATGCATCACTATACAAAACATGTTAACTAAGAACCGCATGTAAATTTCATATGTTGCAATAAATGATTTGACTTTGACTTTGACTTTACCGTGGTTTAACCATGTCAGGAGCCTTCAGGCGGCCTAAAAACTCTGACTCCAGGGCTAGCCACCCGGCCTCTATGAACTTACTTACTCAACTTATCTCTTCTGATACAAATACAACATGAGTTTAAATCAACGTGTTCAAGTGTTCCTACGTGTGAATGGATAATGAAAATATCCTACTAATATTATAAACGCGAAAATTTGTGAGGATGGATGGATGGATGGTTGGATGGATGGATGGATGGATGTATGGATGTTTGTTACTCTTTCACGCAAAAACTACTGAACGGATTGAGATGAAACTTTGCAATATCCTACTAATATCATAAACGCGAAAGTTTGTGAGGATGGATGGATGGATGGATGGATGTATGGATGTTTGTTACTCTTTCACGCAAAAACTACTGAACGGATTGAGATGAAACTTTGCAATAATATCCTACTAATATCATAAACGCGAAAGTTTTTGAGGATGGATGGATGGATGGATGGATGGATGGATGGATGGATGTATGGATGTTTGTTACTCTTTCACGCAAAAACTACTGAACGGATTGAGATGAAACTTTGCAATAATATCCTACTAATATCATAAACGCGAAAGTTTTTGAGGATGGATGGATGGATGGATGGATGGATGGATGGATGGATGTATGGATGTTTGTTACTCTTTCACGCAAAAACTACTGAACGGATTGAGATGAAACTTTGCAATAATATAGCTTATATATCAGAATAACACATAAGCTATAAATTATAATGATATATTGCGTATGCGGGCGAAGCCGCGGGTAAAAACTAGTTATGCAAATAAATGAATCAGCTTGTAGCGAACTTCCCATCCGCCAACTTCTATGACTCGGCCTATAATTGTTAACAATCCGAGAAACAATTTCGTACAAAGTGTCAGTTTTATTCTCTCATAAAAAACTCAAAGTACCTATCCAAGTTTTCCAGTAAATAATTAATATTAAACAACATTATTTAAATGCTGCGGCGATCAAATCAAAGGATTCACACGTAAATGTGTGAGATAACGATGATAATTTGTCCATTTTATTATATCTTTATGACGCATCTGATAAAAGTAACAATAAAATAAAATAACAATTAATTTTTACTTTCGTATTTATCCTTTTCAGATCTGTTTTTTATGTTAGCGATAAAATATTAGCCCAGAGGCCTGTTTTTCAAGTTCACGCAGTTTGGTCGCTTGTATGGAGCACGCAAGCCGTGGTGGCCTAGAGGTAGTGATAACCGCCTTGCAATCGTGAGGTCGTGGGTTCAAATCCAGGTCCCGATTTAACACCACTGGCTTTTCGGTGAAGGAAAACATCGTGAGGCAACCTGCATGCGTCCGTAAAAGGAATTCGATGGCGTAGTTTAAATCCATCAACCTGTACTGGACCAGGGTGGTTGATTTGGCCCAAACACCATATTTTAGTAAATTACTAAGAACTCATGGTCAAGTCACTCTTTTCATTACTTTAGGTAATAATAAAATTATAAGTTGTCTTATCTAAAAGCGGAAGAGACTAAATCACACTTATAAACCGACAAGTTCGTTTGTCACTAAGGCGCGCCGCGGCTGACTGACATACCAAGAGCATACTCCGCTCCGAGGCGCGTAGATATGATTTGCGTTAATTCCGTTTGTATGAAGACGGCATACTGTTAGATATATGTGTAATTACCGTGTTATTACCGTGCCTTTGTCCAGCAGCGTGAGGTTTACAACGTATGGATGTGTGATGCATGTATTAGCTAGCTACAAGGTCACGGCGTTCAGTAGGTTTACCTTCACAGTCGTTTTCCGACTCTTTCATGACTAGAAGCGCTCTTCGCAGGTCACTCTTCATCTTCTTATCATTCTTCTTGTGTCTGCCAGACCGCGCTATCTGCAACAGCTTAGATTGAAATATGTACCTCGTGGTGTTATTGTGAAGGTTAGCTCACTAAATTCACCTGGCACCCGACCAGCGGCCGTAAGAGAGATGCCAGACGGGCGGTGTCGCCGCGACATCGCACCGCGGCGGCGCCGCCGCTGCACCGACCGCGGCGCCCAGTGTTGTCTTAGACACTGATGACATCTAGACAGTTAGCGAAAAAAAAGTTTTAGGGATAACCATATATATAGATAAATATTCATAGAATACTCGAATACTATAGATTTAATGTCTAAATTGCTACCGGCAACACTGGTCGCCGCGACGACGCGGCTGCACCACCGCTGCACTGCGGTAACGCCGCGGTGCGATGTCGCGGCGACACCGCCCGTGTGACATGTCTGTAATGTGTACGCGTTCTGATGTTCGGCTTCACTTTTCTTCCCGCTTGCTCTCGTGGCGCGAGTAACTGACGCGAGCAGAAGAAAAAGCGAAGTCGAACGTCAGAACACGTACTCAATTCGTCTCCAGCACCACCTCGTTGCACGGTGACCACTAGATAACGACAGGTAGTCCACAGTTGCAGGCTGCGTGTCTAAATTTTGTTAATTTGAAGACGAAAAAAATATGGCCGGCTTCGAACGGAAAGCAGGAAGGGGGAAGTGGGCCGTATATAGGCACCGCTAAAGGTAGTAATAGATTACGAGGCTCAACCCTGCTGCATCCCGCCGAAATAGATAGACCTAAAAATGTCAAAAACACCAATCAAATTTTCAGATTCGAATTTTTGAACTCTCCCGACCCGGAAATTGAAATGTTATTGGGACCTCGAATTTGAAGTCTGACTACGCCCACGCTGCTATAGTAGAACGCTTGCTGGTTTGTATCTTTGTCTTGCTCAGAATTTGAGTATCGGTTAATAACAACTGTTTTTTCCGTTTTGTCAACAAGACAAACTATCATGAGGAAATCTACTCGTACATTCGCTCGGAGAAGAAATTCGTTAGCGTGAGAAAATTTGCCGACCTGTAGTAAAAATGACCCTAACGCCATTCACGGGTAGGCTTATTTTTAACAATGTATTACTAAAAATATAACACGACGATTAGTTTGACCAACATCTTTGGTCAATATGCCTATTACCTTCAGATCTTTGTTGAGGTTCTTATATTCTTTAGAAAGGATCTTGAGGAGCTGATCTTGGCTGCGAAACTGCGGATGGACGCCCATAGTACGGTGCTGGCGGTCCGTTTGGATGCCGCGAAACTGAAACAAAAATACTAATACATAACTAAAGTTGATAAATTAAAATCAAATGAAACGTCCTCTTAACAGCTTCTCGAGGATTGGGTTTTGCCCAGATTGTAGCTAACATAGCAGCCAAGAAGTTCGATTAACTATCCGCCGCCATATTCAAATTATAAGCAAGTCATCCCGTCGATCGCGACGCAGTACACTCCATCGAGTGTTCACAAAATTAAAACTAGTGTACTGATCAAATCTATATATATAAAATATATAAAAAGAAACCCGTTTTCCGTTGTCACGACATAACATGAAAACGGCTTGACCGATTTGGCTTATTTTTTTTGTAGTTTTCTAATACTCTGTACAAGGTTCTTACGGAAACAAATATTAAGAAAATCTCTCAGAAAGATTGAAAAATATACATTATTATGTACTTGATTGACGAAATTTTGTTCAGAACTCTCCGATTCTCTCTTGGTCGGTTTTGTCACTATTGACGATGATTTGACATTCGACTTCTAGGCGAAACGAAGTTCGCCGGGTCCGCTAGTAATCCATAAATTTTAAACTCGATTCCGACATAAATATTATATTCAGTGATAATACAATACGGTATGACTAAAGTGTGGCAAAGTAGTGTGTAAGAGAGATACCACACAGGCGTTGTGGCTGCGCTTCGTCAGAGCTATGTCAACTGCGCGGTGACGATCCCTTGTTCTATATATATGTCACAGTCAAAGTGATTAATCTAGTTATCATGTATACTAACCAGCGATTATGTATACAATTTACTTTCACTATCCCTGACCGGTTACTATGTATAATAACTAGTTAATGTGATTAATTTATCACATTTACTGAGCAGATTAGTTATTATGCTTAAAAACTAGTTATAATACATAATAACGAACTAATCACTTTGACTGTAACATATATACAATCTGCACGACATGCCACAGGACGCGTTGAAATGACGGACACAAGAAGAGGAGAGAGACGAGGTGAGGAAAGGCGAAACGGAAGGTTGAAACGACAGAGCGGCCAGTGTTGCCGTTCTAGCGACTTAGACAAAGAAGATATAATAATACTACGTAACTTAGACCCGAGTTCACCAACGCTTGATTAAGTTAAATGTGTAATTACTGTATTCGAACAACGATTAATCTCGGGTTTTAGGCCCTAATTCACCAACAGGTGCTTAATTTATCAACCGTGGATAAAATCTTAAACAGCTTTTTAACGAAATTTTGCTCTTCAACAAGCAAAAACCGTAGGTTAAATACAGTAATCACACGTTTAACTTAAACAAGTGTTGGTGAACTCGCAGATTAGTCACTAGATCTAGCTAGAAGAAGCCAACCGCGGAATCGGATCGTGTGTAACGTCCAACTTTACTGTACACCGGTACATTGTCTGTAGCAATTTTGAATGTAGGCCGCGATTACATGTCTATGTTTTAAGTTAAATACCCAATCAAATCGCGGCCGACATTCAAATATTTATATAAAATCAATTTACATATTTTCTTAGAACGAAAGTAATAATACTATTTTATTCCTAAAAAATCCCTCGATCATCAGGATCGAAATTCGCTAAATATTTATTTGTCGCCAAAACCTTTTTGTTTTTCCCTGACCATTCATAAAATTCTCCAGATCTAGCAATTAGTCGCTAAAACGTGAAACACTGATCCTACACGCCAACGCGGTAACGCAGCGCTCATGTGGCATTCGCTGCCTTGAAATCATTGCGTTATGTTGCGTCGACGCGCGACGCGGACATAGCGCTACCACATCGCCCGTGTGGCATATCTCTTAAATAATTACGGTGCTTTCAACTCGATTCAGACCAAGGAATTCCGGCATCATTATACATATTCAGTGATATTGACAGTATGACTAAAACCACAGATATGTGCAACTATGTGACTAAAATATAAGTAAGTAAATAGTAAATGATGTCACAATAACGAGCAGCCCAATGGCTGTAAAAACAGCAATTGAAAGAACCATATAAACCAAAGAATATCCCGCCGATTGGCTTATTTGAAAATGTTGTTTTTATTAATGACAATACTACACTACTGCTACATAGAAAGCAATTGGATCATCCACAGACCCTTGAAGGTCTAAAGATAATCCAAGTACTCAAGCCCACTGCCAGTTGGCAGCGTGCCCAGCATGCTGGCAGCATTGCCACGCTGAATGGCAATGCTTATACGTTGAGCCAAATAAACACCAGCATTTTGGTCACGCATCGCGTCCACCAGACGTTCAGAAAGACTTTTGAAAACGAGATGAGCTCCCGGCCCCCACGGACCCAAAGTCTCAACTCCAAATGGCTCAAATATGTAACCACTACCGAGGTTAGCATATTTGCGCCGCTTGTGCTGATCAGCCAAATTGGCCGCCGCTCCAGCCCTTAAAAATAAAGAAATTAAAAAAAAAGTACATTTATTATTATTATTATTTTTTATAATGTTTACACATCACAGGCTATTATTTCTTATAATTTTATTATTGTTGTTACCTTGAATGTCACTAAAAAAACGAACAATAGCTATTAATTGGTCAAGCGTAAGCGAAGGAAGATCTCCGATTTAACAAAGCTATTTTGCTTTCGTCTGTCCAGTTGTTGGTTTTGGTCAACAGGTCGCATTTTTAACGGATTTCAACAAAACTTGGTACACAGGCTCTAGGTATATACTCGTACCTATTAACAGATATTTTGTCGTCGGCGAATTTTGACAGATTAAAACCAAAATAGAATTAGGTAGTCCATTTAAATTTTACATGAGCTTTAAATTTTTTAGATGTAATTTTTTGTATGTAGAATTTTATTTTTGGGACATGTGTGGTGGTCAATAGAAGCATAACCCCAAGTTTGTGGGGTTGCCGCCCTTGTCTCCCGGCCGCCATCTTGGAAAAAGGGGTGCACACACTTTTTTCGCGATATCTCGGAAACTATGCGTCCTAAAAAGTTGTCAAGACATAATTTGTAGCAAATTGTTTTGCCTACAAATATGTTTTTATAACTTTTTGCCTCAATTTAAAATTAAAGAACTTAGGTATATAAGCAAAAAGTGAGAAAAGGACATGTCCACAAAATGTATTGAGGCTGGTATAATAATAACCAAAAATTCTAACCACGACACTAGTTACATTTCGAGGAAGTTCATATTTTTCTAAGTCTCAGACAACAGTTAAAAACAAAAACGAGCCCTCCGATTTTTTTAAATTAATTTTGAATCTATTAGGATAAATAAATATATTTGGCTCAATAGGTAGTTTATCTCTAGTAACACTGATTAAGTAACCTTCAAATTGTTAAATAGAAGCATTTTTACCAATTAGACATAGTTTTTAAGTGATTTTTGTCACATTGTACTTACTAACTGGTAACACTGGTAGGTTATAATTTATAATTTTAGCAAATTAAGAGAATAATGTGGAATCATCAGCTACTAATGCAAGTAAAATAACGTTAGAAGCACTTTATTATTGCTAAACTAGAAAAAATACATAGTTGTATTATTATTTTTCATACAATTTATTTTTCACATATAAAAAAAATGGAGGGTTAAAAAAATCTAAATTAAATATTTTTGAGAAGCCCATAAATCAAGCTTTCAAATGATGTATATATCATCTTGGTTCGATTTTTCTCTGAATAATATACCACTCGTGGACGTCACCTTTCTATAAAATTTTATTCACTTTTCTTGGGGTTCAAGTCGCCCGAGACGAAGACAAACTTGGTTCTAGTGGTGCGTGCTCTACTTTTTATAAACTACTTTTCGTACTCTACTTCTGTAAATGAAAGAGTCAGTGAGTTGGTTAAGAGTGCTTACACTATCAAAAAGTTATCAAATGTTATGTAGAGCCAAGCTTCTTACTCTGCACGCTTTGGGCAAATATCCACAGAACCACAGTCCCTACGAGAAAGTAGTAAAAAAATGTCCGAACGCCGTCATACATACCGACTTAAATATTTACATGAAATAATTCACAATGACTCGTTTTATCGAATCTCGACATTATGTCACCTAATTAAGTGCTTGTAACCGAGCACTATCGACTATCGGTACATTGAAGTGCTGAAGTGTTTGTATAATAACGCCACTTTGTCGATTCAAGTACAGGAAGAGAGCTCCAAGGCAATCCCTTTGAAGAGAGGCGTAAGACAGGGAGACGTAATATCTCCGAACTGTTTACTTGCTACTCTAGAGAACGCCTTTAAGCTCCTGGAATGGAAAGGATTTGGCATCAACATCGATGGCGAATACATCACTCACCTTCGATTTGCTGACGATATTGTGGTCATGGCAAAGTCGATGGATGAACCCAGCACGATGCGCGAAGGCCTCAATCGAGTCTCTTAACAGGTTTTAAAATGAACATGGACAAAACAAAGGTCATGTGTAATTCTCATGTTGTACCCACCCCTGTTTCAGTTGGGAACTCAATTCTTGAAGCCATTGACTCGTACGTCTGAGGTCCGACTTCAAGAAAGAGGCCAATCACCGAATCCAACTCGGTTGGGCAGCGTTCGGAAAATTGCGTAACGTCTTCTCGTCTGACATACCTTAGTGCCTCAAGTGGAAAGTTTTCGACCAGTGTGTGTTGCCAGTGATGACTTATGGCACTGAAACGTGGTATTTCACTATGGGCCTCATTAGTAGCCCTACGAGCCATGGAGAGGGCTTGTGATTGTCTTACGACTAACTAAAAAGCCTGCCCACTACGTATCTTGGGCAGGGTTTAGGCTCAGACACTTTTTTGCACGATTGCGACTCTTGTATATATTTGCTCGAAGTCTGTACGCCTTAATTCTACAAGCCTTAACCTAACTCTACACCTTAGTCAAAATATGTGTAAAATCTCTTCGTTCTTACGTGAAAGAGTAACAAACAGTAACAGTAGCGTGTTTGTCGGTCTTTTACCGGATACACTTCGGAGAGTGCGCCCAGGAGTTGCACAATCTGGTCCCCCCTGCCCCTTTCTTCTATCGTACGGCTAGACGGACGCGACCAGAGCGCCACCCTTTTATGGTGGACATTCCGCGCGTTAGAACCAAGCGTTTCGAATCCTCATTCCTCATACGAACAGCTGGAATGTGGAATGCTTTGCCTGGGTCTGTCTTTCCGTTAAAGTACAACGTGAGTATCTGCAAATCCCGAGTAAATAGGTATCTTCTAGGTAAGCGTGCTACACCCTAGACCGCACATCTGCTTAACATCAGGCAGTGTGTAGTCAAACGCAAACCTATTCGAAATAAAAAAAAAAAAAAAAAAAAAAAAAAAAAAACCAACAAACACATTTTCCGAATTATAATATTAGTAGAAATAATGTGAAAATACTGAAAGAACAAATTCGGCATATACAAACGCTTTATAATAAGAACCGACTGAATAACAGTAGGTACATGTTTTCACATAAAATCTCGTTTTTATCACCGTTTAGATATTTTTGTACGTTTGACTTTACATTAAAATAAACAGACCCATTCATTTTACTTATCTTAAGATTAATCGTTAAAGACTATTGTTAAACCGAGGCGTAAAATATAAGATAGGTATACAAACACTATTAAATATTGAAACAAGTTACTTCAATGCACTTTTGTTATTGTACAACAGTTGTTAGTCGCAGCGTACAAAGGACACTTCCTTCACAATTATCAATAAAATAATTACGAACGCAAATTGCTAATATCAAATTGTGAATTATACAAAAATATTTTTTTTTCACAGTTTCGGAATAACTTTTGTTCTATTTTTATACTAAACATAATATAACGTCTGTGAGTTTTCTGAGATCTCTAGCATAATTATGTTCATAACAAAAGGAAATATCTGATTTCGTTGCGATGCCTACATCAAATAGAAAATTATATTATAAATTATTAATAACCTTACCGATATTATAAATAAGAAAGCGTGTTTGTTGGTTTGTTCCTCTTTCACGCAGCAACGGAGCAACGGATTAACTTGGTTTTTGACATGGACATAGTTTGAAAGACGGAAAGTGAGATGATACTAAGGTTCCTATGGGATAGCAAAAAAATCAAAACGCGGGCAAAGATGCAGGAAAAAGCTAGTAATTTATATTTCTAATAATATTAATTGTTATTTATTATTCATTCATTTTAGCGTTAAAAGTTAATTTTGTGAGAAAATTTTAGCTAAGAGATCTCAGTGGTCACAGACGATATATTATTAGGTATATCTACTCGTTTTATTAAGGTACAGTTCGTGGAGACTTGTTTCAGTTAGGTTTGATAAAAAGCCGTGTGATTTTCGCCTCTTTTTAATTTATGTTTTGTGAATATTTAAATGAAAGTAATTTGATTTAGTGTTGAGTCGTAAATCAGAATAATGGTGATTTCGCCACTTTTGAATCAGGTAAGGTTTGATATATATTTTTGTACAATTTAAAATTTAGTGTATCTCCAGAATACCTACATAATCTACATATTATAGTAAATACTATTGTACTGATCACTATCACGATATCAGCCACAGGACGTCCACGACGTATGGACGTATGTATATGCACGGACGTATGTCCAGGACATAGGCCTCTTCTATCCCCAATAAAACTGGTTGAAAACTACTTGTATCCATAGAGCAATGTTGCGGTTTTAATGGGCCAATTTGAAAGGCACCATCGTAAATTTAATAGCAACGTAATTTAGTGTTTTCTCTATCAAATGCATATAAATAAATAAATATTTTGGGACATCTTACACACGGCCTCTGACCCCAAACTAAGCAAAGCTTGTGATATGGCTGCCAGAGAGAGAGATACTACATATACTTATTTTAAAATACATACTTATATAGATAGTAACTAAATAACACCCAGACACAGATCAAACATTTATGTTCATCACATAAATATTTGCCCTGGGTGGGAATCGAACCCACACCTCTTTGATCCAGAAGTTAGAGTAACTAACCACTGAGCCACCGAGGCAGTCAAAGATGAGGTTCACAAGTGGTATATTATTCAGAGAAAAATCGAACCAAGATGATATATACATCATTCAAAAGCTTGATTTATGGGCTTTTAAAAAATATTTAATTTAGATTTTTATATCCCTCCATTTTTTTAAATATGAAAAATAAATTGTATGAAAAATAATAATACAGCTCTGTATTTTTTCTAGTTTAGCAATAATAAAGTGCTTCTATCGTTATTTTACTTGCATTAGTAGCTGATTCTTCAACATTCATCTCTTAATTTGCTAAAATTAAAAATTATAACCTACCAGTGCGACCAGTTAGTAGGTACAAAGTGACAAGAAACACTAAAAAACTGTGTCTAATTGGTAAAATGATTCCATACAATAATGGAGGTTACTTAACCAGGGTTGCCAGAGATAAACTACCTATTGAGCCAAATATATTTATTTATCCTAATAGATTCAAAATGTAATAAACTCAGAAAAATATTATGAACTTTCTCGAAATGTAACGAGTGTTATGAAATGGTTAGAATTTTTGATTATTATTATACCAGTCTCCATACATTTTGTAGTCATGTCCTACGTAATACGAGTATACCTAATAGCAACGTAATATAGTGTTCTCTCTATCAAATGCATATAATGAGAAAGAAGCAGGGCTACTCTAAATTGCTATTATAACTACGATGGCGCCTCTAAAATTGAGCCTGATGTATGTCCACCTTCTAGATGCACATCCTATCATACGCATGTCGGTTTGTGGTCTCCCTTGAGAACTTGTCAATCAATCAATCAATCAATCAATCGTTTATTGCATCATATGTAGTATAATTTACATGCAGGTCTTAAGAAACATGTTTAGTATCTATATTCTATAAGTTATACATATGACCCTATTAGGGTATAGCAATATTGTGCGGAGCGATTTATTTGTTTCAATTTGCTATTTTATGACTGTCCAATAGGTACTCGTTTAATGTATAGTAGCATTTCGTGATAAGTAGGTTCTTTAATACTTTTGCAAATTCGATTTCGTCTTCAATTTTCTTAATTTCGACCGGAAGTTTATTAAATATTTTAACAGCCATCGAGCATGGCCCGGAGCTGTGTATCGATAATTTTGATTTCGGTAACATTAAGTTATGCTGATATTGGGATCTGGCAGGATGGACATGTGCACTTGATAGTTTTGTGAAAAACTGTGGGTATTTTTTTACGAATTTCACGCTTCAAAGATATATATTGACACCACAGTTAATATCTTTAATTTAATGAAGTAGGGTTTGTGGAATTGTTGTCTATTTGTATTTGGAAGCTTGATATTGGCCAATATCCGTACGCACTTTTTTTGGACTATGAACAGGTCGTTAGTATCTACACTGTTTCCCCAGTAATGATGCCATAGTTTAGCCACGAATATGCAAACGCGTAGTACGCTGATAAAGCTGTGTCTAGATTTGTTGCATATCGCAGTTCTCTGAGTGCGTATGTGAAGCTTGATAGTTTAGCTTTTATTTTTTTAACGTGGCTTTTCCAATTTAGGTGCGTGTCGATATCTATACCTAATAACGTTGTCATGTCCACTGAATCAATTTGATTATTATTATATGAAAAATTTATGTCAAGGGGGATTTTTTGATAAGGTCTAAATTGTATAATTGAGGTTTTTGATAGGTTAATTTCGAGGTTATGATCAGTCATCCAATTAATTATATTATCAAAAATGTCGGTTAATTTATCGTTTAAATTTAAATTATTTTTACAAGATGTCAAAACTGTTATATCATCCGCGAAAATTACGCAGGACTCGTCAATAATTTTAGGTAATTCATTTATATATAATAAAAATTTTATACATCCAAGGACACTTCCTTGGGGGATTGAGTTATTCATTTTTATTGGGGTGGACCTTGCTGTATATATCATGTTAGTTTCAGAATCAAAGTTTTCTACCTCCACATATTGTTCACGATTTTCTAAATATGATGAGAACCAGTTGTGCGCATGCACAATGCAGTTCATTATGTTTAGTAATATGTCGTATTGTACATTTTCGTAAGCTTTAGAAATATCTAGCAATATACCGATAGCGTATTCTTTTTTATTTATTTTCTCTAAAATTTTCTCAACCCATCGGTAATCAATTCTCCGTACTATGTATCCTTCCCACTGCCATCTGAACTGGCCAGTCAGCTAAGTCTTTAATTTTGGTTCTACAAATCTGCTTTTATCTTAACAGAATCAGATCTAAATTTTTCGTCGAATAAAAATAAAAGGAGATTTGTAGAAATGACGATTTGAACTGATTTTCATGGCCACGATATATAATACTACTAGTTTTTACCCGCGGCTTCGCCCGCATGATATTTTGATTTTTGACGCAATATCGTTATAATTTATAGCCTATGTGTTATTCTGATATATAAACTATATAATTGCAAAGTTTCATCTCAATCCGTTCAGTAGTTTTTGCGTGAAAGAGTAACTAACATCCATCCATCCATCCTCACAAACTTTCGCGTTTATAATATTAGTAGGAAGTAGGATAGATTGACTATCATTGTCGCAACAACACTCCTCTACACTTTTCAAAGCAACTTATCGTATATTTTTTTTTTTTTTGCTAAGTCAGGATAGAAACAAGATATGTGGGTCTTATATCTAACTTAATGATTAGTATGACATTTAGAGAAAAGATAATATACATAGTATATGTATGTTTCAGTATATGGTGGGACTGTCTCCACTGCTGGCCGCGTTTTCCGTCGGCGGAGCGGTCACGTATCCCTCTCTCCTGATGCAGCAGTTCAGATCTGACAACTCTTCCATACCCTTGGATGTACACACCAGGTCTTGGATAGGTGAGGATAAACTATTTTTTAAGGAAACGGTATAACAATCTTCATGCAAACCCGTCTGAAAATCGAATAGGTTTCCGAGTTCTGATCTGATGAAAAAGTAGCGTACTAAAATACGGTTGCAGGCGATTTAATTATCGTCGGTTTTCTGGAACTGCTTCAAAACTAGTGAACAAAAGTAAATTACATTTTTATGGGACCATTTGGCAAACTCTTTCTACTGATTGAAAGAAGAACGAAAAACAGTTCACGAATAGCGGAGAAGACAGGTATCTAACATGGGAAGAAGAAAAACTATCAGAATTAAAAATATCCTAATTATGTTGGAAGTCGGTTAATTAAGTTCGTAGTGTCAGAGTTTTTTAAGCCACCTAAAAGCCTCTTACAGTCAAGTCGGTTTAAAAAGCCCTCAATTTTATTTGTATTCGCTATACAAATAAAATTGAAGGCGCGGCCATGCAAAAAAATATTTATTTCAGAGAACATAGACACGAGTAACATACATATTTAGAAAATTTCCATTCTCTCTGGTCATGAAGAAAAGATTTGATTTTCTCAGGAAATAAAAAATAGAATTAGGAATTAAAATTGTTTGGTCCACTTTCTAGCCTAGTAGAAACAACGGGTTGTACTCCGGGAGTGCCGGCAGAAATGAAAATATGAACATATAAAGTACTATCATTTATGTGATAAAATACAATTTCACACACGCACATTCGCGCAAGCTCCCTGCGCCGCTTAAACCAAACAGCAGGAGCAGGCATACATTTTCGCCGCGCAGTAGAAAGAGAGGGGAATATTACTTCTTTTCAACTATCTCCTACGCCGCGCTGGCTGTCTACTCTCCCCGCGTCTTACAAATTTTGGATCAAATCACGTGTTTAACATTCGATTGGATCAAATCACGTGTTTAACGCGAGTTTAACATTTTTTACTCATCCAAAAAGTGCACAACGCCGCTAAAGAAGTATTCACTTTAAAAATACCAGGTTGATGGTTTTTATGCTATGTAGATAGTCGCCCGATATAAAACAAAAAAGAAGTTTTTAAAATCCTACTAATATTATAAACGCGAAAGTTTGTGAGGATGGATGGATGGATGTTTGTTACTCTTTTACGCAAAAACTACTGAAAGGATTGAGATGAAACTTTGAAATAATATAGCTTATATATCAGAATAACACATAGGCTATAAATTATAATGATGTTGCGTCAAAAATCAAAATATCATGCGGGCGAAGCCGCGGGTAAAAACTAGTCTTTAATATAAAATTGTGTTTATACAAGTGTTCGTACATTTGTAAAGACACAGCAGAACAAATTTTATCATCGTCTGACCCTTGAATTTGTCGAGACGCAATAAGTATTTTATTGGCTCCACATTTGTGATAATTCTTTATTCTGCTATAAAATAGTTTCTAAACTGATTGCTAATTCCTTTTTTTTTCCATTTCAGGCTCAATCTATGGCTTAGCCGGCATCCCAGTAATTCTGATGCCGATAATCACCCAAAAAATCGGCCGCAAATATGGCTACATCATGGCTTGCTGCTACGTCCTCGTTGGCTGGATCCTGACCTACACTGCTTCAAACGCTACCGAAATCCTGATTAGTGAATGTTTCCACGGCCTCGGAGTCAACAGTCTACTGCCTGTCAGTTTCGTTGGCATGAGTGAGATGCTCGCTCCAAAGTATAGATTTATTTCCATGCAAGCATTCGGCCTCGCTCAAGGAGTTGGAATGTCAACCACTGGCATATTAGGACGATTTGTCCACTTCAAAACTATCAGTATTATCATGTTCATACCAATTGTCATTGCTGTAACCATCGCTATATTGTGGCCTGAATCTCCTCCTTGGCTCGCATGTAAAGGCGAATTCAAGAAATGCGAGGAAGCCTTTATAAAGCTTCGAGGTACGGACAAGGTATCAACCAAAGAATTAAGAGATCTCATTACAGCTCAAAAGGAAATTTTGAGTAGGAGACCGACCAAGACGACTTTAAAAGGTTTGTGGAGGCAAATTACGAGTAAAGATTTCTATACGCCCGCGTTCCATATCTTTGTCCTGATGAATACGATGTACTGGAGTGGTTGCGATGTCGTTATCATATATTTCTTGGAAATGGCTTCTAAATCTACTAGTGATGAGAATGCTACTTTTTACGCCGTGATTACCATGTACATTGTAATAGTTGTAGGACTAGGTGTGACGGATTTGCTAGTCATGAGGTTTGAAAACAAAAAAGTTCTGTTAACGAGCACTTTTTTTGTTACGATATTTTTAATTTGTGCCTGTGTCGTGACTGGACTGCAGACTGTTGATATTGTCTCCAAAGATTCTTTGTTGTGTTTGATTTGTTTGTTATTATGTATAACAAGTGCCTGTTGTGGTTTAGATTCAATAGTCTTCGTTCTGTCATCTGAACTAATGCCAGTGAAACATAGAAGTTTAGGAGGAGCTCTGTATATTATATTTAATTGTGTTTTATATGCATCATCGCAGAAATTATCGCCATATTTGTTTATGTATTTAGACTTATGGGGGACGTTTTTGCTGTACACGGTGAATTCTATTGTATGCGCTTTGTTTGTTTGGAAATATGTGCCAGAAACTAAACATAAGAGCTTGCAGGAGATTGAAGACTATTATTTATATGGGCATTTTATTAATCGGGAGTCTGAAAAAATGTCGTTTGTGTTTGATAATGAACCAGCACAAGATCAGGAATTACTTACTATTATGTACGAGGAGGATTGAAATTAAATACTAGTAGGTAAAAGCTTTTGGTTCCCGAAATAGTTTCAATTTTTATTGTTTAAAGGTATAAAATTCGCTGAGTAAAAATAAACTTTGAATAGGTAAAAAATATAAGTTCAATCTAGTAAAAACGCGTATTAAAATAATGTAACACGTTTATTTTATACTAGTTTTTACCCGCGGCTTCGCCCGCATACGCAATATATCATTATAATTTATAGCTTATGTGTTATTCTGATATATAAGCTATATTATTGCAAAGTTTCATCTCAATCCGTTCAGTAGTTTTTGCGTGAAAGAGTAACAAACATCCATCCATCCATCCATCCTCACAAACTTTCGCGTTTATAATATTAGTAGGATCATCTGTGTATAGATCCCAAAAATATCTGGTTTTGTGTCGAGTTAGCTGAATTGTATTGAATATTTTTTTCTTTATTTACATTCTATAACTATTTATTTTCATTTTATTTGAAACATTGTTATGCTTCAAATTGTCAATGTTGTGTTATTTTTATGTTCTGTAATATATTAGTAGTATTTAGTATATTATTACTGTTTAAATAAACTGAAAAATGTGCTGTTTGGTTTTGTTTGCTTGCTTTTGCAATAATAATAAATCATAATTAATTTGGTGGATCACTACAACTAGACTGCCTCGGTGGCTCAGTGGTTAGTGACCCTGACTTCTGGGTCAAAGGGGCGTGGGTTCGATCCCCACCCAGGGCAAATATTTATGTGATGAACATAAGTGTTTGCTCTGTGTCTGGGTGTTATTTAGTTACTATTTATATAAGTACCTACATATTTAAAAATAAGTATATGTAGTATATCAGTCTCTGGCAGCCATATCACAACAAGCTTTGCTTAGTTTGAGGTCAGAGGCCGTGTGTAAGATGTCCCAAAATATTTATGTATTATTATTATTAATGCAAGACTAAATAGTTAATTTTTATAGTTCCGTAGTAAAACCAGAACCCTGTTAAAATAAAATAAATATAAAATCGCTGAGCCCGTCCGTCTGTCCATATTATTATGTCCATCACATAAACAAGCTCCCGCATTTTTGTAATGCGAATCAGAAATGGGGAGATCCGCAGACGAACCGACATAGCCCAGCAGATTAGCAAATTAAAGTTGCAATGGGCAGGGCACATAGTTCGGAGAACAGATGGCCGATTGAGCAGTAAAGTTCTCGAATGGAGACCACGGACCAGCAAGCGCAGCGTAGGACGTCCACCGACTAGTTAGACTGACGATATAATAAAAGTCGCAGGAACGCGCTGGATGCAGGCCGCTTCCAACCGGCCTTATTAGAAATCCATTGGGGAGGCCTATGTCCAGCAGCGGACGTCTTACGGCTGATAGATGGATGGATGGATGGATTTTTATATTATTTCAACATTATAATAATTTTACCAACCCGCACCTGATCACAGTGGTGGATATGTCCAATTGCCTTTCAACGGTAACCACATGTTCAGCAGTGGGCTATTAGTGCAATTATTACTCTGAAGTCTGTAAATAATTAAATTAAAGCTTAAACGTCTTGTATTTACATAATTAATATTATAGGTACCTACAAGATACACTATATTAAGTCTTAAATATTATTAATAGTTATCTTAATATTAAGTGCCGCTAATTACCAAATTATCATTACTAATTACTTTAAATTAAATTGCACTTTTACTACAATTAAATAATGTTACTTTATTTTGATAACTTTATTTTTTTATATCAGTCGTATCAGTAGGACCTATACTGATATTGTTCTTAAACTTTCGCGATTTGAACACAATATTATTATTATGCACTACGTCTCCCCCGTGACCACGGTCGAGCGGTCGATGCAACTCGGTGAACTCGGCCGAAACGTCGGGATGAGGAGGTATTTATTTATCTCGTAATTTTAGTGCGCGATTAGTCCCGTAGTATATAATAATAACCTATACTGATGTCTTTAAAAAACCAGACCATAAGAAATAAGAATATCATCATATTTAATTTATTCATAGCGTTTTGTTATAAGTATTTCAAATAATTATACCTACACGTCATCATATCTTGAATCTTTTACAAAAACAATTAGTACTTTTTACAGCATAAAAATAAAATCAATTGTAGATAATCAAATGCAATAAAATATATAGTTACCTACCAAAGGAGGAAGGAAAATTCCTTTCTTCATTCATAATTATAATTTTGCGCTTCATATAAATAAATAATAAATAAATAAATATTGGGGAACATCTCACACACGGTCTCTGACTCCAAACTAAGCAAAGCTTGTGATATGGCTGCCAGAGACTGATATAATAATTAATATTAAGAACATTATATATATATAATGTTCTTAATATTAATTCCTTCTTACATAATATTATCAATGTTTTGTAATCTTAAAAGGACTGTGAATCGACCATTGTTTTCTCGTTTTCTGTTGCAGCTCGAGAGAATTTTAGGTAGGTACATTTTTGAAAAAAAAAACATAAATCAAAGTCCTCAAACTACTTGCCCGTATAGATCATCTGAAATGGGGCTGGATAGGACACAGATGTTTTTTTTTTAATACATATATATATATATATTATTAGAAGACCAACCGATGAAAAAGTATATAAGCCGGCGCAAGCGCGCCGGTCGGCCATTCTTTCTCGAACCTTTGCGCGGAGCGGACCTCTTGCCAGTTTACATTCAAATAGATTATTATTGTGTTGAAGTTTTGATTGTCGGTACTTTTGATTTTGTGTGTTAAATTATAAAGTTGTAATAATTAAATAAGTTTAGGTTATATCACGTGTATTTTTTTAAATAAACCTGCTTCTGATAGCTAATATCAGAAGTGGGATAGGACACCGTGCTCACATTTACGTTGGTTTTCGTATTTGGTGATTTTTAAAAATCTAATCTAAATTCGGTTTTCATTTTGTCCGAGTGTCCGTGATGTGCAAAGTTGCTGTTAAATACTCACTGTTGAGGATTTTTTGTCTTGCTGTGGTGTTTCTGTGCTCGGATTTTGCGTTGTGTCCTAAACAAGCGAAAAATAGGTCGATCCCGATCTCGTGAACAGAGCCATGTCTCTTACGCGCGACGCTCGCGTAGCAAACGCTCAGTGAGTCGTCGTTCACGCAGTTCTTCGAGAGGGTGTACCCCTCCGGTAAGAACGCGGGTTGATAGCCGTAATCGCAGCCGTAGTTATGAACGCCGTGGTGGCTGCCATACGCGCCGTGACCGTTATCGCAGCCGCGGCCGCAACAGGAGCCGTGACTGCAGCAGGAGCCGTGACCGTATTCGGAGTCGTAGCCGCGACCATAACCGCAGTGATCGCAGCTATTGGAACGACAATCGTAGTTGCCTAAGAGCAAGACTAGGCGCGAGTTAATAGTAAAGTGAAGTGTTTGAACAGTGGTAGATAGCTCGTGGAGTGCGTCAAGTTCTCGCAACCCGCAGGCCGCGCCACCTGACCGGTGAGCATGCCGGCCTCAGCAGGGTTTGCACCTGTTCGGTGGGCATTGCCACCTATCGCCTTTGCTACGCCGGCTACTCGATGGGAGTCACCGCCGTCGGCAAGCCTCGTCTTGCTCAGCAGCACTCGGCACCAAGAGAGGCTGGTAAATTGTAGCAGACCACGTCACGGTAACAGACTGTATTGCTGATGCAGTACGATTCTTCAGAATGTTGGTGAGAGCTATCCATTCCTTTTAGATTTTGCGTTTGGCAAAATAGACAGTGCTAATTACTTTATTACCTACTGACTTAATAGGAATCGGGTTTTGTTTAAATATCCGCAGTAAACAAATGACGAAAGAGTGACCGTACATGGGGTTATTTTATTGCAAACCCAAGTTATTTTGTCTGCAATAGCTAGACGTCGCGATCATTTTTTCGGGGTCAGAACACAGCAAAAACAAAACTACCCTCCTTGTAACATTTTTGGTTGCGTAGGTTACGTCTTGTGAAAAATAAGAATAGAAGCCTACTATGTGCTCATAAATAATTTCTATGAAGTTTCGACTTTTTGCAAGACATTGTTTTCGTGACGAATTTGTCTGATTTTCTGCGAAAGTCAACTGACATACTTGAATTTAAATCCTAAACATGATTATAACCGAGATCTCAAAGTAAACATTGTTTTGGTGAACAAAGATAATGCGTAAAATAGGCAACCTTGAATTTCATTGCAAAATGATCAGCGTTGCAATGCCTCAAAGTGGTTTTGGAATTTTGTAACATGTGCAATATGAAAACTTGTCAATTCTTTTTTAAAAAAATAAGGGCTGGTACCGATAGATTGTGTTTAGATTTTTAAAAAAATGACTGAGATTTAGATACGGGGTTGGTCCCATCAGATTTCCTTTGGGGACCTATAAATTCTGCTTTGTCTGATTTCGGAATGATTATTTTCTAATGAAAGAAACTGAGCAGTTTGGGTAAAATAAAACTCTAGGTCAGGTGAGACCGAGCTCTGGTAAGATCGAAATTCTAAATATGTAATTTTCGACAACGACAATTAATAGGCGAGTATCAAATCCGGCAGTTTGTGCGTTCTATGGGGTATCATTTGAAAGTATGTAGTCAGAATTGTTTTCCTCAAAAGCCGCATCTGCTTAGCTGCCGTGACAAAGGAGTAAGAGAGAGAGTAAGCTCAACTCTAATTAAACGTTTTTTTTCTCTTGTGTGTTGTAGTTGTAGCGCTGTAGGCTTGTGCCGCTGGCATGGCTACCGCTGGCGCGATGCCGTGCGGGCATCGCACGCATATGCCCCTGGCGTGGTTGTCGCTGCGGGCGCTACAGGCGAACACCGCTGGTGCGGCTACTGCTGGCGCGGTTGACGTGCAGGCGCGGCACGCGGATGCCCCTGGCGCGGTTGTCGCTGCAGGCGCTGCAAGCGGGTGCCGCTGTTGTGGCTACTACTGCGCGGTTGCCGGCTACGAAGAGTCATCGGGGGTGTACAAGCGCCTTCGCCTCCGATGTGAAAGCTTTCCGTGTTACGGAGAGTCGTTGGGGGAGCACATACTCCTTCTCCCCCGACGTGAAAGCTTTTCGCTTTGCGAAGAGTCATCGGGGGACTACAAACTCCTTCGTCCCCCGATGTGAAAGCTTTCTGTGCTACAGAGAGTCACCGGGGGATTACATGCGCCTTGCCCCCGGTGTAGTTTTAGTTTCCTCGGTAGGGGCCCATACCGAGGAATTGCTGAGTGGCTGGGCAGGGTTTTGTTAACCCTACCTACGCCGTGTAAGAACTCAGTACTTTATTATGCATGCTTTTGAACTTTTGACTTGTGAGCAGCGTGATGATCACAAGTTAAATGATTCAGTTTTTCTTGATTTTCTTCTTTTGCTTGTTTGACTTAACAATCACTAACAAACTAATTTTGATAACTTATGATTGTGGGACAAGAATAACTTGATCCTTAATTCCTTCAGAAATCAATGGTGATGAGTGCTTGGATCCAGACCCAGAAGAAAATTTCTTCGACGAGGCTGGGCCATCTTCTGCAAGCGACAAGACAGCCGAGCCTCTGCCGCGATTAGTTCCTGCTTCCTTGGAAAACCAGGAACCCGTCGAAGCCGCTGTTGAAACGGCAGCCCCACCACTACGATCACTACCCCGGTTGATTCCTACATCTTCGACGACGATTAGCCTGTCGGGACGCCAGGGTGTCAGGAGAAGCCGTATTAGAAGACCAACCGATGAAAAAGTATATAAGCCGGCGCAAGCGCGCCGGTCGGCCATTCTTTCTCGAACCTTTGCGCGGAGCGGACCTCTTGCCAGTTTACATTCAAATAGATTATTATTGTGTTGAAGTTTTGATTGTCGGTACTTTTGATTTTGTGTGTTAAATTATAAAGTTGTAATAATTAAATAAGTTTAGGTTATATCACGTGTATTTTTTTAAATAAACCTGCTTCTGATAGCTAATAATATTTATACAGGGTTACAGGCTAAGTCGACCTATTCCCTTTAAGCGTGTGTAGTTTATTACGTTTCTGACTGATTTGACTATGAAACACCATGTCCTAAATCTCAGTTTTCGAGATATTTGAATTCAAATACTTTTTATAAAAGGTTAATTTTACGGACAATATTGGGTAGTGAGGTCATAAAAGCCGTGGTGGTCTAGAGGTAGTGACACCCGCCTTACAACCGTGAGGTCGTGGGTTCGAATACCCGGTCCCGTACCAATGAGTTCTTTGGAATTTATGTACGGAATTTCACACCACTGGCTTTTCGGTGAAGGAAAATATCGTGAGGCAACCTGCGTACGTCCTTAGAAGAAATTCGAAGGCGTATGTGAATTCCCCAATTCAGGGCCAGCGTGGTGGATATGGCCCAATCACCCTTCGTGGGTAGGCCTACGTCCTGCAGTGGACAACTAAAAAGGCTGGTACAGTACAGTACAGAGATCATAAAACATTATTTTACATGTAAATATATTATATAAAAATAATAACACGACTTACACATTTCAAAATATCTGAGCTGATAGCCGAAAATTGGGAATTTTATAAATACCAATTTCAAATATCTGTTTTTTTTTTAATTTAGGATAGTGTATTTCATAGTCAAATTAGTCAGAAACAAAGTAAACTACACACCCTTAACGGGGATAGGTCGACTTACCCTGTAACCCTGTATAATGACTTAAAGCTGTTGGTTTTTGAGGCCTCTACAGCTTAGAGCATGGGCGAGCGCAGAAGGCGGCTGAGCCCCAAGATTGGGTTACAGGGTGACTAGCGCAAGAGCACCTGAGAAGGCACCAACCTCGGCTTGGGCCGTCACCCGGCGGGGGAGATCAGACTTGCCCGGGCACCCCAGAATGGATGTGCCCTGTGGCCCTAATGGGTTGAGCTGTTTGACTATTTGACAGGACACATGTTGCGTTGCAAAGTAAATAAATGGTGTTAAGTAGTCACACTATGATACCCAAGAGATGGCAATAGAAGGCAAGGACGTTCAATCCGAAGATGGGACGACGATATCAGACTAACCTTGGGACCGTAGGTACTGGACAAGAGTCGCTGAAGATAGACCACAGTGGAGACAGTTGGAGGAGGCCTATGCCAAAAGGCACACTGAGATGAGGAACATTTTATAGCAATAATAATCAGAACACATCTAACGAAAACTCGCTCAGAATAAAAGGCTTATAATAATAACATTTTTGATAGAATTCGTGTTCCGGGAGAAAACTCTTTTCACCCCTCAAATTGTAACGAAATGTTATATTTTTGGTAGTACCTAACAAATAAACCAACACACTTTAGGATTTTTAATATCGTAAACATACCGTTGTAGTGCAGCGTTACATAAAGTGCTTGTGTCCAAGCTTCTAAGCCGGAAAACCAAGATCCGTATCTACAAAACGGTCATTAGACCGATCTTGATGTATGGGAGTGAAGCTTGGACATTAACCCTAAAAGAAGAGAATAAACTCTTAGTAGCAGAGAGGAAAATAATGCGGAAAATTCTGGGACCAACCCAACAAAATAAAACCAGTAAAATTCTTAGGAGTGTGGCTTGATAGAAAACTAAAATGGACTGTACATATTAAGGAACTGACTAAAAAACTCAGTTCAGCGACATATGCAATTAAAAAGATAAAGGAACTGGCAGGAGCAAGTGCGGCACGCTCTGTCTATTTTGCCTATTTCCATTCACTTCTGACTTATGGCATACTATTTTGGGGCTCAGCTGCCGAATGTCACACCAAGAGAGTATTTCTCCTACAAAAGCGAGCCGTGCGCTATATCATGGGTCTTAAAAAGTTTGATTCATGTAGGAATGTTTTTAAGGAATTGGGAATTATGACCATGACTGGGGAAATTGTATACCATAATGTATTATATGTTTTAGAAAATCTTAATAGCATGAATAAAGCTTCTGATTATTATGGCCGTAGTTGCAGATTTAAAAATAAGTTGGTGCCACCATACAGAAGACTATCAAAAACAGCCAATAGTTTCTACTGTCTAGGAATTGACTTTTATAATAAGATCCCAGAAATTGTAAGGAGCAGTGCGAAAATTGACATCCTAAATTATGTTAAAGAACAACTTTTGGACAAAAGTTACTATAAATTGACAGACGCCATTTCAGATAGCAATATATTCATAAATACGTGAACTATTTTAATATTTATTTATAATTTATGATGTTGTTTCAATTGTTCCTAATATTAATTATTACCTTTGACGATGCTATTGCAGATACCTTTTCATTATATTTAATTTCTGACATATTTTTTTTATTAATTTGTAACTTCTGATAATTATATTAACTTGACGATGCTATTGCTGATAATGTAACTATGCTATCGCTAATAACATAACTGTTACTCGTTTATACTACAGGTTACTTATTTTTTATCTGTACTCTCTTTTCTTAATGACCATTATACCGGAAATTGTTACTTTGAATGACACTGACATTTCACTTTTTGTTAATTAATCTGATAAGTCCTGTGGACTAATCTCTGCCTAATAATTTAAAATTTATGTTATTACATATTATTTTGATATTTAAAATTTTGTAAATTACGTACTTTTATTTATTAAGACAAATTATTTATGCATAACTATTACTAATGTTATTTTTGAATGTTATCGGACGATTTCAAGTACATGTAATGTGTCTACGAAATAAAGATATTTTGACTTTGACTTTGAACGATAGGACGGTAGCTGGAGAGTAAGGAAGAACGTCGAGATAGAGGATTTGGTCGCTGAACCCAATATCATAGGAGAAACTAAGGCCCAAAGACTTCGCTGGGTGGGCCATCTGCTGAGGATGGGGGAGGATCGCAGTGTCAAAAAGGCCTATCTTGGAGTAGCAAGCGGCCGCCGACCCGTCGGTCGGCCCAGATACCGTTGGACTGACGCCGTGCGGTCCGACCTGCGTGAGCTCCAGGCGGACGAGTGGGAAGAGACAGCGCTGGACCGTGACCAATGGCGTTCTCTGGTGTCGAAGGCCAAGACTCATTTTGGGTCGTTGCGCCAGAGGAGTAAGTAAGTAACTAAACATACCTGTAGCCCTCAGCGTAGTTTGACTAGTAGTTCGTTTTCGATCATCGAAGTTAAGCAACGTTCAGCATGATCAGTCTTCGGATGGGTGACCACGGGTGGCATTTACAACTGAGCGCTAACGTGGATCGGATTACACGTTAAATTGTAACCCCGGTTGTTTTAAGCGTTTATCCTTGTCAGGAACCTACGTATATCTTGGCCAAATAGTCTCTTTCCAAGCGCGACAAGATAAAGAAGTAGCTCGTCGCATCGAAAACGCCTGGAAGAGCTATTGGGCCATGAAACATCTTATGAAAGGCGAATTACCGCTATGTCTAAAACGTAAACTCATGGATGTGTGCATTCTACCCGTTCTCACATACGGCGCCCAGACTTGGTCATTGACTAAAGATCAAAAGACCGCGCTCGGGGTTTGCCAACGAGCAATGGAGCGAAGCATACTAGGAGTCAAATTAACCGATCGAATTAGGAACACTATGCTGCGCTCAAAAACCAAAATCGCCGACGCTTGTCAAAAAGCCGGACAATTGAAATGGGATTGGGCGGGACACGTCTGTCGCATGCCGGACGACCACTGGGCAAAGGTCACCACCAACTGGATTCCAAACTCCAAACGACCTTTAGGCAGACCCAGACGCAGGTGGCGCGACGAACTGAGCTCGCACGACAAACACTGGACCACCAACGCAGTGAATCGCGCAGTCTGGAAGGAGGGAAGGGAGGCCTTTGCCCAGCAGTGGGACAACACAGGCTCAAAATAATAATAATATAAATAATAATAATAATAAAAGGAACCTTCAGGCGATATATTCATATTCATTTATTTGCTACTAAGTGTTTTACAATTAGGTCTTAAGTATAATTATTTTAAAGCTCTTGCCCTTGTCGGGCATTGCAAAAACAGGGTGCTCGCTGTAGTACAACATAGATAATATTATCTCATATAAATAAACTTATATAATTTAAAGTAGGCATCTCTTAAAATAACCTTAATAATACTAACAAACTACCTAACATACCTGTCTCTGTAAACGCAGGTGCTCATCCTCCATCTTCTTCACCACTTCTACTTCATTCTGAATCTCTATACCTTCTTCCATTTTAGGCACTCAAAATACGGACTAAAAATAAGTTTTTACAAAGATTGTCGATATCATAACCAACGAGATTTGGCGAATCGAAAGATCTAGATGGTGTAGGTATCTATTTTTTTTATCGGTAGTAGGTTTCTATGTGTATTTGCCAAACATATTTGACCGATTCTGGGTATATTTGACCGAAGCGAACGAAGTGAGAGAAGTGTCCGTTTTAACTCGACGATTTTTTTTTCGTCTGTCCGGATATTACAGGTCGCTTTTCCAACGAATCTCGCCACAAACATTGTTAGTTTTTTTTTGTCAGCGCCATGTAAAGGTCGAATTCTTTTCAGCTTATAATTTTTAATTTTAGCAAATTAAGAGATTAATGTGGAAGAATCAGCTACGAATGCAAGTAAAATAACGATAGAAGCACTTTAGCTAAACTAGAAAAATACAAAGCTGTATTATTTTTCACATTTTAAAAAAATGATGGGATGAAAAAATCTGGATTAAATATTTTTGACAAGCTCATAAATCAAGCTTTCAAATGATGTGTATATCATCTTGGTTCAATTTTTCTCTGAATAATATACCACCTGTGGACGTCACCTTTATTGCGTTATTTATCATCCGATTTCAATATAATTTGGCAAAATTGTTATAATCTAAATCTTAAAGCTGGAAACATACTATCGGACGCGGCTTACGGACGCGACTGGCAGCCGCGACTGAAAGGTATCTAAACTATAAAAGTACACTGAGCCGTGCACACTATCGGACATAAGTCGCGCACGTCACCTTCGGACGACCTTGAGCGTTCGGACGTCCGAGAGCGATCTGGCACACCGGATGTTTTAAGACTGTGCACATTGCTAAGTCGCGGCTGTCAGTCGCGTCCGTCAGCCGCGTCCGATAGTATGTTTCCGGCTTAACAAGAACTAAATCAGTCAATAACGAGTAGAGATAGGCTTATGAAGATTTAGTAATAAGATGTGTCACGAGATCTACTGTCCTGGGAACTACTAGTACTAGCCTGTTGACCATTAAACCAAATCTATGACTCTTCAATACTCCCTTAGATCCAATGAGAGTGATAAATGAAGGCCAATACTGGTGCAGCAAAGGGCAAGGCCAGGAGACCAAGGCCAAGGGTGCCATCCATCCCCTGAGGAAGGATTAATGAGATTCTTCGCGATATATTGCGTTAATAAAGATAAAACTACTGCATGGAAACCTTGGTCTTTGAAAGTTTGTAGGAACATGGTCATAGCCAGTAGTAAGTATTTAAATAAACTAGTAAGTATTTACATAAGTGTTCATTAACCCGCTATTATTAGGTCGACCTGTGTATGTAACTACGTAATGGAATCTAAGGTAACTAATTTAACCATCTTCCAAGGGTCGTAGCATAATGAAAATTGGCAGCTGTATGTAGTTCTGATGATGATACAATAATATGGTACTGTCGAACTGATCTGATGATGGAGCCGGAAGATATGAACTGGAACATCATGTTGGAAAATCGTATCATAGCTGTTTTGGATTTTTTAGAAAAGTCTTGTAATGAACTTTGACCACGATTAGGTTTCAAGGTCTGATGATGAAGCCGGAAGATAGTCACTGGCATTTCATTTATTTTCATCATAGTCGTGTTTGCACTTCTGAGGAAGGCCACGTAATGGATATTGAACACGATCAGGTTTCAAGGTTATAACAAACATATTATATATTGAATAGTGTAAATATTGACATAGGTGCCTGTATAAAATGTATATGAACATGGATTTTATAAATACAATAATATATAAGCGTGTTTTTCCAGTGTTTGTTAAACTATTAATTTATTTTAAACGTAATTATTTATTTTTATAGAACTTCTTCTGCACCATTTGTTTGCATCGAGTTGCAGCTATTTAATATACAGGGTTATTTCTAATCAATTAGCATCCTTCTAGGGGCTTATTCTGTACATCAAAATTAACAACTTTTGTTCTACAACTTTCTTCAAAACTAAAAAAAAACAGCTGTTCCATACATTTTATCGCGGGTGAACGACATTTTTCTATGGAAATACATTTTTTTTTTTGAGTTTTAACAAAAGTTGCAGAACAAAAGTTGTTAGTTTTGATGTACAGAATAAGCACCTACCTATATATAGGGTAAATTAGAAATTAAGCTCCCAAGGCCCCAAGGAAGGCCTTGGGGGCTTAATCAGCGGTTCCATACATTTGGTGGAGTCGAGGGTGAACGATACTTTTCTATGAAACAACTTTTTTCAGAGAATTAATAAGAGTCGTATAACAAAAGTTGTTAGTTTTGATGTACAGAATTATTTTGTATTGCATTGTACATTATTTTTCTATGAAACAAGTGGTTCAGCTTTAAATTTGAATGTAATTTATTTCTTTTATCTTTTGCTATCGCTTAAGCCATGCCATATAGCCATATCCTTGATTTGTAATAGGAACGTATTTTAATCCTTGGATTAACTTTAATACCGTAACAACGGTGGATTTGCTAGGCCTGGTTTAAACCCGGTACTAAGGATTTTTTTTTGGAATAAGACAGATAGGGTCTAAAAGAAAAAACCGGACAAGTGCGAGTCAGGCTCGCACATCGAGGGTTCCTTACAAACACGTTGTTAAAATAATTAAAAACCTGTTTTAGCATTTGCCAATGCAGTTTTTTTATATGATACTTACATGATACGATTTACTCACTTTGAATTTTGAACCCATATTTTGTGAATTTTGAGGCCCTATTTTTTGAGATTAAAATAAAAATGTACAGTTTTCAGATTTATTCCTATATGTGTACTCTGAGACAATGCTTCTCGCCAAATTTCATAGTTCTATGTCAACGGGAAGTACCCTGTAGGTTTTGATTTTTGTGAGTGCGAAATATGCGTTTTTTTACGACATAAACGGCTCTAACTTTTTTATAAGTTTTTCTTTTACACAACTGCAAGTGACCATAGATATAGGTACGTATACAGTTTAAATTTCAACTCGATATCATTACGCGTTCCCGAGATTAAGAGTCTTGACATACACACAGACGGACAGACGGACAACAAAGTGATCCTATAAGGGTTCCGTTTTTTTCCGTTTGAGGTACGGAACCCTAAAAACTAAGATTTAAGTAACCTTTTAGAAGTTCTAAGTTCAAAAAGTGGCGGGAGCTTTTTTCTTCATGTTAAATTGGCCAGTAGCGTCGTGTAAAGTTCAAAGTTTTTCATTTTAAATCAAATAAGAGCTAAGAAGGTTCTATTCACAGTTCGCAGAAAATTATTTATAATATGATGTGGACTTGTGGACTCGTAAAAATAAAAATAAGCTGGTTGCAGCCGACTGGAGTTAATTTAATATTGAAGATCTAGGGGCGGACTTTTGGCGGGAACGCGATGAAAATTATATCGCTGCATTCTAGTTTATTTTTAACCGGCGAAACGGAGGAGGTTATCAAGTCGACGCGTATATTTTTTATCATATGTACATAATATATAGTGTTATTTCTAATCAAATAGCATCCTTTTAGGGGCTTTTCTGTACATAAAAACTAACAACTTTGGTTCTGCAACTTTCGTCAAAACTCAAAAGCTCCAAGATGGAAGTGTTAAAGGGCATAACGCCACTATGCACTAGTAGATCTTAGTGAACGCGCAGCCCACCTCTCGACACCCTAAGAGAGATGCCAGACGGGCGGTGCAGCCGCGTCGTCGCGGCGACAGCGCGGCGACCAGTGATGCCTTAGACACTGATAACATCTAGACAGTTAGAGGAAAAAAGGGTTTTAGGGATAACCGTTCAACTTTAAGCTGAAGATAAGTAAAATCTCCCATATACATTCTGATTTTGTGTGAGCCAACCGCGAAATCAGATCGTGGGTAGCGTCAGCGGTCTGTTAACTTTTCTTCACTAACTCTTTCGAATATTGTATGAAAGAAAGTGTATTATTTATTTTTCGTTTGATCACAGATATACTAGAGGAATAATGTGGTCGATCGATAAAATCTGAAAGAGATGCATTGATTTAATTTGACACGCGTTAAAAAGTGGCATGAAAATTATCTCATAACCCCATCGAGTATGGTTGTCCTCAAAACCTTTTTTTCCCGCTAAATATTCATTTAATACGCGAATACTCTAGATTGAATATCTAAAACGCTACCGGCAACACTGGTCGCCGCTGCACCGCGGCGATGCAGCGGCGGCGCCGCTACGAGTCCGTGTTGCGGCGGCAACGCCCGTGTGGCATGTCTGTAAGCCGTCCACACCGATGTTGTCCCTCCGGTGCCAACTTTTGGTAGCCTTTATGGGGGCCCATTTAGTGAATGGCAAGACACCATCGGCCTTAATATTTTGAAATGAGGCATTATTTGGCGGGTGCCGCACCTCATTCCATAGACCAGTTTTATAAATCATACATAAGTTCACTACAATAGCCCATTATTTTTGGAATTTATTACTCACAATAGATTGCATTATACCATCATCCCAACTCTACAGCTAAATTATTTATTAAAAGGGACATATCAGTGTTGGCTTCGGCTCCACTGATGCCCATCAAAGAACCGGGCCTGACCCGAGAGATTTATTATAATATAATGTGCATACATATATAATTTTAATTATTAAAAGCAAAAGCTGGCTTATCTGACCTGGCTTAACGGTTAAAACAACCGGGACCTACAATTTAACGTTATTAATGTATTTCAATTATTTATAGGTAGGTACCTCTGTTTTGTAATAGGAAAAAAGAAAAAAGCTTTTATAATATGTACCTAGTTAGGTTTCTTTAGTTTGGAAAGACCGAGGTAAGATCCTGCCATTACTTAAATAACACTAAGCATTCATGAAAATTTCAGACCTTTAGCATTAAATGGTCTACTCTTAAAATCAACATTTAAAAGTAGCTTTTCCCTTTCAAAGTCGTCTGAAAACTTAAATGCTACAATCATACTAATAATAAATAGGTAAGTAACCCTCTCTTCCACGTATCTAGTAAGTGTGCATGGCTGTCCGTTAGTATTTTTTTTTTCATTAATATTCATCACTACATAGTATTAAACAAACTCGCTTCCCTGTCTGTCCCTATGTATGCTTATATCTTTAAAACTATGCAACGGATATTGATTCCGTGTTTTTTCAACAGATAGAGTGATTCAAGAGGAAGGTTTACATGTAAAATACATCTGTCTCAGGAGGTTCAGGAGTTGCACAATCTGGTCCCACCTGCTGCTTTCTTCTATCGTACGGCTAGGCAGATGCGACCAAAGCGCCACCATTTTTTGGTGGACATTCCGCGCGTTAGAACAAAGCGTTTCGAATCCTCATTCCTCATTCCTCATACGAACAGCCAGAATGTGGAACGCTTTGCCTGGGTCTGTCTTCCCGCTAAAGTTCAATGTGGGTGTCTTCAAATCCCGAGTAAATAGGTATCTTCTAGGTAAGCGTGCTACATCCTAGACCGCATATCTGCTCAACATCAGGCAGTATGTAGTCAAACGCAAACCTACAAGGAAAAAAAAATCTGTGGGAAACCAGGGCAGATCGCTAGTAAATAATTTTTATTTAGTACTAACTTAATGCTTATTTTCGATGCTTACAACGGTGGCGTGATGACATCCAAAAGTTTTGCGGCAACACCTGGATGAGACTGGCACAGGACAGGGTTAGTTGGCGTAAGGGGGAGGAGGCTTATGCCCTCAGTGGGCCGAAATAAACTGATGATGATGATAATAATGCTTATTTTTATTTTTGTGCTATGCCATAGGAACTTTTTATTGTTTCGGGGTAAAACGTAGCCTTCCTTTATACTATGTCCATGCCGATCAAGTCAATCCGATGCACTCCTGCTGCGTGAAAGAGGTACAAACCAATAAACAATCAAATACACTTTAGGATATCTTTGTGATAAGCATATGAAAAATCTGAACCGAACGCAGGAATCGAACCTGCCCCTTCGGATAACTAGTCCGACGCTCTCTCAACTGATCTAGCCCGCCTTCCACACAAGCGCCAAATTTTTACATTTTTACATTACGACTAACGACCAACTTATAGCGTTGTCGGCGCCACCTGTGATGACCTGCGTTCGCTTCAGATTTTTGAAATGCTTATCACAACACTTTGAGATAAAACCTTGTGTGGAATGCACTCTTAATAAAAAAAAAATAATGCGCGGAAGAAGTGAAACTTTGACGCAACAGTGCTTTTATACCCCCTCCATGGTAGTGTCTATACGTTAAATAAGATAAATGAAAATGCAACTGTAACTGTTTGTTTAAATATAATTAAATATGTAACCTCAAACTTAATAGTAATAAAGTTACTTAGTTGTAAAGTCAATTCTAAAAGCAAAGGTTCAAATCTTAGTAGTATACTCTTAACTAAACTAGATGGCGCTGGCGTTAAGTTAGCCCGTGGAATTGACTTTCTCCGGCGATGGACGAGGTGTTTTGGTTTTGTTTGATTAAACTGTTTGAGCTTTCCGGAGATGTGGTTTTATTTTTATTACAAATCCTATATTTCCTGTCTCGAACAAAACTCGCTGCGTTAAACGCATTTAATTCGAGTTCAGGAAATAGTTTTTTTTTGCACTTATTCTGTTATTTTTAAATGAATAGACGTGAAACTTCTAATGCGACTTCCAATCCAGCAAAGCCGTTGTTGGATTGGAAGCAAAGAAAATATTATGCTCCTACGCGGAGATTGGAAGTCGCATCAAGTTTCACTTCAAAATCATAAAATACTCTTTCGGGTTTATGATTATGATATTAGTATAAGGCTCTTCGCACACGAGGCGTAGTCGTATTGTAAGAGCATACGAGCGCGTACATGTTCAAACAAGTCCGCACACGGTGCCGTGCTTCCTACGTTACGACTACGCTACGCCTCGTGTGCGGACTTTTTTGACATTGTACACGCTCGTATTGCTCTCATCTTGTGCGCGTATTACGATACGCTTACAATAAATACGCTACGCTATGCCTACGTGTGCGAAGGGGGTGAGATTTTTTTTGTCGTTATTGATTTTTATTTTTTAAGACCATGGAGAGCATTACCTGTGTTACGCGTCGAGCTACTTGTAATCTGTACTTTACTAATAAAATAAGACAGAAACCAAATGTTTTTGTACTTGCGGGGTAACTCATCACTGTTCTGTACTGTACCAGCCTTTTAATAGTCCACTGCAGGACGTAGGCCTACCCATAAAGGGCGGTTGGGCCCGTGAAAAGCCCGAAAAGCCCGTGGTGTGAAATTCCGTACATACATTCCAAGGAATTCATTGGTACGGGACCGGGATTTGAACCCACGACCTCACGATTGTAAGGCGGGTGTCATTACCACTAGACCACCACGGCTTATCTCTCATCACTGGTATGACTAAACTGGTTTCTGACTTGAGGCATTAGATAGATAGATAAACTCTTTATTGCACACCAAGAAATTGAAATGCATTGATGTATGTCAGACGACGTAACTCGCAGATATAATATTATTATAATAAACTGACAGACAAAGCCGAAAATCGCAGCTATACATTTACATAATTTCACGAATGGATTCCATCATTCGCTCTAAAAGCGCAGAAATTAAACAAATTAACTGAATAAGGCAGAATCGTCGGGAAACTTTAAATAATATTACAGGGCCCGACGAACTTCATTTGGTATTGTCACAGAGAAAAAACCATGCAGAATACCAACGTCATAATTTAGTTACAATAAAGCCATTTATTTTCACTGAGCAACAATTTTCCGGATATACAGTTTCTGAAACATCACGTAGAAACATACAGATAAATACGTAGTGTTTGGGTATTGTTTTTGTTCATTATGATATGTTTCAGAAACACATAGATTTTGTTTCTGTAACAGAGTTTATAAACAGTTGTTACTCAGTAAATATTGGGCTTAAAACTTTCTAATTGCGGAAATGACTTAAATTAATAATGTGTTCAAATTACGAAAGTTTAAAAACAAGACTATTTACTGATTTTGATTTTTAAGGTTCCATAGTGCAAGGAGCCCTAATAAATTCGTTATGTCCGTCCGGTCCATCCCCATATCACTAAACATCTTAATAATATCTTCTGTATTTATGAACCACATTGTTCGAAAAGTTTTAGTAGGTACCTAGGTATATCTCAATTTTAAGGCGACGCATTGATAAACTATTGTTTCAAAAATTCTCCCTTCACTCGGACAACTTCGCTCGACAGGATCGCGCCAGAGCGGCGGGCGACAGTGACTTTTTAATTAATTAGTCATAAATAAAATTACTTCTCGGTCTATGAAATAGAAAAGTAATCTGGCTATTTTATTCGTAAAAAATAATGGGGTGTTGTCGTTGATAATTCTGAGCATTTCAATTATTAAACTATTTTTGGCGAGAAATTTGTAAGTTTTTTTATTATTCAAGCCAGTTACTATTCAAATTTTGTCCGGTTCATAAAATTTTTCAAGATTTTCACTTAACTACGTTTTTTTTTTTTAAATTTGAATCATTATCATTCATCCTCTCGCATCGCGCATTCAAAAGTACTCGTTTTCGGATTTCTCAGCCCTATGCCTCATCTTAAATACCTACTTATAGTTGCCGGCAAACAACTTGAACGTTAAACTATAGCTACGAAGCTACCTCTCTTTTGTTTTCTCTGCTAACGAAAGGGAGAGAGTGATATTTTTTTGTTCAACTTACGTGCCGGGACCTATACCTACTTAAAAACTTTCAAAACAATAAGGGAAAGCTCCCGCCGACCCAATTAAAGTGGGGGTGATTTTTTGTTTGGTAGATTTTTTCCACTGAAACACAAAATAACATACTACAGTATTTTTAACCTACGAAAATACGGAGGAGGTTTTCAATTTGACGCGTAATTATTTTTTTGGATGTTACAGAATAGGTCGATTCCTGTCATTTGTTCTATGTTTCATAGATCATACTTTGAAGGAATAGATTTTATCGAAATCGGCTAAATCATTTTTGATAGATCAACAATAGTACAAAAATCGAATTCTGTACACGGTTGAAGTCGGTCCATTATTTGCGAAAAATGATTATTAATTTATTTCTTTTAATCAGTGACCTATAATAATGACAGCTAGTGGAAATGACTCCGACCTTAAAATCGCGAGGACGTGGATTCAAATCCCGGTCCCGTACCAATCTTCGGAATTGATGTGTACGGAATTTCACACACTTGCTTTTCGGCAAAGGGAAACATTGTGAGGCAACCTGCATACGTCCGTAGAAGAAATTCGATGGCGTATGTGAATCCACCAACACTCACTGAGCCAGCGTGACAAAAAGACTATGTTGCCTTACTATTTGGTTTCAACTGTGGCATTATTAAGGCATGGACGGGTTCGAAGGCTGGTGTATAACGCCCAAACTTTGGTACCACGGGCCCCGAAATAATAGACTTCTTCACTAAACTCTTCCGGATGTTTATTAAAGAAAATTAACAATAAATAAATAATAATATTTGTGGCATGAGTGCAGTGGCGGATTTGCCAGCAGGTTGAGTAGGCTAAAGCCTGAGCGGCATATTTTAGGGGGCGGCAAATTTAGAACCGCTTATTTTATAATCTATTGAATGAAAGATTAATTTTTATCATCATTTCATCTCTATATTATAAATTATACAGAAAAAACATAAATTAATAATATCATTTATTTTACTTCGTAGGGCAGATTTAGAAAAAAATAGCAAAAATCAACAGCCTACTGGCGGCAAATACGTAAGTCTGCCACTGTATGAGTGCTATCAGTGTTAATAAGTATCCATAATGTATGACAATTTGAGGTTCTTTTTAATACGGCATACGGCTGACTTTTGTACCAGATACTTACTGGTGGTCGAAGATTACTAAAAATATAATAACTTTACTTCAGATCATAAAATATCATCCATCCATCCATCCATAAGCCAAAGGAAGTCCACTGCTGGACTCCCCTATGGATCTCCAATAAGACCGGTTGGAAGCGGCTTGCATCCAGCGCGATTCTGCGGTCTTAATGAGGTCATCCGTCCACCTTGTGGGTGGACGTCCTACGCTGCGCTTGCCGGTACGTGGGCTCCACTCGAGAACTTTTCGACTCCACCGGTCATTAGTCCTCCGCGCTATGTGCCCTGCCCATTGCCATTTCAACTTGCTAATCCGTTGGGCTATGTCGATAACTTTGGTTCTTCTACGGATCTCCTCATTCCTGATTCGATCCCGCAGAGAGACTCCGAGCATAGCCCTCTCCATAGCTCGTTGGGCTACTTGGAGCTTACTAATAAGGCCCAAAGTGAGAGATCAATAGAAATGTGGTCTCTCACATAAAATCTATTGTCTTAACATTACAAAAGGACGGCTTTCTTCTAAAATATTTCCCAAATAAGCAAATTAAAGTACATTCGTTTCGCCGATTTCCAAAAAATTAAGTGAGATGTATGTTTTTCTGTGTGTGTATTTTCATCGATATTTTCATCTTTAAAGGTGGTCCCACCTAAATTTTATCGAAATCAGCTGAGCGATTTCTGATAAATCTACAATTTACTTGAAATACACAAGCCCTTATCTAAATAGACGGCAAAACACTTAATATTAGTAAAACACTGTAAATGAAGGGACCGAGACGATTTTGTATTAAATATTAAACAAATATTTTATTCATCTCCATCTCAAGAATTTTAGTAAAATATTTGTCAATTATTTTGACCTACATTTTAGTCCAAGATAGACAGTAAATTATTAATGAGACAAATTTATTAACTAGGCATCTAATCTATTCTAAATTTCTATACCCTGTGAGTCGTGATGGCCTAATGGGTTTTGCTGGCCTTACAATCGTGTCGTTCGTGGGTTCATATCCCTATCCCTTACTAATTAGTCTTATAGAATTTATTTACGAACTTTCACAATGTTTTTCGATTAAGAAAACGATCGCGAAGAAACCATAAATGTAATAGTGATATCCTTCATCTATGGGTTCATTACATCATATCCTACTAATATTATAAACGCGAAAGTTTGTGAGGATGGATGGATGGATGGATGTTACTCTTTCACGCAAAAACTACTGAACGGATCGAGATGAAACTTTGCAATAATATAGCTTATATATCAGAATAATACATAGGCTATAAATTATAATGATATTGCGTCAAAAATCAAAATATTTAGCGGGCGAAGCCGCGGGTATAAACTGGTTCGTTAATAAATTCGTTGATGTATGACTGTATGTAAACTCGTCAAAATACGCCAAGCCATTGTAGTGGAATTCACTCTTCGAGGTTAGGCCTATGTTCCACCGAGTACCATTAAAAAGGCTGGAACGATATTGTATGATTTGTTCTATATTTGTTTTTTCCGTCGAAACGGAGGAGTTACTCAATTCTACGAGTATTTTTTTTTATGAATATAACTTTTTTCATAGTAGTCCGATTTCGATATTTTTTTTATTGAAAAGGATTTACTTCGAAATTGGTCCCATTTAAATTTTATCGAAATCTGCTAAACCGTTTTTGATAAACCAACAATAATGTGAAAAATGCTACATCGATCCGTGCGAAACATTCGCGAATTCTGTAGACAGTTGAAGTCGGTCATGCCAGTCCCCATAGAAGTCCCCGTCCGAAAGCGAATTAAAGGTACCTACATAGCCTTACATATTAGCAAGTTGAAGCGGCAATGGGTAGGACACATAGCACAGAGAAATGATAGCCGATTGGGCTGTAAAGTTCTCGAATGTAGACCACGTACTGGCAAGCGCAGCGTAGACCGTCCACCCACGAGGTGGACTGATGACTTCATTAAGACCGCAGGATCACGCTGGATGCAAGCCGCTACAAACCGGGTTTATAAGAAATCCATATGGCCTATGTCCAGTAGTAGAGATCCTATGGCTGATATAACGAAATAGAAGTTTCCACTGCCAGTAAATTCTCTCGAAATTTCATTCTGCTACTTGAGGCTTAACTTTTTACGGTGTGCTTACATGAGTGACGCGCTCAGCTAATAGAAGTCCCGACTCATTTCGGATGCAAACGTGCTTTTCAAGAAGTTAGTGCGAATAAGTCACGTGTAAGAGAGGCAGTTAAAAGTTAGATGTAGCATTTGTAGACTTTAAAGGATATAAGCTTATAGAATTTGGTGTTTTTCTAGACTACTGATATTCAGATTATCATCGTACTCATCATTTTGAACAACTTTAGGAAGCCTAATTACCTATGAATCTATCTGCTATTGCAGATACCTATTATATTGTTTTTATTTTGTTTCTTTAGATTATTTTATGTTAGGGTGTTCTAATTTGTAATAGATTATTTTATGTACCCAATTAATTCAACTTTAATTAGTAATTATGTTATCGAAAACCTTTGTAAAAAGACGATTCTAAGCGCATTTCCATATGTCTAAAGAATAAAGCAAATTTTGATTTTGATTTTGATGAATCGAACTCGGAAATAAATAAATAAATATTAGGGGACATCTTACACACGGCATCTGACCCCAAACTAAGCAAAGCTTGTGATATGGCTGCCAGAGACTGATATACTACATATACATATTTTTAAATACATACTTATATAGATAGTACCTAAATAACACCCAGACACAGAGCAAACACCTATGTTCATCACATAAATGTTTGCCCTGCGTGGGGATCGAACCCACGCTTCTTTGGTCCAGAAGTCAGGGTCACTAACCACTGAGCCACCGAGGCAGTACAAGATGTCACGGACCAAGTCCAATTAACTAAAAAGTCTGCCCACTACGTAGCTTGGACAGAGATTTGGCACGGACACTTTTCTTGCACGATTGTGACTCTATAGATATTTACTCGAAGTGTAAAACCAACCACTAGGGCACCTAGTAGGACACTAGCCCAGCGGATTGGCAAGTTGAAATGGCAGTGGGCAGGGCATGTAGCACGGAGGACTAATGACCAACGCGATCGTAAAGTTCTCGAGTGGAGACCACGTACTGGCAAGCGCAGCTGACGTCCACCCATAAGGTGGATGGATGACCTCATCAAGACCGCAGGATCGCGCTGGATGCAAGCCGCTACCGATCGCTCTTATTGGAGATCTTTAGAGGACGCCTATGTCCAGCAGTGGACGTTCTGTGGCTGAAAAGAAGAAGAAAGAAGATCACTGTCACTATCATTTTTGGGTCATTTGAAAATTTCAATTTTTCCCAAGAATGCTTTTTTTCTTTGAGAAATAAAAGTTCAAGTCTGTCACTCCACGTTACGTCCTACGTCTAGTATAATTGCCGTGAACAGATCGCTGCTCAGGATTATTCAAATGAGCTGCCAACTCGGCTGAAGTTGCCAGTGTTTCAGCTCTGAAGCCTATGTGCCTATATACGTACCATAGTTAGGTATTAAAACTTTTTGTTCGTACATAACAAGTTCTTCATCAAAGTATCGAGTTAAAAGTAAAAATAATTGGCCAAGTGCGAGTCGGACTTGCGCACAAAGGGTTCCATGCCGTATGGAAGCCCAACTTAATATATTAAAAAAAAACACTGACACCAGGCTCGACACATGGAAAAGCACATACCCACCACCCCCTGACTTCTTAGGGGTTTCCGAAACCCTCGCAGAAGACAGTGATCTTCCCTGGCCTACATGGAAGTCTCTGAACCGACTGCGGACACAAGTGGGCCGTTGCAGGACCAACCTAGCCAAGTGGGGATATTCTGACACAACAGCAGTGCAGTGCGACTGCGGAGCGCCCGCGCAGACAATGCAGCACCTTCTTTCGTGCCTTCTAAGCCCAAATGTGTGCACCATGCAAGACCTTTATGAGGCTACCTCCCGAGGGATTAACTTAGCTAAACACTGGTAAAAAATAATTTAAAACTAAGGATCATATCGACACGACGAAGAAGAAGAACTGACACCAGGGCTAGCCAGACGAACTGTATGGACTTAATTGTTTTATAGCACGGTGTTTACGTACATCATAGTAATTCTGAAAGAAAAAAAAACGCCTTTTGGGAAAATGAAGCATCTTGTATCGCGTTGTTTACGCCGCCTTGTCGAACGAGTTTCGGCCGGCAGCAGCGGCTGCGGCTAGGCGATGAAGCGATGTTGCGCTCAGTATGCTGAGTGTGAGTTTTGTCGTAAAAATGACGCGCTCGCCGCGAGCGCATAAGCATGTAATTTGTATGAAGAAATGTACAGCGCCACTAGCAGCGCGTTTTTGAAACACTATGTGCGAGAACAAATTCATACAAATTACATGCTTACGCGCTCGCAGCGAGCGCGTCATGTTTACGACAAAACTCACACTCAGCATACAGTTTGACCGACCGCACGATATTATTGTTTGCGAGTGAGCGGCCGTTTACTTCGTGGTGTTTAGTAGGTACTTACCTACCTACTGATTCTTGTGCTTAGCTTGTACCTAAGTAGTTAATGGTTTTTATTCTAGCTGTGCGAATTTGTTTTTTGTTTTCATTTGATTTAGAATAGGTAGTTTATTATTACTAATGTTATTAAAGAGTAGCGAGTGGTGAAATAAGGCGCCGAGACAAACCGAAATGTTTTTTGGTGCTCTTATGTATAAGTATACTGTAAAGGTATTAGTTACAAATAAAAAATAAATAAAAAAAACGGACGTGTTACTGGCTAATTAATATTGAATTTATACTTAACTATTGACATAAAAATCTATTTCTGATTCAATTCCATACATTTATTTTTATACAGGTTGTAATAGTTAACAGCGTTATCAAAAACTGGAAAATAAAATTAATTTCTGAACATGGTTTTAAATGAAAGACAATAGGCTAGTTAGTAGCGCTCAGTTGGAAAATTCCACCCAAATACTGATTCCAAATACTGACCGTGCGGATCTCGGTGCTTGATGTAAGTAGGTACTACGAGATTAATCGCGTATCTACTGAAAAGTATTAATTTATTTCGTACATATTTTCGGTGTGCGAATAATCCCGTAGTACGAATAGGCTAATACCGTAGTACGAATAGGCAATAGGCAATACATAAGTGTTTTATAGTCGGTGAAGCATTTTTTTAGGGTTCCGTACCTCAAAAGGAAAAAACTGAACCCTTATAGATCACTTTGTTGTCAGTCTGTGTGTATGTCAAGAATCTTTATCTCGGGAACGCGTAAAGATATCGAGTTGAAATTTAAATTGTATACGTATATCTATAGTTTTTTGCAGTTGTGTAAAAGAAAAAAATCTCAGTGTTCGTATAAAAAGTTACAGCCATTTATGTCGTAAAAAACCGCATATTTCGACACTCACGAAAACCAAAACCTAAAGGGTACTTCCCGTTGACATAGAACTGTAAAAATTTGCGAGAAGCATACACTCAGAGTACACAATACACATATAGGAATAAATCTGAAACCGTAAATTTTTATTTAAGTCACACAAAAATAGGGCCTAGATTCACACAATATGAGTTGAAAATGTAAGGTATCATATAAAAAAGCTTCATTAGTACATGCTAAAACAGGTTTTTAATTATTTTAACAATGTGTAATTATCGATAAATGACGAGTAAAGTGAAAAAAAAAACTTTTTTTCTATGATTACCGTATAGAGATTTTAACAACTTACTTCCCAATTTTGTGAAATACGGAACCCTCGGTGTGCGATCCTGACTCGCACTCGTCCGGTTTTTTCGGTGTATTCTTGTAACAGCTAACCATAAATAGAGCCGATTAACGAAAACAAAAATAAATACAACTTAGAAATAAAGAAGTTATAAGCATTTTATTTTTTGCTAGACAAAGAGCGCACTATGGCAGAATATGACGTCACAATTAATTATGTGACTGTATGACATGGTGACGAATAGATAGAAAGACGGGCACAACAATTTTATATATATTTTATTTTGACGGGTTTCTTGTTCTTCTGCCGAACTATCAAAAGTAAACTATTTTGTCTACATTCTTGTAACAGTTGCATTGATCCAGAAAATTAATTGCAATATGTATTACATTGTTAACTATGTTAAATTAAGAAATAAGACAAAACTGCACATTTTTCAGATTATTCAAACATTACTATAAGTACAATTTAATAGGACTCTATTAGAGCATAGCAAATGAAATGAAAATTAAAATAAATACGTAGTAAGTAAACCAAATATTTATTCTAATTCAGCAAATTAGACACAAAACCAGAATATGTGTGAGGCCTATACACAGATGACATAAAATGTTATACATTATCAATACCTACACGTTTTTACATAGTCAAACGTTTTTGCCTTTTGGAAGTTCACATTTACTTAGCGAATTTTATATATTCAACTAGCGACCCGCCCCGGCTTCGCACAGGAGCCGGGTTTTTTTTTACATAATTATATTACAAACCTTTCTCTTGAATCACTCTATCTATTTAAACTAACGCATCAAAATCCGTTGCGTGGTTTTAAAGATATAAGCATACATAGGGACAGACAGACAGCGGAAAACGACTTTATTTTTATTTTATACTATGTAGCGAGGAGCAAGAAAGGAGAAATTTGAAAACTATTTCAGAAACAAAAAGCTTTTACTAGATTTTCAATCCTCCTCGTAGAAAATAGTAAGTAAATCTCGTTCTTGATCTGTTTTATTTATCAATCAAAAACGACATTTTTTCAGGCTCTCGATTAATAAATCGCCCATACAAGTAATAGTCTTCAATCTCCTGCAAGCTCTTATGTTTTGTTTCTGGCACATATTTCCAAACAAACAAAGCGCATACAATAGAATTCACCGTGTACAGCAAAAACGTCCCCCATAAGTCTAAATACATAAATAAATATGGCGATAATTTCTGCGATGATGCATATAAAACACAATTAAATATAATATACAGAGCTCCTCCTAAACTTCTATGTTTCACTGGCATTAGTTCAGATGACAGAACGAAGACTATTGAATCTAAACCACAGCAGGCACTTGTTATACATAATAACAAACAAATCAAACACAACAAAGAATCTTTGGAGACAATACCAACAGTCTGCAGTCCAGTCACGACACAGGCACAAATTAAAAATATCGTAACAAAAAAAGTGCTCGTTAACAGAACTTTTTTGTTTTCAAACCTCATGACTAGCAAGTCAGTCACACCTAGCCCTACAACAATTACAATGTACATGGTAATCACAGCGTAAAATGTAGCATTCTCATCACTAGTAGATTTAGAAGCCATTTCCAAGAAATATATGATAACGACATCGCAACCACTCCAGTACATCGTATTCATCAGGACAAAGATATGGAACGCGGGCGTATAGAAATCTTTACTCGTAATTTGCCTCCACAAACCTTTTAAAGTCGTCTTGGTCGGTCTCCTACTTAAAATTTCCTTTTGAGCTGTAATGAGATCTCTTAATTCTTTGGCTGATATCTTGTCCGTGCCTCGTAGCTTTATAAAGGCTTCCTCGCATTTCTCGAATTCGCCTTTACATGCGAGCCAAGGAGGTGATTCAGGCCACAATATAGCGATGGTCACAGCAATGACAATTGGTACGAACATGATGATACTGATTGTCCTGAAGTGTACGAATCGTCCTAATATGCCAGTGGTTGCCATTCCGACTCCTTGAGCAATACCGAAAGCTTGCATGGAAATAAATCTGTACTTTGGAGCGAGCATCTCACTCATGCCAACAAAGCTGACCGGCAGTAGACTGTTGACTCCGAGGCCGTGGAAAGATTCACTAATCAGAATCTCGGTAGCGTTTGAAGCAGTGTAGGTCAGGATCCAGCCAGTGAGGACGTAGAAGCAAGCCACGATGTAGCCATATCTGCGGCCAATTTTTTGGGTGATTATCGGCATCAGGATTACTGGGATGCCGGCTAAGCCATAGATTGAGCCTGAAATAAAAAAATGTATTGAATTAGTCATGAGTTCAAACGTCATTTTAAAAATAAAAAAGTAGAAAAAATAAAAGAACATTATCACAGATATACGAGTAGATGTAGAATGTAGATGCATTAAAAATAATTATTGCGTCTCGACAAATTCAATGGTCAGACGAAGACATTTTTTTTTCTGTAAACAAAAATTTTTGTACCTACGTTTTCTTGAGCAGTTTCATTCAGAGCTTGCATGAAGATGGTTTTGTCGTATTTGTCAAATTGTAACTTATCCTCACCTATCCACGACCTGGTGTGTACGTCCAAGGGTATGGAAGAGTTGTCAGATCTGAACTGCTGCATCAGGAGAGAGGGATACGTGACCGCTCCGCCGACGGAAAACGCGGCCAGTAGTGGGGATAGTCCTACCATGCACTGAAACAACGATATTATAGTGCACACACACACACACACACAGCCACACACACACACACACACACGCACGCAACCACACACACACACACACACACACACACACACACACACACACACACACACACACACACACACACACACACACACACACACACACACACACACACGCGCGCGCGCGCGCGCGCGCGCGTGCTGAACTTTGAGGACCTGTTTTTTTGTGATTTAAATAAAAATCTACAGTTTTGTGCGTCAATGTCAACGGAAAGTACCCAGTAGGTTTTGATTTTTATGAGTGTCGAAATATGCGGTTTTTAGGGTTCCGTACCTACCTCAAACGAAAAATCGGAACTCTTAGAGGATCACTTTGTTGTCCGTCTGTCTGTCCGTCTGTGCGTATGTCAAGACTCTTTATCTCGGGAACGCGTAAAGATATCGAATTGATATTATTATGATACACACACATGATATTATTATGATTTATTCCTATTAGTACACATTGTATACTCGGTACTAGGAATAAATCTGAAAACTGTACATTTTTATTTAAATCCCAAAAAAAATAGAGCCTAGATTTACAAAATACCTATGGGTTCAATATTCAAAGTGGGTAAATCGTATTATCTAAGGTATCATATAATGAGCTCATAGCACATGCTAAAACAGGTTTTTAATTTTCGATGTACCTATGACGAGAAAAGTGAAAAAATATAACTTATTTGTCGATGATTGTATAGGGATTTTAACAACTTACTTCCTAATTTTGTGCAATTTTCTGAATTTGTACGGAACCCTTGATGTGCGAGCCTAACTCGCACTTGTCAGGTTTTTTTTTCATATGGCTAGTCGCCAGAAATATAGTAACTTTTTAAAACAAAATAAATGACAGGTCAATCATAATAAGAATTGAACATAAAATGTCTGCCTGGATAATAAAATAATGCAATTATGCTATATCGGCAACTCTTCATATTCATAATCATATTCATATACTTTCTTCTACCATGAACACAGAATATATACCTAATTAGTTCCTACTTACCTACCTACCTTACAGTACCATGAACTCAGTTCGGATGCGATAAAGGTTAAATTTCATTCAATTCGCAAATCTGTTTAGCACAAAATTTAAACTATAACTAAAAATAATTATAATAATCAAATCTTACCTGGTTTAAAAGTGGCGAAATCACCATTCTTACCTACTCATTTACAGATCATTAAGTCAAATTACTTTAATATAAATTAAAAACATAAATTAGAAAACCGCAAAAACTAAACGTTATATCAAACCTAGCTAAAACGAACGTCTGAAAAGCTTTATCTTAATAACTGAAACTTGTATCTAGACACGCGGCAGCGTGTCCAGCCAAGTCTAAGAAATAGACGACGCAGCAGCCGTGTGTAATAATAATAATACACGAACCATTTCGAGCCTCTTTTGACCCCATCATAACTCGAAAACTATTAAACCTAAATATATGAAATTTAGCATATTTATTACAGTTCTTTAGCTTATCTAGAATACAAAATTTCATTAATTTTGCTAACAGTTGATGAAATAATAACGTTTAAAAACCGGGGTTTCATTGCCTGATTCACTGACTCATTGACTTATAGATCAAAAACATAACCCACTTTCAGATGACCTATAACACTTGATATTTGGCATCAAGGTATACTATTAGGCATATACGAAGGAAAAATCTAAAACTTTGAACTTTTACCTCCCAACCCTATATATTAGGGGATGAAAGCTTGTATGAGAATTCCACAAATTTTCATGCTATAAGTTTGAAAATTGATATAAAGACTCTCTGTTAGAAATAATAAAACACGTGTCTCAGGATTTTTAATAAATCAACCCCCAACCCCTAAAATTGGGGGATGAAAATTTGTATGACACTTTTAATACTAGAAGTCAGAAAATGGGTATAAGAACTCGTTGCAATGGATAATAAAACATGATTTCAGGATTGTTAATAAACCCTTCTCCAAACCCTAAAACTACGGAATGAAGTTTGTATGACACTTTTGCAAAGTTTGATACTAGATGTTTAAAACTTGATAAGGGGACTCTTTATTAAAAGTAATAAAACCCGTGTTTCAAGATTTTTAATAAATCACCCACTAACCTTTAAAACTGAGGGTTAAAAGTTGGTATGAAACGGCCTAGTCACATATATTGACTAAGGTGTAGAGTTTGTGAAGTAAGGACTTGTAGAGTAAGGCGTGTTGAGTAGAAGCTTGGCTGTACGTGAGATCTGACAACTTTTTGATAGTGCGAACTGTGAATTAGACTTGGCTACATTTCACATGAAAATATTTTTGTTGGATTAATATTACCATCCGAGAGTAGTTGACCTTCCTGAGGTCTTAGAATACCTAAGTTTGCGTACTAAACGTAAACTATTAGCCTGTTCATGTGATTCTCCACATTTTTAGGGTTCCGTAGTAAAACGAGGGACCCTTAATAACTTCGTTGTGATTATATTAGTAGTGTAACTACCCCTTATGTCTCCATCTGTCCGTCCCATTAATTCAGAGTCTTATAACTTCCACATTTATCAACCAAATTGAATGAAATTTGATATGATGATAGTTAAAGTGTAGATATCAATTTCAAATGCTTAAAAAATTAAAACTGTGTATTTAAGGGGTAGCTCCTATACATGTAAAGTGGGGGATGAAATTTTTTTAAACCCACCCTCTCGTGTGGGGTATCGTTGAATAGGGTTTCTAAAATGAATGTAAGATTTCCAAAACGATTTTTTTTCACATGTACCATTGGTGAGATATAAGTCACAAAGTTGAAAAAAGAGTAAAGAGTAAGTAAGAGTAAAAAGGAGTCCAATCGCCCCAAAAATTAATTTCTAAAGTATGCAAGATTGAATGTTCAACCTTTTTGTGTTTATAGACTACATCAAAACCTTTCTCTGAAGATTATTTAGAGCATTCTGGGAACATAGCTTTTTGACTATACAGTAAAATTGAAATTTTTAAGCATGCACATAGCTCAGAGATCGTTGACCTTATAAACATATTTCATACTCAATTACATTTGTCTATACTGCATAAAACATAGCTTGATCTCCGCGACACTGACATTGACACTATAAGATTGACATTTTTAGAGATGGGATAGTGGTGGAAAAAATCGATTATCAAACAATGTTGTAATGAAATCGAATGAGTAGTTATAGGTGAGAAATTGGTTTTCATTTACTTACTATTATTTAAGACCAAGTATTTACACATGTAACAAGATGGCGGCGTCCCTTTTTTTAGTTTATGGCCTGGTGCACGGCCTTTGAGCCAAATGTTACATGAGTAGGTGAGAATTTGGTTTACTCACTATTATTTGAGATCAAGTTTATACACATGTAAATAATGTTATGATATTAAAATATACAGTAAAATTAATGATAAATTAAGTTTTATTTAAAATATCGTTAGTATAAACTATCGATATTTTAAATAAAACTATCTAAAACTATGTGGTCACGATCATTCGTCACCGATCACTAATCAGTATACCCATAAAGTATGACATTGATAGGTACTGTCTGTACTATTATGAAATTCAGGACTTCATGGGCGTGATTTTTCTGACAGCCGTCGCAGAAATCAAGCTATATTTTATAGATAATAGCAGTCAACCATCTAATGACATTGTAAAAATTGTTTTTTATCAACATCATAATCATTGTCACCTACGGAAGCCTATCATACGCGTATCTCGACACGCACTTGACAATTTATTGTTATACTCTATAAAATTTAACTTGATCTCTGCGACAGCTGTCAGAAAAATCACGCCTATGAAGTCCTGAATTTCTTAATAGTACAGACAGTACCTGTCAATGTCATACTTTATGGGCATGCCGATTAGTGATGGGCGACGAATGATCGTGACCACAGAGTTTTAGATAGAGTTTTAATTAAAATATCGATAGTTTATAGTGACGATATTTTAAATAAAACTTAATTTATCATTAATTTTACTGTATATTTTAATATCATAACATTTTTACATGTGTAATTAAATTAAACCCAATTATATGTTACATTAGCATCGATAATAGTGAAAAACGTCGTTAAATACTATCGTTACATTATTCTGAGTATTTAATTAATATCATAACATTATTTACATGTGTACATACTTGATCTTAAATAATAGTAAGTAAATAAAATCCAATTTCTCACCTTCAACTACTCATTCGATTTCATTACAACATTGTTTGAAAATCGATTTTTTCCACCACTATCCCAACTCTAAATATGTCAATATGTAACTGTCGCAGAGATCAAGTTAAATTTTATAGAGTAGTTCGTCGTTTCCGCCAGGGGCACAATACCAAAAGTATGGAGCTTACTCTAAAACACGGGAACTCCTGTAGTTTTCATTTTCGAATAATCTCAACATCAGGCAGTATGTAGTCCAAACCAGTCAAAGTGTCAAACAGTCAAGTGTAGTCAAACCTATTCGAAATAAAAATTCTCATATAGGCTGAATCAAACTTGTTGGCGGCTGGGATGTTAGCTGCGAAAGCCCAATCCTGACTGAATCTCACTTAACAGCTTCACGAGGATTGGGCTATCCGCACCTTGTGGCTAACTTCACACTTGCCAAGAAGTTTGATTCGATCTATACTTATTCTAATACCTATTACATTTCTGAGATTTTAATATAACATTAAATATATATATAAATATTTTTGGGACATCTTACACACGGCCTCTGACCCCAAACTAAGCAAAGCTTGTGATATGGCTGCCAGAGACTGATATACTACATATACTATTTTTTTAAATACATACTTATATAGATAATAACCAAATAACACCCAGACACAGAGCAAACCCTTATGTTCATCACATAAATATTTGCTCTGGGTGGGGATCGAACCCACGCCTCTTTGATCCAGAAGTTAGGGTCACTAACCACTGGGCCATCGAGGCAGTCAATTCAAAGTCATTTTCTTACAAAATTCACCTTTGACGTAGTCTGATGCAGACACCGTAACGAAATTACTCAGATTTTAGTTATTTTTATTTCTAATCCTAGAATAAAACTTAAACTTGGTTTTTCAGGGTTCCGTAGATCCCCAAAGAGTAAAAACGGAACCCCGTAAAAAAGATTCTGAATGATGAAAAGATTAGAATAACTAAGACTCTGTTGTCCGTTTGTCTGTCTATACCCAGGCTGTATCCTATGAACCGCGATAGCTAGACAGTTGAATCACACGTGATGTATTATTGTTGCCGCTGTAATAAAATACTAAGAACAAAATAAATTAAAAAATATTGCAGTTATTGCAACAGGTAAAAAATGTACTACTAAATATTTACAAAATATTTAGAAGTACATTCACTAAAAAATTACATTAAAATAAATCAAATATTTAAGGGCTAATACGGTATCCGTTCAATTCACTTCAAAAACTGCATGTGCTAACCAACGCTCAACAAACCCACGAGTTGCCAAATGATTATTTCACAAAAATATGTATAAAAACCTGGTTATATCTCAAAATTATTACTTGACAAACTTAAATTCTATTCAAACTTAACGTATTATTTGGATAAACGATTCTTTTAATTTTTTGTCAACTAATAAATGTAAAAAACTAACACTTGACTTGAAACATTTTATTTACTTAATTTCATATTAATTTTAAAGAGGGTCGTTTGACACAATATTTCAATTTATATTTAAAATACTTAACAAAAGTTAAAAAAATATGCTGCTATTCTAGATTTTTCCGAAAATAAAATAAACAAAAAAAGGTTACACAAAATAATGAGTGCAGCATACACACGAAGTTCCAGGGCAAAATCATAAAAATAGAACCGACTACGAGTGGAGTGAAGCAAGGTGGAGATGAAACGACCACAACGCATAAACCGAGCGAGCAAAGCGAGCATGACATGGCAGCGGCCATCAAAGTGCCAGAAGCGAATCGTTTTTTTTATCAGGTGTGAAAAAAGTAGGTTAGGTTAGAGCACGACACACAACGCACGATCCGAGCGTGCTGTAGCAGTGGCCGTCAATGAAGCGAATCTCTTTAGTAGTAGGCGTGAATCAAAAAGTAGGTTGGGTAAAATTAGTTTCGAGTAGGTGAGATTTCCATCCTGACAATGATATATTATTTTGATTAAAAACAATAGACATAGTAACCGCCCCTGAAAACCCTGATCTAACCTAATCTGACCGTGTCGCAGTGCAGTGGCCGGCGAGTGCCAGAACCAAAGCGGCCAAAACGGCCAATAGTCCTACCACTTAACTCAGTCCTCGCCTGCGCGGGTACAGGGGCGCGGGGGTAGACGACAAAGGGAACTGAGACAGGAGCGCGCGACGGGGACCCGCAACCCGCACTGTACCCGCGCAGGCGAGGACTGAGTTAAGCGGTAGGATTATAGTGGTCATAATCTACTCGTAATATAGGGACATTTGTTTAAAATTACATTTTTGTTTAAAAAAGAGAAATATTTGCAATGAAAAATGTACAAAATATAAAATTAATATCATATTGTTATATTGTGTGTGAAGCGTTATCCGTACAATTGGTAACAAAATAACGGTTTGTAAAATAAAACATTTGTGAAAATGTATTAATTTTAAAATGTACGAAACTTTGTTTGTAATATGAAACAATTTTGAAATGTACAGTTTTTGGATTGAATATTTTACGAATAGTTGCTTTAAAGTAATGTTCTGCCAAAACTGTATGTGAAACATTAGTGAAGGCTCTATCCAATACAGTAAACTTGATTTCTTGCTGTTACTAATAACGGCATAGCTAGACGCTTGAAATATTCGCAGAATATTGAGTTGTCAGTTGTAGCATAGACAAACCTACAGGTTTGTCTATGGTCGTGGATACCATACGGTACGGGACCCATCGTGCGCGAGTCCGACTCGCACTTGGCCGATTTTATTGTATAATTTTAACATTATTATTGATAAAGATCATTAATCCTAACGAAATATTATAATAAATAAATTAAACGCAAAAAAAACTATTATTTAAATGCTCTAAAAAGAAGAAAATTAAATATTCCTATAAAATTTTAACTATCATCTCATAACCTCATTATATACAATTTATATGATCTTAAGCTTGTCGCGAGGTTTGCGTAAGTAGGTAAGTAGATATTTTTGGACATTTTGTTTAAAAAAATAACAAATTGGAGTACTTATATTAAAGATTTTATATGACATATTTCCAGTAGGTACCTACTTCCTTATTAAGATAGATTTGTCCAACAAACTAACAAACATGTAAACAGAATATACTGATCTTCAAAACTCCGAAAACAAGGTATAACAAACACAATTTCCTTAGACTTTCCTTATGGTGCTGCGTTTAGATGGTTTAGTAACTGTGCCAGTTGACCTAAAATGTAGATCACTCTGACAACGGATTTATTAAGAACTAGCTGACCTCGTGAACTTCATCTCACCATCTGTCAACTGTCAATGACAACTTTTACATGCAGGAACATAAAAATACAAATATTTTATTGGTACCACCATAGATACATGTCAAATTACTAATAACAAAAAACATACAAATTACAAAATTACAGCAAAAAGATACAATGCAGTCAATCTCATTTTAAAATATAATATACATTTGATATTATTAGTATATCTATCAAAAAGTTAATCTGATACAATTTCTGGTAATTTCAGAAAATCTTTGACGTCGTAGAATAATTCATTTTGGAGCCAATTTCTTAGTTTCATATTGTATGGGAAAATCCGATAGGGCCATAAAGTTTTTACGTACTCTCAATAGCACGTTGAGCTATATTTACTAAGTTTAGTTCGTATAGGCCGGGTGGCTAGCCCTGGTGTTAGAGTCTGCCTGTCCGCCTGTCCGCCTGAAGGCCTCTGACATGGCTAAACGGTTAACACATCCGGGGCCTACAACCTAACGTTTTATTTAAACTTTCGCGATTTGAACACATTATCAGTATGTACTACAGGACTAATCACGCACTAAAAGTTACGAGATAAATAAATACCTCTTTATCCCGGCGTTTCGACCGAGTTGCATGATCGTGGTAACGGGTAGATTGAGTCTACCACGGGTAGACGGGAACATCGGGATGAGGAGGTATTTATTTATTGTATACGGGTATTGTCTACTAGGGCATGCAACCCGGTTAACCGAAAACCGAAAAAACCGGGTAACCGACCGCATTTGAAATTCGGTTTTTTCTAGTTATAAACCCGGTTTTTTCGGGTTTTTCGGTTTTTCTACGATTTTTTAAAATTCACATATTAACTCCTTCGTAATACATTATTCGTATTACATTATTGTCATCTAGTTGCTCTAACACTTTTTTCTATGTATAAAATTACGCCTAATGTACCATTGACCAATGACTATTATATAACTACGTGCTAAGGATGAAATTCAAGTGCGAAAGTCCTCATTCTCTCTTTCTCTCGCTTTACATAGTGACATCGTCTTGACCGAAATGCTATCAACCGCCGCCTTTTTGTATTGTTACATTAGTCTGACAGTCTCTGCTACGCTAAGTAGTAAAACTAAGCGTGATATATTTTGCACGTTTGTCTAATATTTGTAAATTATACATAAAGGAAAGCTCGATTGTTGAAATTAACAAACAAATGAAATATCATCCATCAATCCATCCATCAGCCATAAGAAGTCCACTGCTGGACATAGGCCTCCCCTATGAATCTCCAATAAAACCGGTTGGAAGCGGCTTGTATCCAGCGCGATTCTGCAATCTTAATAAGGTCATCCGTCCACCTTATGGGTGGACGTCCTACGATGCGCTTGCCGGTACGTGGTCTTCACTCGAGAACTTTTCGACCCCATCGGTCATCAGTCCTCCGCGCTATGTGCCCAGCTCATTACCATTTCAACTTGCCAATCCGTTGGGCTATGTCGGTAACTTTGGTTCTTCTACGGATCTCCTCATTTCTGATTCAATCTCGCAGAGAGACTCCGAACATAGCCCTCTCCATAGCTCGTTGGGTTGCTTGGAGCTTACTAATAAAGCCCATAGTGAGAGACCACGTTTATGTGCCATAAGTCATCACGTGCAACATACACTGGTCTAAAACTTTCGACTTGAGGCACTGAGGTATGTCGGATGAGAAGAGGCTACGCAATTTTCCGAACGCTGCCCAGCCGAGTTGGATTCGGCGATTGACCTCTTTCTTGAAGTCGAACCTACCTAACTGGACTACTTGTCCTAAGTAGACGTACGAGTCAACGACTTCAAGAACCGAGTTCCCAATATAAAGAGAGGTACAACATGGGAATCACATTTGACTTTCGACTTGACCATGTTCATCTTAAGACTGTTGAGAAACCCGATTGAGGCCTTCCAGAATCGTGCTGAGCTCTTCTATCGATTTTGCCATGACTACTATATCGTCGGCAAACCGAATGTGAGTGAGGTATTCGCCATTGACATTGATGCAGTCCTTTCCATTCTAGGAGCTTGAACGCTTCTCAAAAGTAGTCGTAAACAATTTCGAAGAAATTACGACTTATGCCTCTTTTTAAAGGGATTGCCTTGGAGCTTTCTTCCTGTACTCAGACCGACATAGTGGCGTTATTATACAAGACTGCAACACTTTGATGTACCGATAGTCAATACGGCATCGTTGGAGAGACTTGAGCACAGCCCATGCCTCGACCGAATCAAAGGCTTTCTCATAGTCCGCAAACGCTAAGCAAAGTGGCAAATTATACTCTTCGGTCTTCTGTATAACCTGCCGCAGCGTATGAATGCGGCTTGTTCGGAAGGCTCATAATGCCTACGCTCCAGACGGTTCGTAATGACCCTTGAAAACAGCTTATAAACATGGCTCAGAAGTGAGATGGGTCTATAGTTCTTCAATAAGGTGTTGTCACCTTTCTTGAAAAACAACACCACCACGCTTCTGCTCCATGCTTCTGGCGAGATGCGCTCGAGGACGACGGTGTTGAAAAGCTTAGGGAGACTTTTAGTACCGGTGTTCCACCCGCTCTCAGCAGCTCTGATGTGATACCGTCATCACCCGGCGCCTTGTTATTCTTAAACTGATTCAGGGCCATTCTAATCTCGTACAGGCTGATATCCGGGATGAATATCTTTGGTGAACTGTCAGGTAAGCTGGGTCTTGGATCTCTGGCCGCGCTATTGGTTATATGGGTTATTGGTTTGGTTATACACAACATATTTATACATATACGCATCGAGTTGAGTACCTCCTCTGTTTCTACGGTTGAAAAGCATTTGATATCATCACACACGTTAATTTTCTCCGCCTCATCTATTCTCAAAGTACCGCTGCAACAAAATTACAATCTTCTGGCCCAGCATTTGCAATAGAGAAATATGTTAAACAGGGAGACCCACTGTCCCCGAAAATATTCACGGGCGTCCTCGAAGAAGTTTTCGGAAAGCTGGCGGCAAGCTAGGATAGAAGTGGTGTTGATATCGGTAAGAAAAAGGTTCCTAATCTTCATTTTGTAGACGATATCGTTATCTTCTCTTCCTCAGCCAGAGAGCTGCAATCAATGCCACAAAATCTAACCACTGCAAGCCTCTAGGTTGGATTGCGGATGAACATGTTAAATACCAAAGTGATGACCAATGGCATCAAACGTCGGGTAACTGTCGATGAGGAAGACATATACGTTCATGATTACATCTATCTTGGGCAAATAGTCACCTTCCTAACGAGACAAGACCTAGAAGAAAAGATAAAGCTTGGAAAAGCTATTGGGCCATGAAAAAGCATATGAAGAGACACCTTCCGATCACACTAAAGCGCAAGATGTAATCTTTCCATTTTGACTTATGGTGTACAAACATTGTTTTTGACAAACAGGTGTCTTTAACTAAAGTCTAAAAGTCCAAACTCAAGGTTTGCCAAAGAGCGATGGAGCGCAGTATTCTCGGTGACCGGCTAATAGACCGAGTACAAAACACCGAACTGCGTTCCAGAACTCAAATCAAAGATTTGGCTTTCACTGCCGCTAAACTGAAGTCGCAGTGGGCCGAGTAAGTCAGTCGCATGCCAGAAGACCTCTGGGATAAAATCACCTCCGAATGGGGTCCCAACTCGGTGCGGCCTCGTAGAGGCCTATCTAATAGAGAGTCTGCACTCTCTATTAGATATCGCGAATACATTTAATCCAAATTGGCAGGCATCAGAACAAGACCGACGCAACTGGAAATCTCGAGGGGAGGCCTTTGCCCAATAATGGGACAGTACAGGGTCATAAACAAACAAACAAACCATTAGTTTTAGTATTTTTATATACTTACCAAAAAAAACCCGAAAAACTCGAAAAACCCGGTTTACCCGGTTTTTTAAATCAAAAACCGAAAAACCCGGTTTTTCAAAACCACCCGGTTTTTGCATGCCCTATTGTCTACCCGTGACCACGGCCGTCACGGCCGATTAGTCCCGTAGTACATAATAATAATACTGTTCGGGCCCGATACGAATTCACCCGAATAAGCCAGCTATTTTTAGCCCGGTCGCAAGCGCGCGCGGCGACCGGCATTTGCCCAACGACTCTCGCCGCGACTCCGCGCACGTTTTGGGATCACTTGGTGATCGCGTGGCGCACCCGCGGTGCAGGAATTTTGATTGGTGTAGTTATTTTAGTAGTGCGGTGTGTTGTATGGGCGGCGGTTGCACTTCGGAAAAGTGTGATCGTGATTTGTGTGTGCCATCTCCAGGGTCCATCAGACTTGACTTGACTGACTCAGGACACCACCAGGTAAACCTTTGGATTAATTTTGATAAATTTGGTTTTGAGTAGTCTCCGCGCATCGCGGACAAGTGATCGAACCTCGGAGTTCAAACAAATACAATCTAACGTGTCATCCGAGTTTCGGGAGTGCTCAGCTCGTTTTTACAAATCAGCCACTGGAACCCAAACTGGATCATTTGCAAGCAACTTGCACTAAAATTCTTGAAATTTCTTGAGAGGATCGCGGGGTAGGAATCAATAAAGGACTTTGAAAAGTTTAATTGTTTTTAGCCCCTTCGGAGGGGCGACATAAAAAGACCTAAGTTTTGATAAAAGTGGACATTCGCTGAAAGGGTTGACGACAATATCGTATTTATGAACTTTTATGTAGGAAAGAAAGTATAGTAAAGCTGTTATGGCCTAGTGGAAGGATCTCAGGTTACTAGTGCGAGGGGTGGGTTCAAACCCGTTCCCGTACTTATTAATTCTTGGGATTTTTTAAACTGATTTACTTACGCCTTTACAGTGAAGAAAATATGTGGCAACCTGCATACGTCCTTAGAAAAAAATCTATACTTAGCGTATATGAATTTACCAACCCTCACTGAGCCAGCGTGGTGTTATTTATGGCCGAATCGTCGAGTGTCTTTTAATCAGGGCCTTTAAGCTCAAAGTTGCCTAAAATGCTTTGCGCGGATCTGATAGTGCTGTTAAGTTCTCAAATAGAGACCATGTGTCATGCTCAGCGAAAGATGCGTGGACTGCTGATAAAGACGCCATGAACAAGAAATAAATAAATACTAAAAAAAAACACGCTGGATGCAAGCCGCTTCCAATCGGTTTTATCCCAATCCTACGAGAAGGCCTAAATGATTATAAGGAAAGCTTAAAAATCTGCTTATTCAAGCACTTTGTTGAGAATCCGTAAACTTTTTTGTATTTACTTGCGACAGTTATTTTTTGCAAAAAATTGCATGACCGACTTCACCCGTGTAGAATTCGCGAATATTTCGCACGGGTCGTTTTTTTTTTATTTATTGAGATAAAAACGATTTTACAAACATTTACTTTGAACACACATTAATTAGAAAAGTCAAAAATACAAAAACTAGAAATACAATAAAATCAAATGTAGCATTTTTCACATTATTGTTAATTTATCAAAAATGGCTCAGCCGATTTCGATAAAATTTAAATGGGACTAAATTAGGAAGAACACTCTTTTCATTACAAAAAAAAAATATTGAAATCGGACTTCTATGAAAAAAGATATGCGTGGTTACCTACACTTAAAAATAAATATACGCGTCGAATTGAGTACCTACCTCCTCCGGTAGTTCGTCGGTCAAAAAGTGTGCACTTTTCAAAGCAAAACCTTGTATATACATCGCAATAGCCCAAATATGCGCGATATCGCGTTGAATATGGCTCTAGAGTCATAATAGCATGCAACGTTGCGTCTTCTATATTTTCCCGACGCTTACCGTTAAGCTACGTTCACACGGGTAGAAACAATGCCACACATCCGCCCCCAGACCGCCTAAGCAATAGCAATCGTTTATGACTTCATTTTAGTCATTTGGCACCGCCTATGTGACGTTAGCCATCAATTGCTTTGCGCGGATTGCGAAAGCAATCATTGAATGAACAACTTTGATGGCTAACGTCACATAGGCGGTGCCAAATGACTAAAATGAAGTCATAAACGATTGCTATTACGATCGCTATTGCTTAGGCGGTCGGGGGGGCCGGCCGTACGCTCGTACGATAAAGGCACGCCCACACTACATACGTTTTTCTACTCCATAGGTACCCAAGCCGTGGTGGTCTAGAGGTAGTGACACCCGCCTTACAATCGTGAGGTGGTGGGTTCAAATCCCAGTCTGTTACCAATGAGTTCTTTGGAATTTATGTACGGAATTTCACACCACCGGCTTTTCGGTGAAGGAAAACATCGCTAGGTAACCTGCATACGTCCGTAGAAAAAAACCGATGGCATGTATGTGAATCCACCAACCCGCACTGGGCCAGCGTGGTAGATATGACCCAATCACCCTTCGTGGGTAGGCCTACGTCAAGCAGTGGCCAATTTAAAAGGCTGGTACAGGAGGTACCTAAGCGTTGGAGTTGATCCCATAGTAAAAAAATCGGACAAGTGCGAGTCAGGCTCGCACATCCAGGGTTCCGTACAAATCCAGAAAATTTCACAAAATTGGGAAGTAAGTTAAAATCTGTATACTATACCATCGACATAAAAGTTTTTTTTTTCACTTTTCTCGTCATACATAAAAAATTAGATATTGTTAAAATAATTAAAAACCTATTTAACAATGTGCTAATGAAGTTATTTTATATGATACCTTACATGATACGATTTACTCACTTTGAATTTTGAACCCATATTTTGTGAATTTTGAAGCCCTATTTTTTGTGATTTAAATAAAAATGTACAGTTTTCAGATTTAATCCTATACGTGTATTCTAAGACAATGCTTCTCCCCAAATTTCATAGTTCTATGTCAACGGAAAGTACCCTATAGGTTTTGATTTTTGTGAGTGTCGAAATATGCGGTTTTTTACGACATAAACGGCTGTAACTTTTTTAAAACGATAACTGAGTTTTTCTTTTACACAACTGCAAGAGATCATAGATCTACGTATACAGTTTAAATTTTAACTCGATATCTTAACGCGTTCGCTAGATAAAGAATCTTGACATACACACAGACGGACAATAAAGTGATCCTATAAGGGTTCCGTTTTTTCCGTTTGAGGTACGGAACCCTAAAAATATAATGATGGGTATAAAATAATATATTGGTCCCATAGTGAAAACCTATCCAGGCTGTTGTTTTGCAAAGTGCTTTCAAAGGTATACTCATTCTGAACAACTTCATTATGAGTAGGTATAATAGGGTTCTGTGCGTTTTCGACGCCATCTTGCTGTTATCATAATTATTCTGCATTATCAAACTTAGGGCACTTCTGCCACTTCTGTCACTTCTGTTCTCTTTTATTTTTGTATGATGTAAAGCTACGAGAAATGCCACACATCCGGCCGCCGCGCCGTACGTTCGTACGTAAAGGTACGTGCACACTGCGCAGGTTTTAATTACTTACATCAACTTTTACTATTGGTCTTTCCTTCCTAAGACTGAGTAAGTTACTTACCCAAATCGCGATTTATTCGTGAAAAGAAACAGCTGTTTCTTACGAAATGTAAAGCTAGAAGTACACGGTTACAAACAATCCCACATATCCGGCCGTCTCGTTCGGTAAAGGCACGCGCACACTGCACGTTCGCATAGCAGCGGGGAAACGGCCTAAGCGAGCATTTCCGAGAATTTTCGTGTTACGACGGTAGTACACTGGAAAATATGCTTCGCTATAAAGTTTGCAACGTACCTATACTAATATTCCAACGTAGTTCCTTTTGGTAACACGGGATTATTCGACTTCACAAGGTTTAATTTATTTATTTGTGTACAAATATTAAGTATTTTTTTCTTTTGTCAACAATAAATAATCGGCTAAGGACGAGTCCGCCTGAGCACGAAGGGTTCCGTACCGTATGGAAGCCCCAATTAATATATTTTATTATTTTATTTTTATAAGGTAAATGTACAGAGACAGACAGACGGACAGAGCGGAGTCTTAGTAATAGGGTCCCGTTTTTACCTTTTGGGTACGGAACCCTAAAAGTTAAGATCACGCCCAACTACACTTTGTACGTAGAAGAGACGTCACGAGCTCCCACTCCCGACTTCGAAACTCTTTTATTTTTGTTGTTTTTAAACTTTCGCGATTTGGACACATCTACGGGACTAATCGCGCACTAAAATTACGAGATAAATAAATACCTCCTCATTCCGACGTGCACACGTGCTCACGGGTAGACTGTGACCACGGTCGATGTAAATCAGCCGAAACGTCGGGATGAGGAGGTATTTATTTATCTCGTAATTTTAGTGCGCGATTAGTCCCGTAGTATATAATAATAATCTTTTATTTTCGTCATTTTTGTTTAAATAATAAAAGAAAAAAATTTAGTTCAATATTTTTATTGATATTCTTAGTAGAAACAATTTATAAGAATATTTTTCACCCAGTTATTGTGTCTATATTAGCCTGTGTTAGCTTTCTTTGTGTGTCTAGCCTTACTTGCAGCGTCGTGTCAGCATACTCGCGAGCGCCACGAGTCGCACGCCTGAATTTCAGCGCACACATGCACATACACGCTTCTACATTATATAGATAGCTATTATATTCTTTTTCTTTACCTAGTACAGATCTAGTTGATATTCGTTGTTTTTTGACCGACGAACCACCGGAGGAGGTGCTCAATCTGACGCGTATACATATATATACTAGTTTTTACCCGCGACTTCGCCCGCATACGCAATATATCATTATAATTTATAGCCTATGTGTTATTCTGATATATAAGCTATATTGTTGCAAAGTTTTATCTCAATCCGTTCAGCAGTTTTTGCGTGAAAGAGTAACAAACATCCATACATCCATCCATCCATCCATCCTCACAAACTTTCACGTTTTTACTAGTTTTTACCCGCGGCTTCGCCCGCATACGCAATATATCATTATAATTTATAGCCTATGTGTTATTCTGATATATAAGCTACATTGTTGCAAAGTTTTATCTCAATCCGTTCAGTAGTTTTTGCGTGAAAGAGTAACAAAAATCCATACATCCATCCTCATAAACTTTCGCGTTTATAATATTAGTAGGATAGGATAAGTAGGATTATATATTTTTTATGTATAACCACGTAGGTATAACTTTTTTTGTAGTACTCTGATTTCATTAGTTCTTTTTTATTGGAAAGAGTATACTTCGAAATTGTACCCATTCAAATTTTATCAAAATCGGCTGAGCTATTTTTGATAAATCAACAATAATGTGAATTATGCTACATCGATCCGTTCAAAATATTCGCGAATTATGTAAACGGATGAAGTCGGTCATGCTATTTTTTGCAAAAAATAATCTTGTTCTTTTTTTAATACTATCAACCCACACAGGTGTATGTAAATATGTAAACCTTTCTTTTGAATCACTCTATCTATGAAAAAACCGCATCAAAATCCGTTGCGTAGTTTTAAAGATATAAGCATACATAGGGACAGACACACGGGAAGCGACTTTGTTTTAAACTATGTAGTGATGATTTACTAACAATACCTAGACACCATAGGCTAGCTTAGCATACGAAAACGAAAAAACTTTTTACGACGTGTCATATATTTCACCCTAACTCTGTCTCGTTCTGACACGTAGAAAGAATTGTTTCGTGGTGTGTATACTAGCCCGGCAGAGACGTGCCCTCTGTGACCCTTGTTAACAAAATTTACAATTAATTGAATAATTATGTAATCTACTTACTCTTAGCCTAATTTAGTTTTAATGGCTCAACCGATTTCAATAAAGTTTAAAGGGGCCAATTTTAAAGTATACTTTTTCCAATAAAAAAATAATTATCTAAATTGAACTACTAAGTATGTAAAAATTTATGCGTGGTTATACATAAAAAATACGCGTCGAATTGAGTATCTCCTCCGTTTCGTCGGTCAATAACGTAGATTACGCATAGACTTTACAATTACTATTTTAAAACATTTCAAGTATATTTTGCTCGACTGCCCGGAAGGAATGTGTGTGATTTGTAGGTAGGTATCACATACCTACTTTTTTTTCAGGTTAAAAAAGATCTCCGCATAAAATTGCCGCACCAAAAAAGTAAAATATTTTCGCTCATAAAATTTGTTTCCAGTAAATAAATTAGCAATAAAAAATCCTATAAACGTAATTAAACAATGAACATCGCGCACGCCACACGAGCTATGAAATTCCCATCTTAATTCACATAAACCTCGGAGTAAAATATGGGTCAGATTGACAACTCTACCCAAACTCTACTTGCTTCCGGTTTGTGGAGCAGTGGCGAGAAGTAATACAGACGTGACGTGAGCGAAATCGCATCAGCGAGGCTCCTTTTCTTTCGTGCCCAACATCTACTTGTCAAATAATAGTACATTGTTCACCGAGAGGAGAAAGTGACCGATTACCGTCGAGGGTGTCGTTTGAAGCCCGAGCCGTAGGCGAGGGCTTTAAAACACCCGAGATCGGGAATCGCACTTTCTCTCGAGTGATACATAGTGCTTTATACTTATTTATTTATTGCCAATATATACATAATTCAGTTTAACTAAATATATGGCATATATACCCTGTTTTGAGGGCGCAGCAATAGCTAGTACTTATAAACTAAACTATTATTAAAACATTACTATCGTACAATATTATATAGGTAGGTACTTAACTTAAATACATACACAATTTCACAAGGTACAATTGCATTATAATTTTAGAGACCAACAGACATGGCTTTGGTAAACTAATTAAGAAGTTGTTTAAATCAACAATACTTGGATACAATATTATTATTCGAAGAGATTCGCGCCACGCAGGAGTGAGCGAGACGGAAGCGAATTTGAGAAACGCACACATAGACGTCAGGGGGACGGGTGCTATCGTGAAAGCGCTTTTGCGTATGATACACTTTTTTTTTTTTAATTATAATATTTATCGCGTTATTTAATACAGTTTCTCAATTTCTAATTTCATCCTCTAGGAAGTCATTGATGGTGTAATAGCACTTCTCTATAAGAAAACTGCGGAGTTTGTTCTGGAAGGTATTCTTATTTGTTTCTTGTTTTATTTGATTGGGTATATCCTAATAATATTATAAACGCGAAAGTTTGTGAGGATGGATGGATGGATGGATGGATGGATGGATGTATGGATGTTTGTTACTCTTTCACGCAAAAACTACTGAACGGATTGAGATGAAACTTTGTAATAATATAGCTTATACATCAGAATAACACATAGGCTACAATTTATAAAGATATTTTGTGAATTGTCCAAAATATAACGATAAATGTTGAGTAAGTAGGAAAATTCTGCCATCTGCGAGCTACTGAGCGTGCGCTGCAAGAATGTCAAAATAAACAACTGTCGATCGAATATCTGTCAAATCAATCGACGAGCAGTCCTCGGATATCATCATACTGATAATATATTATCCTTACTATTTTAATATTATAAATGCGAAAGTAACTCTGTCTGTCTGTCTGTCGCGCTTTCACGCCAAAACTAATGAACCGATCTCAATGAAATTTGGTACACAGATAGTCTAGAGCCTGAGAAAGGACATAGGCAACATTTTATCCAGAAAGTTGCATAATTCCCGTTGGATACGACAAAATCTTGCGTTAGCAAAACTGTCACCTATCACAACGACGCTAAAAGGCCCAATTTTGAATACACCATCGTAATTATAACAGTTAATTAGACTATTTCTGTTTCTTTTTCACCTTCGGAATTCGATAGAGAGAACACTTTTTACGTTGCTATTAAATTTACGATGGCGCATTCATTATTGGGTTGATTGAGCCTAACATGGATTCACAAAACGTAATTAGATGACAGGTGACATACATTGACTGCAGACTTTTATAAATGTCTCGCTTAGCATAGCAAAGGGACAAATTGTATTTCCACCATTATAGCTCCTCGAAGAGCAAATAAAGTATGAATTGACAATGATAACTGACATTAAAATTGGACAAAATTGTTTTCCCTTTGCCATGCTACATATTACAATGACGTTTAATAATGGGCCGTCATTTCGTCTGACATTAAAAATATTTTTAAATATACCACCATTAGAGGTTAAACATATTTCTTTATTCTACCTTTATGGTAGAGAATCCATGCTAATATACGAAGAAACGGATCGACTTGATTTTTAAAAGTAGTGTGGCATGAGTATGAATATCTTGACACTAAGGTTATTAACCTTGATTCTGAGTTGTGACCTTGACACGAACATAAATTTCTGTTGGGTTGGTTAGGATTAAACAGTGATAAAAGTGCAGCCCAGCTCAGTTGCGGCACTCCTCATGAGGCACGCAACTTGCCGGTCAGCCTCTAAGCTGCTATATTTAAAAACCCCAGAAAATCGGCCTAACCTCGAGTGCAAACTTCTAAACTGCCTAGGGGGAAAAGACCAAAAAGAATCGGGAGACCTCGAGCGCCGCCTTCTCAGCTGTCTCAGAAAAAACCCAGAGAAGCGGCTCTACCTGGGATTCCCGCGCCGCCCATAGGCCTCGGCTACTAAGTTCTCCTGCCATGACAAGGCGGAAACCTATGGGCGGATACACTCTAACCTTATCTTAATCAACAGAAGCATTTATAAGTATAAGGTATTTTGATATCGGGATAGGTCTGAACAGTGACAACAAGGTGCAAGGTACTTGATTTTTTTACAGAGCAAGTGCTTAAGTGATTAACTACCACTAAAAACAGACTTATAATGTAAAACTTCATGAACTACTACTACATAACAAGCAATTGGATCATCCACAGACCCTTGAAGGTCTAAAGATATTCTAAATGCTCAAGCCCACTGCCAGTTAGCAGCGTGCCCAACATGCTGGCAGCATTGCCAATCAGCTTGGCAATGCTGCTTATACGTTGAGCCAAATAAAAACCAGCATTTTGGTCACGCGGCGGGTACACGAGACGCTCAGAAAGACTTTTGAAAACAAGATGAGCTCCCGGCCAACACGCGCACAATGTCTCAATTTCAAACGGCTCAAATATGTAACCACTGCCGAGGTTAGCATATTTGCGCCGTTTGTGCTGCTCCGCTGACGGCTCCAAAGTATCGACGCAAGTCGCGTCCCATACTAAGGGCCGTCTACACTTCCATGGGACCAGCTTCATACCGTCAGGCCTTTTGCCATCACCACGCGCAAACCCATTCGGTTAGAGTACGGCTGCGATATTGGCGGTCGCAAAAGCCCTGCGTATGACATCGTTCACAATGGCGTGGCAACTAATTCGACCAGCGCTTCTTGACCAAGAAAGACGGTGGTGACCAAGCTGGTCAACTAGGGTATTGAATAGGTGAGAGCGCTCAGCTATGTGCGGCGCGGCAGCAAGGTGGGTCGACTATCTCGGCGATATCATCAATACCGCCGGTCGAGCCTGGTCACGACCGGCAAAGAGCCGAGGCAGATGGCACTGCAAAAGAGAGGCCTATACCCAACAGTGGGTCAAAGAAAGCTGCGGATGATAACGATGACGAAACAAATTATTTGAGATTGGCTATTTTTTGGGTTTGAAATGATTATTTGCTACAATATTTGTGTACCGTTTCACATTAAATTGGGGCTAATATTTTGTGGCGCACTTACTGTATTAGTTACCATATTTTTTTGACAAGATAAACATAAATTAAATTATATCGCGGGCGCAGCCGCGGGTAAAAGCTAGTGGTTATATATTTTTATTGAGGTGTACATAGGGCCTTTTTTTAAAATTTCTAAACGTGGTATGGGTAATTTAAGTTTATGTAGTCTACGAGGATTTGTTTCGGGGGTGTATAGATACTGATGTTTTCTGACAAATGTAGCTGTTTCGTATATGTAGATACACGGGAGTGTCAGTATCTTATGATGTTTGAAATATGGTTTGCAACTAGTCGGTATGCGGATGTTGGCTATTATTATTATACGTATGCACTTTTTGCATTACGAAGAGTTGATCAACGTTAGTGCTATTTCCCCACAGTAATATCCCGTAACGGAGCCAAGCATATGCATAAGCATAATACGCAGTGAGAGCTGTATTTATATTACTGTTACTTTTTAAAGTCGCTAGAGCATAGGTAAATTGTGACATCTTAGATTTAACTTTTTCAATATGTTTTTTCCATGTAAGATTTGTATCAAGATCAAGGCCTAATAGTGTGCAGTCATGAACTTCCTTAATATTAAGGCTCTCTGCAACTGATCTTAACTGTAATGTATCTTTTTGGTAGGGAACGAATTGGATGAGTTTGGTTTTATTAGTGTTAATTTCCAGATTGTTTGCGGCCAACCATGCTTTGACGTCGTTAAATGTATTTTTTATGAGATTTAATGATTCAAGATTGGCTGTGCATTTAAATAACAGAGATATGTCATCAGCGAATAATACACATGGGGATTTTGTGATTTTCGGTAGTTTATTTATGTATATTAGAAAAAGGATGCATCCTAATACACTCCCTTGGGGGATAGAGCTATTGACTGTCAGTATTTTAGATTGTATAGTTTCTATGATACCTATGTCTGTTCGGTGGTAATCAATTTGCACGAATTGTTTTCTGTTTGACAGGTAAGATATAATCCACTTGAGTGGTTAACCTCGTATCCCTATGTCGGACAGGGCTTTTATAAGAATAGTATGTGACACTTTTTCGTAGGCCTTTGACATGTCAAGCAAAAGTCCAACGGAATAATATTTATTTCGCATGTTGTCAAGGATTTCTTGAACATAATGGAATATTGCTAGTGCTGTTGATGATTTTTTACGGAAACCAAATTGGTTTTTGTCAAGTAGCTCGTATTTTTCTAAAAAGCTGTAAATGCGATCGGATATTGCACGCTCAAATATTTTTGAGATGGCAGGGAGTAGTGCGATGGGTCTGTAGTTGTTAATGTTATCCACTTTACAACTTTTCTTAAGAATTGGTTTTATTTTTGCAATCTTTAGAAGGTCTGGGAAGCATTCCTCTTCGATAGACTGATTAATCAATTTGGTTATAATTGGACTCAGCTCTTGAGCGCATAATTTGATTAAGGCAGATGGTATATCGTCTGGGCCGCAACTAATTTTATTAGGTATTTTTTTGATTATGTTCAAAACTTCCTTTTCTGTTGTGAGTGATAAGAACATAAAGTTAGTTGAAGTAAATTCGGAGGAACTGTTAAAGTTGTGTTGGGTCTGTGAGGCTGATTTTTTTGCATTACTTGATATTTTTGCTGTAGATGTGAAGTGGTCGTTGAATAAGTTTGGAACTTCTAGAAACTGTTTTACTAAACATTTATTGTCTTTTAATTCAATGTTGTTTGCCCGCTTACTTGAATTTTGATTAGTGTTGTCTTTTATAATTTGCCACATAGTTTTTACTTTATTCTTTGAATGTTTCATTTCGTTAGCATTGCTTAGTTTTTTGAAATCTTTACACATTTTTTTAATTGTTTTTCATATTTTTTGTAGTAAGATTTTAGGACATTGCTCTTTGATTCATTAGATAATGTTTTTAATATTCTTTTATTTTTGCAGGAATATTTTAGGCCTTTGGTCATCCAATCATTAGCGTTTTTTTGTCTGGATTTAATTTTTTTGTAGGGTATGCATTTGTTTAGTAACTCTTTCAGTTTTGAGTCAAAATCATTGTAATTTTCATTAACATTTTTACTCGATGTTATTACTGGAGTCCAGTCTATGTTTTTAAGAGAATCTTGGAAAAGATGTAAATTTTTTGTACTAAAACATCTTTTATATGATGTATACGTAGTTTTTCGAGAAGTTATTTGTAAAGAATCAATTTCATGCTATAGGGCTTTATGGTCTGATATTCCGTAGTCATTTACTGTTGTTATACATTGTTTGTTTGAATAATTGGTGAATAAAAGATCTATACATGTTGCTGTTTTATCTGTTTTTCTAGTAGTGTCAGATATTTTTTGGTGTAGGTTGGATTCTAGCATTATGTTTATTAGTCTTTTATAGTGGATTGAGTTTTCATATGTATTAATATTGAAGTCTCCGCCGATTACTACGCGTTTTTTTGATATTTTAGGTTTAATTTTCTTAAGCAATGTGTCTAGAAAGGTAAAAAAGGTTTCAATGTCATGTTGGTTCCGGTAAACGTTGATTAACAATATATTTTCTGCGGGTATCTCAATAGCGCAGCATTCTACAACACATTCAATAGAAAGTTGTTCTATATCTAATCTTTCAATGAACTTAATGTTATCACGAATTAAAATAGCGACGCCTCCTCCTCTGTGTGTTTTTCGGTAATAACCGGCAGCAAAAACAAATTGAGGTATTTGTATTAGTCCTTTTCGAATCTCTCTGATCCATGTTTCCGATAAGCATATTGCCTGGATCTGTTTATATTCTTCTAGAACACTTTCTAATATATGGATTTTGTTGTTAATGCTTTGTACATTTTGAAATATTGTTGTGAAGTTAGGGGCGAAAAGTACTTTTTGTATGGGGCTGGTTTGTGTTTTTCATTTGATGTCTTTTTATCTTTTTTATTGGGTCGTCGTTTGAATTTGGTTTTTCTATGGGTGAATGGACAACCTCAGCAAAACTGTGTGTTTTATGGCCTCTGTTGTCTTTTTGTTGCGAATTGATACTCTCTGTGGAAGCACTCAACGTATTATCATTTGTATTGATTTTCTTGAGCATAGATGTACTATCAGTCTCAGTATTGATGACTTTTGAGGTTGTTGCAGGGTTATATTCTTGGGCTATTGCATTGCGAGAGGCAAAATGTACATCTGTGTTTTTGGTTGAGTTTCCTGAGGTAGACTATGCGGGATGGTGAGCTTGATTGTAGAGTTTTCTTGCGTTTCTACATATATTTTTCCGTTAATAAATAATTGGTTGTTTCTAATGATGGCATGTTTCCCATTATTTCTTTCTTTTATTTGGATTTCTCTAAGTTTTCTTCTAATCTGTAAGTCTTTTTCCCCTAGAAATTCTGATATTGCTAATCCGGTGTTCTTGAAGAGGTGGTTGCATCGTAATAAGTACTTGGTCATTCGTTTGCTGATAAGTTCTATCATCAAAGGTCGTTAAAGCCTTTCTTCCCAATTCTAGCATAGTCTTCTACGTAACCCTTAAGGTCAATATTCAGTATGTCTTGAAATACTCTTATAATACGATCATGGAGTTCATTTTCGTGCTCGTGAAATTCGGTCAATCCATATAAGACAAACTTTTTACTGTCTTCACAGTGAGGGCGTTCATTGGTGGTATAAGTCGGTGTGTTTAGGTGTGATATTTGAAGTTTTAGTTCTGCGTTTTCTTTTTCCATTGCAATTATTTTCATTTGTATTCCTTCAATTTCTGTCTTTGTTTCCAAATATTTGGTGTTCGAGTCTTGCTGTAGTTCAAAATAATCATTTTCTATTTTTTTCATAGCGTCATTTATTTCTTTTTGGATGTATAGTTTTATTTCAGATATCATTCGTTCTGTATTTTTTTCTAACTTTTGGTCTAGAAGTTTACTTATCTGATCGAGGCTTGCAGGGTTTGATGCTGAGATAATTGTGTTTGCGTTAGATTTCTGTTTTGGGTTTTGTGTATTACCAGGGATGGAACGATCTTCGTTAACAATATGTTCATCGATGGAAGTGTCCGATTCGTCGCAAGTAAGAGTTCGCGATGATTTTAGTGTAAATGTGGTGTCCATTTTTGACTTACTATCTCGCATTAGTTTTCCATGAGAACGCAAAGAGCGTACTGGCGTATCGTCATTTCTTATCGGACGTGTACTGATATTGCATTCTGGACATGTCCATGTGCATTCTAATTCATGGTGTTTTGATTGGTAATATTCTTTTCTTATTTTTACGCATGAATAGTGGAAGATTCCGTTACATTTCGTGCACCGCAAAAGTTCATTTAATTTTATGTAACTTAGACAAGCCGCACAGTCTCTCATTTTTGTGATGAAGATGAGGTCAGCACTTATATTTTGTAGATATTCGCGTCTCACAATATATTGGCAAAAGAGTTTCTCAGTACCCCACTTAGATGTACGAGCGATTCCCGCACTCGTAGTTCGGGTTCACTCGGCTTGACTCGGGCGATGTCTTGCGTGTTCCTGGCAGTGAGCCTAGGAGGGATTCTTCAAAAATTGTCAAAAACTTTTCGTAATATTATTATTTGATGCGCGGGGAAAATTATGTTTATTTTGTTATTGAGTTCATATATTGAGTAAGTCGTTATTTCACACGGCCACTACGGGTTTTAATTTCACAGTTTGTTCATTTTTTGTTCACTATTGCACCGTTTAACTGGGTATATGATTTTTAGAAGCTGGAGAATGGTTTTGATACGTGCGCGCTATGGGAGCGCGGCGCGCGATTTTTCAATACTACACCTACGAGGAAAATAAAAAACTAAATCTTTACTAATTGAAAAAAAACTGAATCCTAAACTGAATCCTCAAAAAACACACAAATTGAAAATGGCGCCAATGGCGTCTGCAATTTTCACATGTTCTTTTTTCAAATTGTTTGACACCATCCAACACACAGCTAGTGGCCAGTGTCATTTTGCGAACTTGGAGATAAAAACTCACTGTAAAAACTTTTTGGCTTTTGATATTTAGGTTACCAGCGCATAGTCTTACCAAAAATTAAAAAAGAAAAACCACGTAAGAAATGGATTTTCATACACTTTTCTCTCCCGCTCAGATGCGTTTTCTCGCCGCATATTTGTTCGATATGCAATGACGTACTTTCTACCGTAAATTTGATAAAGTATCAAGTATCGTGTCTTTGTCCCGATAGTGTCAAATACCAATACATAATATATTTGACAGTTGACAACTAGTGATAGTGATTGTCCATATATTTTTGCGGTTGAGAATTGCGACAACAGCGCTATATCAGTGCTTCTTTTTTAGGCCTAGATACTGGCAACTATTTGGGATTTTAGATGTGTTTAAATAGGTATTTGATTTTCGCGCGCTGACCTGAATCCACCTTAAGTTAGTTTAAGTATAGGAGTGTTAAATGTGTTTTTGGAAACTTACAATGAATTTATCCGTAAAAGTGCAAAAAACACAAAAATATTTGAATTTCGCGCGTTTGTCTCGTGAATCCACCTACAACTTATCCTTCTGTTAATTTATATTCTGCGTACAAAGTACACCTACACGTCCCTGAAAACTTGGGGAGACAAAGAGAAATAAGCAACATAGTAACAGTTTAATCTTCCTGTCTGCGTTAAACCTACAGGTATCTTAAGCCCTATTTTTAAGTGCTGTGTAAACCAAGCTGTAAACCGAATGGTGGCAGGTGGCTCTCAAACTTTTATTCATGTGCCTTCACTGTATAGTTATTTTTCACCAAAAATGGCATAGCTGACTTTCACCGTGTACAGAATTCGAATAGCTCGCACGATTCGATGTGTTATCCGTGTAGTAATTTTTACATTACTGTAGATTTTTCAAAAATGTCTCAGTCTATTTTAATAAAGTACGAGCACTGCCCGGCGTTGGGACCGCTCGACCACTACGATATCAGGCCTATTGGCGACATTAGTCCTGTCCGTGATGATAGAGCGGTCCCAGTAGAGCAACGTACAACCATTCTCGAGAACTGGCGCCGGTGCGTATTTGTAGTGAGGCACCTCGGACTCCACAAGGCCGCACTGTAGAGCAAGTTGCTGGTGGAAGTGGTGAATGATCCTGAAATCAATTCAATAGGAATGTTAATCAGGTATAAAAATCATTATTATAATTAGTCCGTCAGTTAGATTATTGAATAATATTGGACACAATATATTGTTTCTTTTGTCAATCAAACAATTGGTGACAAAGATTAACGTTGTCAAAGTTTGCGAGTGGGAGCTCGTGACGGCACTAGCCGGTACATTTGATAGCGGTTAGTGACGTCATGCGGAACTTTAACGTGCTGTATCTTTATCAATTTTCGTTAAATTGACAAAAGAAAATATACGTGTCTAATATTTTTCGACAATTTATTTGACGAACTAATTATATTTTTTTATCCCTATTTATATTACATTATTATTTACCAGTTTTGTTTTAGATATTAAATTAATTTATTGGATAGGGCCCTTAAATTTATTTGCGTACAACACAACAGAGCGGAAATACACAAAATATTTAGTCAAAACAAAAACCTACATCAATACTTTGAGAACCTCTGGTAGTTACAAAACCTCATCTGCATGAGAGGTAGGTCGCCATTTTGTTTTTATCCTTTTATTAAGACGTCGAGTTTACCTTCAAGTACGTATTGTTATAAAACCTAGGTACACTAGGGTCAGGGGCGTAGCTACCGCCGTATCTGCCGTATCAATTATACGGGGCCCCCGGACCACGGGGTCCCCGACGTGTGTAAACGAAAATGAATAAGAAGAAATAAGAAATAAAATTAGAAAAACTTTAGAAAAACTAGTCATCGTCATCTATAAATGATTTAATAAATCAGTTTGCCGAAAAATAGTCAAGGAGAGTGTGTGCGTGTAATTTGAATTATTTTTAAAAATTTTGGAAAAAGTGACATATCTATCTATGTTGTTTTCAAACTTTCGCGATTTGAGCACATTATACTAAAGGACTACTCCATCAAAACAGTGTATACTCCCTTATCCAAACTATTGAGCCAAGTTAGAACGCCGAAAGATGTCATTCCGTTTCAGACTCCTGGTGTGTACAAGGTGGATTGCAGCTGCGGTAGTTCCTATATAGGTCAAACGAAGCGTACTATTGCTGAACGGATCAAAGAACATATCGCAGCAGTCAAAAACCGCCAGATAAAGAAGTCTGCCATAGCGGAGCATTTGCTTGACGGAGGAACTAGTCATTGGATTGAGCTCCACGACCCGAAAGTACTCTCCACTGATCGACATTATTTCTCAAGAATAGTTCGTGAGGCAGTAGAAATTAAAAAACACCGTAATTTCAACCGAGAGGATGGTTTCAAACTATCAGTGTCGTGGAATCCTGTAGTCGACAAATGTAAACTGCGTGGTGTAGGCATTAAGACCTTTACAGATACTGTCAGTGTAGTGTGTCGTGGTGACAATTTCAATTTGAGTGATACGGCGTCGCATTTAGTCTGCCCGTGACCACGACCAATGCAACTTGGTCGAAACGTCGGGAGAAAGAGAAAAAGAGGTATTTATTAATATATATCTCATGTTTTATTGCGCGATAAGTCCCGTTTTAATATATTAGTATAATATATATCTATTATATTATAAAAGCATTCCATGAGTGACTGACTGACAGACAGCCTACAGCCCAAACCTCTAAAGATAACACGTTGAGATTTGGAATATAGGTACATTGAACGATGTAATGGAGCACTAAGGACGAAAATTTTGAACTTTCGACCTCTAAGGGGGTAAAACGGGCCCTTTTCGTTTGTATGTAACTTCTTATTCCCTGTTTCGATTGACTTGAAACTTCGTATACATGCTTTTCAAACCAAATAAAAGTTACGTTTTTTCCCATTTTTCCAAATTTTCCTTATCTAAGGGATCAAATAAGGTCCCAAAGTTGGTGAAAAAAGCGTCTAGCATCCAACCAGCTGAACGGTTATGGTTGAAATCTGGTATGAAGAAAGCACACAGTAGGTTTCAATACAGAAACTAATAATATCCAGGAAAATCTGTAGGGTTCCTGAGGGATAGCCAATATTAATCAGTTTAGGCTACAGCCGTAACCGTCGATGATATAAACTTGAAATTTAGAATATACCTACCGATGTAGGTATATTCTAAATTTCAAGTTTACACAACATCCTGAAGCACAAAGGATGAAAATTTTGAAAAATCGACCTCTTACGGGGTAAAACGGGCCCTTTTCGTTTGCATGTAACTTTTTATTTCCTGTACCGATTGACATGAAACTTTGTAAAGAAGCTTTTGATACAAATAAAAAATATGGTTCTTCCTGTTTTTCTGAATTTTCCATAAAAAACTTCCTTAGGGGTCAGATAAAGGAATAATAAAGTTGGTGAAAAAGCATCGATTACAGCCAAGGAGCTGAAAGGTTACGAATGAAAACGGGTATGTGGAAAGCACACGACATGTTTTAATACTGGAACTATTATTATCCCGGAAAATCTTCAGGTTTCTTAGGAACAGCCAAAATTAATCAGTTATAATTAAAATGTAGAGCTAAGTTAAAATGGTTAAATGAATTCTAACGAAATTTGGAACGAAGCTAAACAATAACACAAATTACCACTTAGGGTACTGCTATCCCGGAAAATTTGAGTGGGTGGTGAAAATGTCGATTTCTTAAAACAACACTAAAAACTGTTTGAAAACCTCAATGAATTCAATTTTATGTTATAATAGCCACCATTTTAATTAATAAATGACTAACTATTGACGTTCTGGGAAAAGTCCCGTATTCCTTGTGCGCTAGACCAATCGTAACCCTGAATAAGCGTAAAAAATAATCACAAAGATATCCCATATAAGGAGAAATAAGATAATAATTTATCCTTATATGGGGCAAAAAAGGTCCCTAATAGTTTACGATTTTTTTTATTTTGTGAGCCAATAATCTTAAGCTTAGGGTACATACGGGTCAATATATGTACTTTACTATGGGATCAACCCTAAAAAGCGAAGATTACCTACCTATTCCATACATGTTGTCGTAGGTCCATGAACTTTTTGTGTTGAACAGTTGATTTTATTTACGTGATTTCGGGGTTGGTACCATTGTAAAAGTTAGTCAAATGATGAGTATAATAGCATTCTTGAACTGACTGACTGTCTAGATATACACTATGTGTTTCTCGAAAATAATAAAATATAGTTTTTCATCTGTCTGGGGACAGACAACGTCTGAATGTCCTACAAGTGTCTCGATCACTTTTAACTGGGTGAACGGAACATGTCGAATACATATACCGGCCTTAATGAATAGTGCACTACTGTCGAATACATATACCGGCCTTAATGAATAGTGCACTACTGAACGTAGGCCTACCCGCGAAGGGTGATTAGGCCATCGGCCATATCCATCACGCCGGCCGAGCGCGGGTTGCGGAATCTATATACGACATTGATTTTTCTCTACGGATGTACCTATACATGTTGCCTCAATGTTTTCCATCAATAAAAAGCCAATAGTGTGAAATTTCTTACATTGGCACTGATACAATTATTATTAGTATTGAATTAATTACAGAAATTCAGCAATTTATTATTCAAAAATTCACGTACTCCGTGATAAGCTTTAGATACAAGTACGAGTAAATTAAATACGCAAATACTAAGACAATGCTGTTTTCGACCAGTGTGTGTTACCATTGATGACTGATGGCACAGAAACGTGGTCTCTCACTATGGGCTTTATTAGTAAGCTCCAAGTAGCCCACCAACAAGCTATGGAGAGGGCTATGCACAGAGTCTCTCTGCGCGATCGAATCAGAAATGAGGAGATCTATTACCAAAGTTACCGACATAGCCCAACAGATTGGTAAGTTGAAATGGCAAAGGGCAGGGCACATAGCGCGAAGGGCTGATGACCGATGGGGTCGAAAATTCTCGAATGGAAATCACGTACCGGCAAGCGCAGCGTAGGACGCCCACCCACAAGGTGGACGGATTACCTCATTAGGCCTCTTCCAACCGGTCTTATCGGAGATCCTTTGGGGAGGCCTATGTCCAGCAGTGGACTTCTTATGGCTGATGGATGGATGGAGACAATGCAGGCCAATCCGTGGGCTATTTTAGGCAAATACTTAGACAATTCAGGCTAAACCGTAGGCATTATCCTTGCAAGTAATATGACAATAGGCCCAGTTATGAAGGCTCCATCGTAAATTTTATAGCAACGTAAAAAGTGTACTCTCTATTGAACCTTAACCACGAGCTATTATTATTGTAAGTAAGTGCCAAGACAACGCAACAACGCTGGCCAGACCGCGAACTATTAGATATTATTAAAAGCAAGTGTCAAAATAATGCGGGTTGAATCGCGGGCTATTATAATTTTAGCCAAGTATTAAGACAACACGGGCGAAAACGCTGACTATTAGATATTATTTATAAGCAAGTACAAAGACAACGTAGGTGAAACCGCGAATTGTTTTCATTTTAAGCAAGTACCTATGTACTAAGACAACGCGGGCGAAGCCGTGGGTTTTAAGCTAGTACATATAATTATATATTTAACTAGCTTAAAACCCGCGGCTTCGCCCGCGTTGTCTTAGTACATAGGTACTTACTTAAAATGAAAAGAGCCCGCGGTTTGATCTACGTTGTCTTTGTACATGCTTATAATAATATCTAATAGTCCGCAATTTGGCCCGCGTTGTCAATACTTGCTTAAAATTACTTGCAAGGATAATGCCCACGGTTTGGTCAAAATTGTAACAGTATTTGCCTATAATGATAATAGATCACGGTTTGACCCGCGAATTCTTAGTACTTGCTTAAGATGGTTATTTATAGCACGCAGCATGGACTGCGATGTCTTAATACTTGCTTAAAATTATAAAAGCTCGCCGTTTGGCCTGCATTGTCGTATTACTTACAATGATATAATAGCCCATGGTCTGGCCCGTATTGTCTTAGTACTTGCTCAAAATGATAAAAGCCCGCGGTTTAGCTCGCGTTGTGTTAATAATTAGGTACTTACAAAGATAATAACCCACAGTTTGGCCCACGTTGTTTTAATACTTACTTAATTAAAATAACAGCCCGCGGTTCAACCCGCGTTATCTTGGCATTTGCTTATAATAATATCTAATAGTTCGCGGTCTGGCCCGTGTTGTCTTAATAAATCCTTAAAATTATAATAGCATGCCGTTAGCCTGCGTTTTTGTATTGCTTGTAATGATAATAGCCCACGGTCTGGCCCGCGTTATTTTCGTAACTGCTTAAAATGATAAAAACCCACAGTTAGGCCCGCGTTTTCTTGGCACTTACTTAAAATAATAGTAGCTCGTGGTTAAGCCCGCATTAGGCTCGATTATGAAGGCGCCATCGTAATTATAATAGCTAATTATCATAATTATATCTGTTTCATTTTCACTTTAAGCATTCGATAGAGAGAACACTCTTTATGTTGTTATTATATTTACTATGGCGTCTTCATAACTGAGCCTATTATTGTATTACTTGCAAAATAATGCCTACGGTTTAGCCTGAATTGTCTCAGTATTTGGTTATTTAATTTACTTGTATCTAAAGCTTATTACAGAGTACATACGTAAATTTTTGGATGATAAATTGCCGAATTTCTGAAATTAACTCAATAATAAATAAATATATAAAATAAATATTGGAGAACATCTCACACACGGTCTCTGATCCCAAACTAAGCAAAGTTTGTGATTTGGCTGGCAGAGACTGATATACTACATATACATGTATTTCAATGTATGTACTGTATTGTATACACCACCGACCATACTCCTATTTTTAGAATAATTCCAGTCCATCCAAAGGTTGCCTGGTAGAAATCGCCAAAAGCGATAAGGCCGCCATTGTACATCATATTGTATAGTTTCTGTACTGTGTTTCTGTGTACAATAAAGATATATTTATTTATACATGTAGGTTGACTGGCAGATAATGCTGTTTAGCGTTAAGTCCTCCTTTTGTACAAATAGTGTGCAATAAAGTGTTAAATAAATAAATAAAAATACATTAATAACACTCAGACACAGAGCAAACACATATGAACATCACATAAATATTTGCCCTGGGAATCAAACCCACGCCTCTTTGACCCAGGAGTCAGAGTCAACCACTGAGCCACCGAGGGAGCCAATAATAATAATTGTATGAGTAACTATGTAAGAAATTTCACTTTTCTTTGCCGGAAAACATTGAGGCAACCTGTACGTACGTAGAAAAAATCAATGTCGTATGTGAATTCAGCAACCCATGCTTGGCCGGCGTGATGGATATGGCCCAATTACCCTTCGCGGATAGGCCTATTTTCAGTCATCCATCAGCCGCAGGACGTCCACTGCTGGACATAGGCCTTCCCTATGGATCTCCAATAAGACCGGTTGGAAGCGGCTTGTATCCAGCGCGATCCTGCGGTCTTAATGAGGTCATCCATCCACCTTGTGGGTGGACGTCTTACGCTGCGTTTGCCGGTACATGGTCTCCACTCGAGAACTTTTCGACCCCAACGGCCATCAGCCCTCCGCGCTATGTGCCCTGCCCATTGCCATTTCAACTTGCCAATCCGTTGGGCTATGTCGGTAACTTTGGTTCTTCTACGGATCTCCTCATTAATGATTCGATCTCGCAAGCATAGCCCTCTCCATAGCTCGTTGGGCTACTTGGAGCTTACTAATAAGACACATAGTGAGAGACCACGTTTCTGTGCCATAAGTCATCACTGGCAACACACACTGGTCGAAAACTTTCGACTTGAGGCACTGAGGTATGTCGGACGAGAAGACACTACGCACTTTTCCGAACGCTGCCCAGCCGAGTTGAATTCGTCGATTGGCCTCTTTGTTGAAGTCGGACCTACCTAACTGGACTACTTGTCCTAGGTAGACGTACGAGTCAACGACTTCAAGAACCGAGTTTCCAACAGAAATCGGGGTAGGTAAAACATGGGAATTACACCATGACTTTCGTCTTGTCCATGTTCATCTTAAGACTCACCTGTTTCTATTATCCGTAGTGCTATCCGTAGTACCTATTTTCAGTAGTGCACTATTAATTAAGGCCGGTACAGGTATTCGACATGTTTCATTAAGTCATTAGAAATTTAATTTTCCAGGCAAATGAAAAAATGGCACACAAGTCGTGATTCTAGTCAGGCATATTCTAGGATGCTATTATACTCATAATTTGATTAACTTTTACAATGGTACCAACCCCAAAAGCACGTGAATAAAATCAACTGTTCAACACAAAAAGTTCATCGACCCGCGACAAAATGTATGGAAAATCTAGGTAATTTTCGCTTATCAGGGTTGATCCCATAGTAAAATACCTATGTTGATCCATATGTGCGCTAAGCTTAAGACTAACAAAATAAAAAAAAATTGTAAACTTTTGGGGACCCATTTTGCCCCATTTAAAGATAAACTATCATTATCATAATCCTAGATACTACATTATTTAAAAAAAGCGCATTGAAGTTTTGGAACGTATCTGACCCCTAAGGATTTTTTTAGGGAAAATTTAGAAAACAGGTACAGCCATATTTTTTATTTAGTCTCAAAAGCATCTATACAAAGTTTCATGTCAATCGGTACAGGGAATAAGAAGTTACATGCAAACAAAAAGGGCCCGTTTTACCCCGTAAGTTAGAGTTGGGTACGTTTTTCATCCTTAGTGCTTCATTATGTCGTACGATGTACGTATATTCCAAATTTCAAGCTCGTATCTACAGCGGTTTGGGCTGTAGCCTAAACTTATTAATTTTGCGTATCCCTAAGGAACCTTATATATTTTCCTGGATTTTATTAGTTTCTGTATTAAAACATGCTGTGTGCTTCCTTCATACCAATTTTCAACCATAACCGTTCAGCTGGTTCGATGTAATTGACGCTTTTTTCACCAACTTTGGGACCTTATTTGACCCCTTAGATGAAAAAAATTCGGAAAAACAGGAAAATACGTGACTTTTATTTTGTTTGGAAAGCATGTATACAAAGTTTCAAGTCAATCGGTACAGGGAATAAAAAGTTACATACAAACGAAAAGGGCCCGTTTTACCCCCTTAGAGTTCGAAAGTTCAAAATTTTCGTCCTTAGTGCTCCATTACGTCGTTCAATGTACCTATATTCCAAATTTCAAGCTCATATCTTAAGTGGTTTGGGCTGTAGGCTGTCTGTCAGTCAGTCACTCAGGGAAGCCTTTTATATAATAGATTATAATTATGATGAATAAATATTTCTTTTCATGTTATGCAAACATTCTTTCTTTTGTGAAATCTTTACCCCTCATAAGGGCCCCCAAAACAATATTTATACGGGGCCCCGCCAAGGCACGCTACGGTACTGACTAGGGTGTCCTAGATATTCTTAATAGCTAGAGTCATCGACTTGGAAAATTAGTTTCAGTGGAAAAGTCTGTAGCAGTTGTTCGTATAACAGTGTTTACCATTGCCCTGAATTATGACATATATACGAATATAATATTTCCTCATATAATATTTTACCTAAAACTATATTATGCCTATTTCCAATAGATGTTAAAAATTGTATAAATAATAATTGCACAAAAATATAATTCAATTATCTAATAAATCAGTTTAGAAGCATTTTGCATCCAATGATAATTATGTTCCTGTGATGTGATAATCCTTTAGTACCTAATAGTATCTATACAGGGTTATGTGCTTGCCATGTAATGAGCTGAAAGAGGGTGATTCGGGCCATAATTATGAAAATCTTTTATAATAGGGCTAACCTGGGATTCGAGAAAAAATATCAGGTGTTCCATACAAAATTGTTCCGACTAAATGTATGAAACAGCTACTTTATTTTTTCTCGGATTTCGGGTTGGCTCCGTAGTAAAAGTGGTTCATAATGATGGTCTGTATCACGCCCTTTCGGTTTAGTAGGTACATACACTAGTTCTGGACAACCCACTAAAATTACGAGATAAATAAATACATCATCATCCCGACGTTTCGGCCGAGTTGCATCGACCGTGGTCACGGGTAGACTGGAGTATGTAACAGCTGGTACCGCCAATTCAACTTGAGCTTGAAAATTTGTCACTACGACACACGACACTGACGGTATCTAATAATGTCCTTCTACCTACACTACGCGATTTACATTTGTTGACAACAGGATTCCACGACGCTGATAACTTAAATCCATCCTCCCGGTTGAAATTGTTATGTTTTTTTATTTTCACCGCTTCACGAACTATTCTTGAAAAATAGTGTCGATCCGTGGAGAGGACTTTTGATATAGGTAGGTACCACAGAACAGCAGAACTAATAGGTACACACAATACTTTCTAAAAGTTTCGAAGCAAAATTACCTAGTTAGTACCTATTGAAGTGATTAGATAGGTATTGTACCTAAGGTTAGTCAGCCGCAATTTATTCCACACACAAACCACAACCTTCGATATCGTTCGATCGTCCAGAGGAATTATTTAAAGCCATCTGTCAGGGTAATCTGGGAATGTCAGAGAAACATCCGCTGTCGATGGAATCACCGCCGTGGGCTGGCTACACGCAGATAGATTCGTCAACGTGATTTATTACTCTGCCTCCCGTACTATGGACAACGGCCTCGTACACACTCTCGTGCTCGCGCTCCCTTGTGTCTGTCGCCTCGTGGAGAGTGTGGACGAGGCATTATAGGCCGAATCGTACATAATCGTAACTTGGTGGTAGTTAAGTAAGTGGCCTATAAAAATTCAGATTTGACCTTTTAGTTATAGACGCTCCAACCAGTGATGTTTCTGATACGCCTTTTGCCGTATTACAAGGCTTTCAGTAGGTATCCGAAAAAAGGCATATACGGCTCGGCTGCCTTTATGAAGCCGTATAAAATACGGCCCTTTTATTAATTTTCTCCATACATTTTCACTCAAATAATAAGGAATGAGGAGATCCGTAGAAGAACCAAAGTTACCGACATAGCCCAACGGATTAGCAAGTTGAAATGGCAATGGGCAGGGCATATAGCACGGAGGACTGTTGACCGGTGGAGTCGAAAAGTTCTCGAGTGGAGACCACTTACCGGCAAGCGCAGCGTAGGACGTCCACCCACAAGGTGGACGGATGACCACATTAAGACTGCAGGATCGCGCTGGATGCAAGCCGCTTCCAACCGATCTTATTGGAGATCCATAGGGGAGGCCTATGTCCAGCAGTGGACGTCCTTTGGCTGATAGATGGATACATTTTCACTGAAATAGCTACTATTTTTTTGAGGTTGGCATACGGCAATCTATAATTTAGTTGGAACAACACTGGCTCCAACCAAAACCAATCGTTGATTTATTATTATTTAGTTCAGTTTGATTTTTTTCCGTTGGACAGACATATTGACCGTGTTAGTTAAGTAGGTACCTCTAGTCTTTGTTACTTGAATTAATGGTTTTTTGTGACGGAAATGAGTAGCACTAAAATCACCAGGATTTGCACAAAAATTCAAGCCGTAAGACATACAAAAAGAAGACTTTGATTTAAAATAAGCGCCTGCTAAAAATATGATGCATTTCGAGGTGGAATCATTGCTATGATGTTTATCGGCAAACTTCAAACTGCAACTCAGTGTAAAAAAACCGAACAAGTGCGAGTCAGGCTCGCACACCGAGGGTTCCGTACAAATTCAGAAAATTTCACAAAATTGGGAAGTAAGTTGTTAAAATCTCTTTCTTCTTTTTTCTTCACTTTTCTCGTCATACATCGAAAATTACATATTGTCAAAATAATTAAAATCCTGATTTAGCTTGTGCTTATGACGCTCTTTTATATAATACCTTAAATAATACGATTTCCTCATTTTGAATTTTGAACCAATATTTTGTGAATCTAGGCCCTATTTTTTTGTGATTTAAATAAGAATGTACAGTTTTCAGATTTATTCCTATATGTGTACTGTGAGACAATGCTTTTTGCCAAATTTCATAGTTCTATGTCTTCCCGTTGACGTACCCTGTAGGTTTTGAGAGTGTCAAAATATTCGGTTTTTTACGATATAAACGACTCTAACTTTTTTATACGATAACTGAGAAGTTTTTCTTTTGCACATCTGCAAGAGACCATAGATATACGTATTCAGTTTAAATTTCAACTCCATATCTTTACGCGTTCCCGAGATAAAGAGTCTTGACTTACACACAGACGGACAGACGGACAACAAAGTGATCCTAATAGGGTTCCGTTTTTTCCTTTTGAGGTACGGAACCCTAAAAAAATGCTTCACCGACTATAAAACACTATTATGTATTGCCTATTCGTACTACGGGATTATTCTCATACCGAAAATATGTACGAAATAAATTAATATACATTTCAGTAGATACGCGATTAATCTCGTAGTACCTACTTACATAAAGCACCTAAATTAAGCAACGTTCCGCACGGTCAGTATTTAGATGGGTGACAGCGGGTGAAATTTTCCAACTGAGCGCTACCGTGGCTCGGATGACACGTTAAATTGTAGGTCTCGGTTGTTTTAACCGATTAGCTATGTCAGAGGCCTTCAGGCGGCCTAAAAACTCTGACACAAGGGCTAGCCACCCCACTAGTTAGCCACCCTGCATAAACGAACTTACTTAATATTCATATTGATTTATTTGCCACTAAGTGTTACAGAGGTCTTATATTAAAAATTGCACTTACAAACTTAGTCGCCCTTTCCGGGCATAGCAAATGTTATAGCGCTATGGCGCTTTTTATCAAAAAGGTATTTAGATATAATTAAATGTGTTTGTTGTAGATTATCATAATATATTATTAGTTTTTTAGTTTTGCCATACTGGCAACACACAACTGTCACATTCATGGTCACATTGAAATTGGAATAGAATACTGAATAATAACGCCTACACGTTCCATTGCGTATTAATATAAATTCTCTTCTATGCACTAATTCTTCTTGTATCTATCAGTCTTTGAGCTTTTTTATGATTTCTAATAATCTAAAACTGTAATTGTTGTATATATTGTTGTGAATATTATTTGTAAGTTTTCATATCATTTTCATAACCCACTCTACTGATGTGTTTTATAATTTTGCTTGTAAGTATATTTTCCGTGTTTCGTTTCCCTACCTTGTAAATAAAAAAATAATTCCGTCATCCCAGGGACGTTTTATCTCCGGACTAGTAACGCTCTACCATTCGCACTCACTACATTCTGTCAGCTTTACGTGAGGCGCGGGGGAGGAGGTGTTCACTGAAATTTCGACCTTAAACATATCAGGGTAAAGTCGAAACGTTAACGGGTGACGGGTTTATGGAGCGGAGCGAGCGAGAACAATGCACCCAGATGCTGATAATCCATTTTCGCCTTAATTGCTTGAATACTTAAGTCTAAAATTGTGTAATAAAATGTCCGGTGTCTCTTTTACGTGTAGGCACAATTTTTCTTATACCGTGGCAGAGGGGTACGCGTACTGAATTCTTCTCCACAATAGACAATAATAGATTGTAAGGTATGGACATATGGCTGAATGTTGCATAAACATGGGAGGATATGATTCTCGATCTTTGGCGGAGACTCCATTACTGAATCGATATATTCGATGTCGGTCCGAGTGAACTATTTTAAGTTTTTATATAAAAATAAGCTTCAATGAAACAAAAAAATACTTACATGTGAAACGTTACACCATCTTTTTGTAAATTTGAGGTATAAGATTTATTTTCACACGTTCTAACTGCACAAGCTGGCATTTTTTCAATGAGCACTTCGCGCAGCGGATTCAATCAGATGACTGTTGAAATATCGATTTGTAAGTGGTTTTTATAAACGTGTAAGAATTATAGTTCTCATACCATGACAGAGGGGTGCGCGCGTAGAATTCTATTCCCGAGGATAACTCTTCCAAGCGTCATCCATTTGAACTCGAATATGGCAAATGCGCCGATCGCGCGAAGCCAAATGCCCCAAACGGGGAAAGAAGAAAAAAAAAATAACGCCGACAACGACGCTTTTCAACTTTCTTTGTTCTCTATTTATAACTTTAAATAAAAGAACCTGAAAATACGTGAAGCTGAGTTTATCTACACCTGACGAAATCCGACGAGTAGAGACATTCGTTTCAGTGTTACTAAACTAACTTAAAACTACGGATAAAGGTGTCGTAATCTAATATTAGAGGGAAGCGTCGCAATGAAATTAAATATGTCTACTGAACCGCTTACTTACATGACAATATGGTCAAATCGCGATAATAGTGAATAGAGTTCGCGAACAAGTAGTAATGGTGCAAAAAGAGAAATGGCTGCAACGTTACTACGACCTCTTGACGAAGGTCAAGTTTTGGAACTCAGAATTAACCCTTTGTTACTAACATTTGTCATTTAGACCGAGGCCCGAGCCCGAGGGCCGCTCTGTTCACTTTTTTATTTTCAGTCCATTAACTAATAACTACGCTTAAGTTAGTTATTGTAATTATGTTCTTAGGCAAAAATAATTATGATTATTTATCTGCTTAAGTTTTACCTTTACAATGGTAACGGAACCTAGGTATACCTACAAGATTATTGGTAATCAATTAGCATCCTTTTAGGGGCTTATTCTGTACATCAAAACTAACAACTTATATTCTGTGACTTTGCAAAGGATGCTAATCGATTGCGAATAACCCTGAATGGTACCTAGATACCTACTATACTATATACTTAAAATAGGTTTAGATTAAGTACCTAGGTACCTATAGTATCAATGTCTCTATGGTGTAGACTTAGGTCTAGGTACCTAAGTGCGTACCTATTACCTGTACCGACATAGTTATTTAGCTCTTTGAAGTAACTCAAAATTATCCGTATATCATGAAACCATCCATCCGTCAGCCGTAGGACGTCCGCTGCTGGACATAGGTAGGCCTCTCCTATGGATTCCCAGTCCGATCGGCAGCATGCCAGAATCCAGTTTCATGAATAAGTTTCAACATTTTGTTCGTTTCATTCTCGATATAACAAAAACCCAGGAAAACTTGAATTTGGCGCGCTGTTTGCGCACTGTCTTACAAATCTGCGTGAAACGAAACGTTAAAAGTCATCTGACAATTATCGCTACTGTCACCGTCACGATGACGTCATACAAAGTTCGAGCTATAACTTGACCAAATTAAAATGCTTTAACATTTTCATCAAAACTTTGAAAACCCATGACTTTTTAAACAGGTAGCATTTTTAATGGAAATTTTGTCTTGAGAAAATTGAAAAATAAATTGCATTTTTATCTTTAGAAATTTTTCTCACGCGTCTACAGCGCTACGGTATTCTGTAATAAATCTACTTTCTACCCATTGTGCTTTTTAGCTGCATTTACTACAACGTAAGTAATCACAATTTTTAAAATAGTTATGCCGGCGTTTAAGTAAACAAAATTGCATAATGTTTGGGAGGTGCTAATTTATGTTGGAATGGCTAAGATTCCTGAGTCACCGCTATTTATACTGAGCTTATCATTTAACTTACATCATCAATTAAAGATTAATCGAAAGACGTGCTGGTAAGTTCATTTACTTTTGTCGCTAATTATGATAAAAATACCTACCTATTTTATCTGGCTGACCAACCTACGGTTTCTATCTTTCGTATTACATATTATTTACTGTTATCCTCTAACTCAAGTGCCATATTAGTGAGACGGGCTAGAATTTTGTAGAAACTATCACTATGGAAATTGTTGAAGATATCAGGTACATATTTAGTTCTCCAACATTTCTTATGCACAGGTAGGTACTTGAATTTAAATTCTTTCCAATACATTATTTATAACGTACAGTTTAATGTAGATGTTCAAAGTCCGGTCAAGCTGTGATAACTTTCAATACTTAGAATGACTTGTAAATGAGAACAATTATTTTTAGTTGATTTTTTTTATTATATTTATTACTAGCGACCCACCTCTGCTTCACACAGGTGTATCCTACTTAATATTATAAATGCGAAAGTTTGTGAGGATGGATGGATGGATGGATGTTTGTTACTCTTTCACGCAAAAACTACTGAACGAATTGAGATGAAACTTTGCAATAATATAGCTTATATATCAGAATAACACATAGGCTATAAATTATAATGATATTGCGTCAAAAATCAAAATATCATGCAGGCGAAGCCGTGTGTAAAAACTAGTTATACATATAAACCTTCCTCTTGAATCACTCTATCTGTTAAAAATCTATTGCATCTAGTTTTAAAGATGATATAAACATACATATAGGGACAGACAGACAGGGAAACGACTTTGTTTTATGCTATGTAGTGATATTTTATCTCTCCTCCCCCATATTCGTATTAGTACACAAGCAAAAACAAAATGATGAAAAATATCTCTCAGTGATACATATGGCTCAATGCTCTTTAAAGGTAGGTAAATATGTTCAGCAGTGGCATTACTGAACATAAGTATGAGCTGTCTGGTAGATACATAATTATGGCTACATTCATATTGTCACTGTAGCATAACAAACCTACAAAATATTTTAAAATCAATCAATTAATCATACTTCGGTACTATTTCCTGGGTATAGGCTTTATCTCTTTCCCGACATTTTGTCTCTAATTCTATGACACCTTTAAAAGCACTTTGACATACTTGACAACATCTCACCATCAGTATGGCTTGCCTGTCTACATCCTTCTTTTGGGTATAGATCGAATCAAATAACTTGGCGGGTGTGATGTTAGCTACAAGCTGCAGATAACCCAATCCTCGCACAGCTGTTGAGTGAGCTTCAGTCAGTATTTAGTAACTGCTTATTAATTATTAGTACCTAGTATAACAGAGTAATAATCGCTGATTACTGCTAGTACCTACTATTTTAAATTCACTGACTCTTATCTCAATAACAAAATGAAGCAAAAAGTAAAGGTCACAGCTATCTCGGGTCACCCAAAAAAATTATCTCCAACTTCCCGAGTCAGTTCGTTGCTTGCTCTTAACCGTGACATTCATACTTGACCGTGTTATTTTGTCTATGACTTTGAATACGTGCAAAAATGTTTAATTTTTTCACCCGTGCGGATATGTACCCGTGGATGGCAGAGTTTAAGAAAGATGGGTTGTTTCATCATGATTTCCATCATGGTCAAGTGAATGGTGTGGTTGCTGATAGCTATAGTAGTGTTAAACGGTGAGTGCAGTTTTCTGTGAAAATGCTGCTGTGCTTGATATGGGCACATCAGTAAATACTGCTCTCCTATATGTATACAAATAAATTAAATGATGTTACTTGTTGTTGCGGGCCCTTTCCACAATTGAGCCCTTCATGGGCCCGTGTTATGTAGGTCCCCCGGGTGCAGCTAGTTCAGCCACCCGGTGTCCTCCAGGAAGTCTAGCAGCTCGCCGACGCCGGCGCAGGGCTCCCGGAGTGTCCTCGGTGTCTCGAGGAATTTCTTGCGTTGTTCCGCCACACTGCTGCATTCAAGCAGCATATGCGCGGTTGTTTCTTCTACCTCCATGCAACCTCTGCACAGGGGGCGGTCGGTAACACCAATTTTAAACAAGTGCTTGTTCAGAGAGCAATGTCCCGTGACTACTCCAGCTATGAGTCGGAGTTTCTCTCGTTTAAGGTTCAGCAGGCGTCGGGAGTATCTCGGATTTAATTCCGGGAAAACTTCCTTATGCTGCTTACAACCCTCAGTACTTGCCCAGTATTCCTTGTGTTGTCTAGCTGTGTGTTGGCGTATTCAGGATCTGACTTGGCTGATGGGCAAAGGGATCATCGGTCCAGGCCCGCCCTCAAGGGCGCTTACCTGCACCTCTCCTGGCTAGCTCGTCCGCCGCGTCATTCCCTCTGGACCCGCTGTGTCCTTTGATCCTTTGCAGAGTGACTTTATTTTTCTTACATACTTCTTCCAATAGATCATGACACTGTAAGGTTAGCCCTGAGGAGTGTTCATATCGTTGTAGTGCCTTGAGCACCGCAGCACTTTCTGAGAGGATTCTAATATTGTAATCAGTTACCTTTCTGTTGAGTACTGCTGTTGCAGCCTGGATGATACCTACACATTCTGCTTGGAAAATAGAGTTGTTTACACCCAGGGTTGTTGCGATGTGTATATTCAGGTCTTCAGAGAATGTACCTGACCCTGTACTTGTTTCAGTTTTCGAGCTATCCGTGTAAATCCTCACTTCTTGTATACCTGAGCTGTCAGTTTTTTCTTCTTGCAGCTGTATTGAGTTGCTCTTTGTGAAGATAAGTTTTTTAGGCACCCTGTCATAGACCGAGAGAATTTCTTGGTTGCAATTAGCAAATTGCATGATATTGTAGCGCTCGTAGCGTAGTTTGACTAGGTGTTTCTCAGCGATCACCAAAATTAAGCAACGTTTCTCACGGTCAGTATTTCTATGGGTGACTGCAGGTGGCGTTATCCAACTGAACACTGCTGTGGCTCGGAAGACACGTTAAATTATAGGTCCCGATTGTTTTAACTGCTTAGCCATGTCCGAGGCCTTCAGGCGGCCTAAACAGCCGATGGCTTCTTGACGATTTATAGTTACAAGGAATTTCTTAACTCTAAAGTAGTTGAATCGATAAGCTCTGTACAGTAGTTGACATATTTTATTTAATTGAAGTGCTATTCATAGCCCAAGATCCCACCGCAAGAACATCCCGCTCATAGCGTACACGGTTTAAACCAATTTTTTACGTAATTATAATGAATAGAAGAATAAATTTTAACAAGGTTGCCTTGCGAAATTTGGCCGCGAGTATTTGAAATTTAATAATGTTTAATTCATTTATAAGAAAACATATATCCTTTATTTGTTTTTTATATAAATGTATTGAGTAGGAGAATACATATAAACCAGGTTGCATTGCGAAATTTGGCTGCCAGTATTTTTGATTGAAAAAGTTTGATTATTTGTGTTTGATTACGTGAAGTGAATTATGTCGTCTTTTTATTTGTAGAGATCTCGTGATGGCGAACCTACCCGCTATTGGCTCCTTGATCCTGCCCAACGTCGGGGGCTGGGTCAGCGGCCTGTACTTCGCCGGGCAGATCCGGAAACAAAACGTATGTATCTATCTACTATCACGCCCCTATCAGGCTTTCCATTAAATGCTAAAGATAAACCTTCACCACTTTACCACAGAAGATTTAATTTTAATTTAATTTATTTATTTCAAACAGAGTCCATATTATAACCATTTACAATACAAATGTAGAATTAATTAAAAATCAAACATCCATAGTCTACACGCTTTAAACACTGTTTAACCGTGCCATTTGTACTGTTAAAAGCGTGCGTAAAACTTTTGTAAAATGAAATGAAATAATTTATTAATATGTCGAGTTACAACCACTTCTTCAATTAATAGTCAGTGTTGAGCATCAGACAATATCTCGTCACAAAAATGACAAAATAAATAATAAAATATAAACAGTAAATTTAACAATATGTACATCGGTTACATTACCCAAATTCATCATAACGTACATAATATTTATGTGGTCAATTTTAATTCACTGTAGTCATTATCAAAGTTTAATTGTGTAAATAGTCCTGTCTAACAGAAGCACCTTGACGGCGTTGAGAAACTGATTTTCATTTGTAATTGTCTTTACGTGCTCTGGAAGTTTATTAAATTGTGGTAAGACGGTCAGTAATTTAGACCTTTTGTAGCGCTCTTAGTGTAGTTTGACTAAGTGTTCGTTAGCGATCATCGAGGTTAAGCAACGTTCAACACAGTCAGTCTTCGGATGGGTGACCGAGGGTGAAATTTACAACTGAGCTAGCGCTGTCTCGGATGACACGTTAAATTTTAAAAAATGAATTTAAAAATTATTTTTTTAAGTTGTAAGCCCCGCTTGTTTTAACCTTTTAGCCATGTCAGAGACCTTCAGGCGGCTTAAAAACTGACATCAGGGCTTACCACCCGGCCTATACGAACTTAATTTTCTAGGTTAGAAGGTAAACTAAACTTCAGTATTTCATTTTTTGATTGCCCTATAATGTTTCATATTTTCCTGTAAACAGTTATCTTTGAGGGGTTGGTCCAGGTTTACACGTAAATTGAAACTACAGCTGTTTCCGTATGGCCCTATACATTTCTATACAGCGCCCCTGGCGGAAACGAAGAAGAACTAATCAAAATGTATGGAGCCACACGCGTAAAGTTTCAGTAAACTACGCAAAACCGGATTTAAGGCGGATTAAAGACTCTGAAAGTCTCTGTCACTTCACAAAGCAACGCCTCTGTACATACAGGGTTATCTGCTTACTCGGTACTATTATAAGCCAAAAGAGGGTGATTAAGACCATCGCTAAGAACAACTTTTAATACAGGACCAACCCATAATCCAAAAAAAATCCGCCATTCCATACAAAACTGCAACTTTATTATTTTATACTACGGGACTAATCGCGCACTAAAATTACGATATAAATAAATACCTCCTCATCCCGAGTTGCATCGACCGTGGTCACGGGTAGACAGTCTACCCGTGACCACGGTCGATGCAACTCGGCCGAAACGTCGGGATGAGGAGGTATTTATTTATCTCGTAATTTGTAGTGCGCGATTAGTCCCGTAGTATATAATAATAATGTGTTCAAATCGCGAAAGTTTAAAAACTGCAACTCGCAATCGACAACATGTATGAAACGGCTGAATTTTTTTTTCAAATTTCGATTTTGCCCTATAGTAAAAGTTGTTCATAATGATGGTCTAAATCAACTCCTTTTGGTTTAGTACACCAGTTCTGAATAACCCTGTATTAAGACATTTTATTGACTGCTTCCAGCCTGCTGAAAAATCCTGGTACGATGAGCTTAAGAAACCCTCCTGGAATCCCCCTAAGTGGATATTTGGGCCTGCCTGGACTGTCCTCTACACCGGTATGGGATATGCTTCATACCTCGTGTGGGACGAATGCGGCGGATTCACTGGTAAGCACTAGTAACCATACTGACACTAGGGCTAGCCACCCGGTCTGTATGATCTTGCGTGCTTTTCCGCGCTTTGCTTATTATATCTGCGGCGCGTGCTTCAAAGATTAAAATCCTGAGCGTTAGCGAGGGAATCAAAAGAGCTAAAGGTGAAAAATCTTTGCACTCGAGTGCAACACGTAACTTTTCATCCCACCTGAACGAGGAAACGACTAAAGTCGTCTACATATCGTACCTGTTTTAAATACTTCTCGCGTGATTGTTGATGGAGAAAGCTCATTTGCGCATTATTAACAGTTTTAGTCAATTCTTTTGGCGTCATATAAACTTCCTAGTCAGTCGGTTTTTGACTTGTTTTCAATTTTATTGTTTTTATCATAAGGATTTAATTTTAACAATATGACTTAAAATGGCGCGCGCAAAACAAATTAAAAAAAGTACACCAAAAAGGTGAGCTGAGTTTTGAACAAATTAAAATAGATTATATGATAAATTCAGCAACATGTAAGTAGAATTTAATAATAGATATTTGTTATACAAGAGTGCAAAGTTGTTTTTAGTTGTTGTTTGTAGTTTTTCACCGCGTGTTCAATTTTGATGACCGAGCTTGCGAATGATTCTTAAATACGAGCGTAGCGAGTGATTCAACAATTAGAATCCTGAGCGTTAGCGAAGGGAATCAAAAGAGCACAAGGTAAAAAATCTTTGCACTCGAGTGCAACACGTAACTTTTCATCCCACCTCAGCGAGGAAATGACTAAAGTCGTCCACATTCCGTAGACGACTTTAGTTATTTCCTCGCTGTTTCAAATAATTATCTCGTGATTGTTAAAGGGAGAAAGCTCATTTGCGCACTTTTAACAGTTTCAGTCAATTCTGTTGGCATCAAATAAACTTCCTCGTCGCTAGAATAGTCATTTTAGGTTTTTCACTTGTTTTCAAGTTTCTTATTTTTAAAACTTTTAACAATACGACATGCATGATAAGAAAATGGTGCGCGCAAAGCAAATTAAAAAAAGTACAGCAAGAAGGTTCCGTGTCTAAGTTATGAACAAATCTTAGATTATTCACTTGTCTAGATTGAGTGTGGCGCTGCAACGGTAATAAAAATGGGTGGCCAGGCTGGGCATGCATGTAGGAGTGTTCACGCACACAGAGAATTGCCTTACACTGTAATTACTAGCGCGCTGAGTCCCATGTTTGTGTGCGTAATGTTGCCAACTTTTAAAGAATTTCCACAAAGTTGACAAAATAAGCTGTGATGTGAAATAATTTGAATAACCGGCCAAGTGCGAGACAGACTCGCGCATGAAGGGTTCCGTAAACTTCCGTACCGAAAAGCGCTTTATCCGCGCTTTGATTGGTTATAAATAGATTTATACTGGTTAAAGGGTATATAATGTTTAAAATAAAACATATTTTGTTACAATTTTTTTATTTACATATTTTTTTACAAATGATTTAGTTTTATGTAACAGTTACATATTTATACAATACTGACGACACAAATATTATGACACTACGGTATTTATAACCAACAAAATTGGGAAACCTGATAAACTGCTCCTTTTTGTCGGTAAAGTTGGGTGAAATTCGACAAAAAAAATCACGCACCTTGCATGGAATCGATACTTTTTTTAATCTACGACGACCTTGGTTGTTAGCTAAATACAAATCCTTGGAACGAAAATGATCCGAACAGATGAAAATAGATGCAACCGGTTGCCAGAGATCTTCGCCACGGCTTTTTCTGATTATATTTAGCCACTTACTCCTTAAAATAGGATCTGTGGGTATTCTGCAAACAAAATATAATATGAAGTTACTACTTAATATTACGCATGTCTCAGCTGCATCTATATATATGGGACCAAACTTGAAACATGACCTGTCTAGTAAAAAAAAATTAAAATCGGTTCATAAATAGCTTAAAATACCCACAAAAATCTGTCAGAAGAATTGATAACCTCGTTTTTTTGAAGTCGGTTAAAATTAAACAAAAAAACCCGACTGCGAAAAGTATTCTGCGAGTTCATTCTTCATTCGAGTGCGTTCTGCCACCACCTCGGGCACAGGGACACAATGGTCCAGGGCATATATACAAATATACGATACAGATTTTTCACGGAACCCTAAAAATATATCGAAAAATACACATACATTTCACACCTCTAAATCTTCTTAAAAATATGGTACAAAATATGTCTACAAAATTTGGGTAAAATTCAATTTGAAAGCTGGCAACTAATGACACAGATACACAGTAGTATGTTTAGCGATAGTTCTATCACTAATTCTCTCTAATTATACAAGATAAAAGTTGATTGAAATGTACTTACCAGTGATTTCAGGTGTTTTCAAACGTCTCTTGTAGTTGCGGCACAGATTTATAGCACAGCACGCCATATTTTCGCCGCAAAACAGAGAATAATAAGACGTGTTATCCGCGCGGTGTCTGTGGCGTGACTGATGAGTTAGCGTATAACAGTTATACGCTATTTTTTTGGGCGCTTTTGGTGCGTTACTAGATATCTAGACAAGTAAATAATCAAAGGAACAAATTTAAAAAGGTTGTATGATAAATTCGGCACCATGGAGGTAGAAGTAAATAGGTTTAATAATGTTCTGTATTCACAAACTTAGTGCACACGATGTTTTAAATTCAATTTTACTCTACCCTCTTGCGGATAAAAACGGCTTTTGCACTTAGATTTTGAAGAGCAAAAATTATCTTTCCGAGATGGGGGGATGAAAAGAGAATTCATCAATCAGTTTCAAGGCCACACATGCAGTGCTCTTATATTTTTATCTCTATCAAATGTGGTTATCATTGCTGGAAGTACTAGAGGCACTTTGTAACGAGATAAAGTTTAGTCTAAAGAATGCACCTGATAATATTATGTATGATGTATTCCCTCTATCTTGGTTGTATTTTAGATATTTTTTGATAAGCATGATGCAATGTAGCTATGGTTTAAAGTTGGTACCTAGAAAATCTGTGAAGATATACTGATGTATAGAACAGTTGATTTTTTCGCAATTCCGCAGTTATCCCCAAAATAAAAGTTGTTCATAATGATCAACTTTTACTTACATAGAAGTCTGCCCTTTTGCGTAATAACACCATGTATTTACAGCTCGGGAGGTAAGGGAAATAAAATGCAACTACTTTCTAAAAGCTGAATTTTTGGTATTAGGTAGTCATGGTGGTGTACAACAATACCCCGGAGTTAGTCAGGTGAGATGCTTAGCGTTTATATTTTCAAAAATATAAATGAGTATCTTGCAACTACTTCTAAAAGCTGCAAATTGTTGTACGGGTAGATAAGTAATTTGGAAAGAGTTTCACCACAGCCAATTACCCAAAACATGTAACAAAGCTTTTCAGCGGCGCTACTTTAAAACCTGACTGACAGGCCTTGTTACTTGTTACAGGTAATTTGCTGCGGTTAAACTTTTTTTTAATTATTCTATCCGCACGCCAATTTTGAGCTTTTAAAATAAGTTATCATCTCATTTATTTTATTTATTTATCTCATTTTTTTTTTAATTCAAACGGGTATTTCCATACCTAACGCTAAGCATCTCAGCTGACTGAATCTGGGGTATTGTTGAACACCACCATGACTAATTAATACCAAAAAAATCAGCTTTTAGAAAGTAGTTGCATTTTTTGCGCTTGCCTCCCGGGCTATTAGTTTAGAAAGGGGGTTAGCCAAAATGCCATTCTACAATCACATGTTCTTTTAAATCTTTTTTTTTAAATAGCTTATAAGTCCGAGATCCCACGGGTCATCCCGCTCATAGCGTACACGGTTCAAACTATTTTTTTACGTTTATGATATGAATAGGAAAATATATTTAAACAGGGTTGCCTTGCGAAATGTATCCGCAAGTATTTGAGTTTAATTAATTTGTAGGAAAACATATCCTTCATTTGTTTTCATGTAGATTCAATTCAATTCAATTCTTTATTGGTATAAAACTAAGTAAAATGACAGTTTAACATGATAGTGAAATACTATCATTGAATAGGAGAATATATAGGTTGCCTAGCAAAATGAGGCCGCCAGAATATTTGATTAAAAAATGTTTTATTGTTTTTTAAACAAACATTTCATTCACTTTTTATTTAATTATATTTTTGTTTTTTACAGAAAATACAAAATTTTTCGTTGGGCAACTTTTTATATACACATTCTAAGCTTCGTAATTAATGTAAAAACAAGTGCGTGAAATGATTTAAAAGAAAAACAACTATACTTATTACAATCGTAAATACTGGCGGCCACATTTAGCTAGGCAACCTGTTATATATTATGTATTCTCTTATTCAATACATTTATAAACAAAACAAATGAAGGAAATGTTTTCCTAAAAATAATTAAACATTATTAAATTTCAAATAGTTGCGGCCACATTTCGCAAGACAACCCTATTTTAATTTATTCTCCTATTCATATAATTAAGTAAAAATTGGTTTGAACTGTGTACGCTATGAGCGGGTTGTTCTTGCGGTGGGATCTCGGGCTAAAGGGGGTTAGCCAAAATGCCATTCTACGATCGCGTGTTGCATCTTTTTTTTTAAGTGAAACTGGTCCCCCTGTCCCTTTCTTCTATCGTACGGCTAGACAGACGCGACCAAAGCGCCACCCTTTTATGGTGGACATCCCGCGCGTTAGAACCAAGCGTTTCGAATCCTCATTCCTCATACGAACAGCCGGAATGTGGAATGCTTTGCCTGGGTCTGTCTTCTCGTTAAACTACAACGTGGATGTCTTCAAATCCCGAGTAAATAGGTATCTTCTAGGTAAGCGTGCTACACCTTAGACCGCACATCTGCTTAACATCAGGCAGTGTGTAGTCAAACGCGAACCTATTCGAAATAAAAAAAATCTAATGCGACTTCCAACAAGGTTGCGTTAAACGTTTAACGCTACCATGGAGCACACCACGCAACTATTAATTTTTAATTAACTTACAATATTTTTTACAAAAAATCTTACAGCTTTAAACACTTAAATATTGAACCATATTATTAACTGCATTCTGTTTTGCTTACCAAATTAATAAAAAATAAAATAAATTTGCAGAGTCGTCGGTGGTACCGCTAACGCTGTACGGAACCCAGCTCGCTCTCAACTGGGCGTGGACCCCTATTTTCTTCGGACTTCAGGACTTTAAACTGGTACGACTCTCTTTTTTTTAATCAAGGCAATCGTGAGCCTCCTACATGGTCTTAATAAACTATTCTACCTCTAAATATTATCCAATTGGAGTATTTTTTTTTCTTTTAATTACCACTTGTACTTGGGCAATTATTTAATACCTGGGTGTTCGTTAGCGATCATCCAAGTTAAGAAACGTTCCGGATGGTAAGTCGGAGGGGGTGACGGGTGGCATTTACAACTGAGTGCTACCGTGGCTCGGATGACACGTTAAATTGTAGGCCCCGGTTGTTTTAAACGTTAAGCTATGTCAGAAGCCTATGCAGGCTATGGCAATTTTTTTTGTTTGATATTATTTGCTAAATAAAGTTATTTTGAAATTGAAAATAATATATGTCAGGGTGGCTTAGAAACTTTGACACCAGGACTAACCGCCCGGTATGGAGTAAAAGTAAAACCTAAAATTCTTTTGCAACACAGTTTTGGTAGTATCAACGTTGACGACTTACGACGTGATGCACAGAATTTAGACTGGTCTAATGTCTTAAATGCTACAAATATGGATGATAAAATCAGTGAGTTTAATCGGATACTGTCTAATTTATACGATGTCCATGCTCCTCTACGTAAAGTCAAAATGAAGCACGCGCCATCACCTTGGTTAACTGAGGAAATACGCACACTCATACACAAAAAGCTAATAGCCAAGAGTAAGCTTAAATATCGAGAAACTGACGTAAACAAAGAGAAGTACACTAATCTACGCAATATCTGCAATAGGGCGTGTAGGGATGCACAACGCCGACATATTCATAGTTCTGTGGAAAACGGAGACCCGGTAAAAGTCTGGAAGTTTCTTAGATCACTGGGAGTTGGTAAATCTCGTGAAGACAATATTCCTAAAAAATTAGACATTAACTTGTTGAATCAGCATTTCTCGGCCTCTTCTAATTTTGAAGGACCAGCCAAAGCTGCCACGCTAAAAAATCTTTCATCTCACCAACAACCCGATCATGAATCCTTCGCATTTGATCAATTTTCCGCTTGTGACGTTAAGAAGAGCATACAGTCAATTTCCTCTAATGCTGTCGGTAGCGATTGCATAAGTTGGAGAATGATCATACCTATTCTAGACGAGGTCATTTCAGTCATCCAGCACCTCCTTAATTTTTCCATATCCTCGAGCACCTTTCCAGCCATGTGGAAAGAAGCTCAAATCACTCCACTTCCTAAAAAGTCAAATCCTGAATCTTTCTCAGATTTCCGTCCAACTCCATTCTCCCCTTTTTGTCCAAAGTGTTGGAACGGCTTGTCCACCAACAACTGTCATCCTTCCTTATTAAAAACAATCTCCTGAACCCGTTCCAATCCGGTTTCCGTGCTGGACATAGTACTGTCACAGCTCTAACGAAAATTACGGATGACATAAGGGATGGTATCGGTCATTGTAACTTGACGGTGCTGTCGCTTCTCGATTTTAGTAACGCTTTTAATAACGTAGATTTTGACATTTTGCTGGAAATCCTTCGCTCTCTTAACGTATCTCCAACGGCAATTGATTGGTTCCGTAGTTACCTGTTTGGACGCCGGCAGCGCATACGTATAGATGACTCCTATTCTTCTTGGTGTCATATCTCTGCTGGTGTACCGCAGGGCGGCGTTTTATCTCCACTTCTTTTTGCTATTTTCATAAATTCTATCTCGAAACAACTTTCTTCGTCCTATCACCTCTATGCAGATGACTTGCAAATTTATGTTCAGGCTCCTTTGGGGCAACTACATCAGGCGATTGAATTGACCAATAGTGATCTCGCACGCATACGGGATTGGAGCAAGTCATACGGCCTCACGGTAAACCCAGCAAAAACTCAAACGATTATCATCGGGAGTTCCCGAATGATATCGAAGATTGACTGGTTCCATCTCCCTCAGGTAATGTTCGACGGAATTCCTATCCCAATAAGCGAAACTGTAAAAAACTTAGGTGTGCTTTTTGACAGACAGTTTTCTTGGCATCCTCAACTGGCTGAAGTCAGTCGAAAAATGTTCGGTTCTGCAGCGTCCCTTAGACGTTTGCGAAATTTCCTTCCGATTACTACTAAAACTGCGCTAGTGAAATCACTCCTTTTCCCAATATTGGATTACGCTGACGTCTGCTATCTTGATGTAACCGAAGAGCAACTCGACAAGCTTGAACGTTTACAAAATTTTTGTATTCGGTTCATATTTGGTCTTCGCAAGTATGACCACATCTCAGAGTTTCGCCAAAAGCTCAAATGGTTACCTATCCGCCTTCGCCGTAATAGTCATATCCTTTTCCTCCTTTATAAAATCCTATTTGTTCCTTCTACTCCTTTGTATCTGAAAGAGCGCTTTGAATTTATTCAAGGTCACTCCAATTCTTTAAGATCCTCTCGTGCCCTGAAACTAGAATTCAAAGCCTCTACCCACTCCAACCTTTCCTATACTAAATCATTTACTTTACGAGCTGTCCTGCTGTTGTGCTGTGGAACGAACTGCCTGTTGCTATTAGACAGGCTAAATCCCTTCCCATATTTAAAAATCTTGTTTATCAATATTATCTTTCCTTATGTTAACTAATATTGGTATATATATATGTATATGTATTTAGGTATTAGTATATAAGTATGTATATTTATAAGATGTATCATTATTTGTGTATTTTTTTAATTATAGTATCTGTAGGTTCTTTTCTGTATTGCTATTATGTATTTCAATGTGTGTACTGTATTGTATACACCACCGACCATACTCCTATTTTTAAAATAATTCCAGTCCATCCAAAGGTTGCCTGGTACAAATCGCCAAAGGCGATAAGGCCGCCATTGTACAGAATATTGTATATTGTATAGTTTCTGTACTGTGTTTCTGTGTACAATAAAGATTTATTTATTTATTTATGGACTTTCTTTTTAGGGTTCCGTACCTCAAACGGAAAAAACGGAACCCTTATCGGATCACTTTGTTGTCCGTCTGTCCGTGTGTGTGTATGTCAAGACTCTCTCTCAACTTCTCGCCAAAGTTCATAGAACTATGAACTTTGGCGAGAAGCATTGTCACAGAGTACACATATAGGAATAAATCTGAAAACTGTACATTATTATTTAAATCACAAAAAATAGGGCCTCAAAATTCACAAAATATGGGTTCAAAATTCAAAGTGAGTAAATCGTATCATGTAAGGTGTCATATAAAAGAACTTCATTAGTACATGCTAAAACAAAATTATTTTAACAATGTGTTTGTAAGGAATCCTCAATGTGCGAACCTGACTCGCACTTGTCCGGTTTTTTTTATGTTATAAAAGTTTTGTTTATTATTATTTTCCAGGCGTTAATCGAGATCGCCGTCCTGGACGCGGCGGTGGTGGCGACCGCCGTATCCTTCGGTTCGGTGAACAAGACGGCCGGGCTGCTGCTGCTGCCGTACCTCGGATGGCTCTCCTTCGCCACCGCCCTCACGCACTGGATCTACAAGAACAACCCGCCCAAGGCTAGAATCACCGAAATCAAGGAGGATGACAAGGGGAAGTGAATGGTAAGCAAAAATCTTCGCAGGTCTCGAATGGAGACCTCGTGTCTGCAAGCGTAATGTAAGACACACAAGATATTTATAGATGACATATTAAACCGGATAATAATACATATGCAAGCATGTATATGCAAGCCGCTTACGATCTTAAACTTTAGGTTCTCTATAGAACCCAAAGTCTAACTTAGGTCCTCTATAGAACCCAAAGTCTAACTTAGGTCCTCTATAGAACCCAAAGTCTAACTTAGGTCCTCTATAGAACCCAAAGTCTAACTTAGGTCCTCTATAGAACCCAAAGTTTAACTTAGGTCCTCTATAGAACCCAAAGTTTAACTTAGGTCCTCTATAGAACCCAAAGTTTAACTTAGGTCCTCTATAGAACCCAAAGTTTAACTTAGGTCCTCTATAGAACCCAAAGTTTAACTTAGGTCCTCTATAGAACCCAAAGTTTAACTTAGGTCCTCTATAGAACCCAAAGTTTAACTTAGGCCCTCTATAGAACCCAAAGTTTAACTTAGGTCCTCTATAGAACCCAAAGTTTAATTTAGGTTCTCTATAGAACCCAGAGTCTAACTTAGGTCCTCTATAGAACCCAAAGTTTAACTTAGGTCCTCTATAGAACCCAAAGTTTAACTTAGGTCCTCTATAGAACCCAAAGTTTAACTTAGGTCCTCTATAGAACCCAAAGTTTAATTTAGGTTCTCTATAGAACCCAGAGTCTAACTTAGGTTCTCTATAGAACCCAAAGCCTAACATAGGTTCTCTATAGAACCCAAAGCCTAACATAGGTTCTCTATAGAACCCAAAGCCTAACATAGGTTCTCTATAGAACCCAGAGTCTAACTTAGGTTCTCTATAGAACCCAGAGTCTAACTTAGGTTCTCTATAGAACCCAAAGCCTAACATAGGTTCTCTATAGACCCCAGAGTCTAACTTAGTTTATCTATAAAACCCAAAGCCTAACATAGGTTCTCTATAGACCCCAGAGTCTAACTTAGTTTATCTATAAAACCCAAAGCCTAACATAGGTTCTCTATAGACCCCAGAGTCTAACTTAGTTTATCTATAAAACCCAAAGCCTAACATAGGTTCTCTATAGACCCCAGAGTCTAACTTAGTTTATCTATAAAACCCAAAGCCTAACATAGGTTCTCTATAGACCCCAGAGTCTAACTTAGTTTATCTATAAAACCCAAAGCCTAACATAGGTTCTCTATAGACCCCAGAGTCTAACTTAGTTTATCTATAAAACCCAAAGCCTAACATAGGTTCTCTATAGACCCCAGAGTCTAACTTAGTTTATCTATAAAACCCAAAGCCTAACATAGGTTCTCTATAGACCCCAGAATCTAACTTAGTTTATCTATAAAACCCAAAGCCTAACATAGGTTCTCTATAGACCCCAGAATCTAACTTAGTTGATCTATAAAACCCAAAGCCTAACATAGGTTCTCTATAGAATCCAGAGTCTAACTTAGGTTCTCTATTTAACTCAGAGTCTAACTTACTTTCTCTATATCCTAAAGCTGAAAATATGGTGACAACCTAAATATCTTAATTTTATTGACTTAGAATGTTTAAACTACTTGCTAACTAACCCGCCAAAAGTTGCTTTGGTATAATAATATAAAAAAATATCACCAATAAAAAATGCGATTATAAATTGAGATATAAACTTCCCTATCTCTCAAGTTGGATCTGCACACAGTGTACAAAATTTGGTTAAAATCGATTCAGTAGTAGTATTTTTCTATGGAATACATATTTTTTTTTTGGCATTGACAAAAATCGCAGAACAAAAGTTGTTAGTTTTGATGTACAGAATAAGCCCCTAAAAGGATGCTGATTGATTAGAAATAACCCTGTATAATGAAGAAAGATAAGTTTTAATAATATCTTCCTAATAAAAACTTTCTTTTTGTGATATACATTTCAAAAATTGACGCGTTCGCAGGATTTGAACCTGCATCTCTCTGGGATTCCGGCCCAGATGCTTTGTCCAAATTAAGCTAGAACGCTGTCTGCGGAAACGTCGAATTATTGAAAGTGGTTTATCATTTTTACCAACTACTACATTGTTGGAAGCGCCATCTTGTGAGAACTGCTTTTAACCAGTTAGTCACTTAAAGTGAAATTATTAGAACTTCTTACCATTAACTAGAAAATGGCGCATTGCTTAATCAATGAAATGATTTTTATCGTGCTTCACACACTAGGTTTATAGAAACTTTCTTTTTGTGATAAACATTTCAAAAATTGAACCTGCATCTCTGGGATTCCGGCCCAGATGCTTTGCCCAAATTAATTGCACGGTTAAACAATGTTTATCACAAAAATAAATTTTCTATACACCTAGTGTGTGAAGCACGATAAAAATCATTTCATATCTTCCTATTGTTTCAGAAACGCGAAGCACAAGCAAGCCTTAACCTACTTCTAAGTAAAGCGAGCAAAGTTCTCTGTCATTAGTTTTAGATGCATATTTATCTTGTTAGAGTAAGCTTCCCAGTTGGAAACCATCGATGCATTGAAATATAATTATAATACTCTAAAAGAGAAGTCAAAGGAACAAAATGACGTTAAAAATATTGCTAAGTCAAACTACGTTATGATTTTAAATAATCTACCATCTAATTACAAAAGTTTCACGCACGCTTTAGACAATGTTTAACAGTACAAATTGCATGGTTAAACAAAGTTTAAAGCATGGTTAAATCTTTGTGGTAAGGCGGCTAATGTGTGTTTGACTTTAAAAGGGCTGATACAGTACTGTACTAGGCTTTTTAATAGTCCACTGCAGGACGTAGGCCTACCCACGAAGGTTGGTTTACATCACAGGCTTTTCGGTGAAGGAAAACATCGTGAGGCAACCTGCGTACGCCCTTAGAAGAAATTCGATGGCGTATGTGAATCCACCAACCCGCACTGGGCCAGCGTAGTGGATATGGGCCAATCACCCTTCGTAGGTAAGCCTATGTTCTTAAAAAGTGTGCAATAACTTAATTCTAAGTTAGTGCTAGATGTTTTTGTTGTTTATTCACATTTCGCCTCCTGTTTAACCCTAGGTCAAAAATAAATTTGAAATATTTTTATTAGGTTTGTTTTAATTGGGGTTCTGTAAATTATTACGATTTAATATATTCTTTTCTTTTTTAGAGTACATATTCATTCTAGAACGTAACAAGGTCCAAAAATAATGTATATTAATTTTAATCTTTTTGAAATATATTTTTTTGTCAATAACAACATTTGTAATTCTAGATTTCAATGCATCGATACAAAAAAGCACAATTGCAATAAAATCGCACGACTTTTTTATACCGTCTTCCACAAGTCGCAAAATTAGTCGTGTAAATAAAGTCGCGCGATTTTTGTCGATAGATTTAGAATAAGAACTTTTGGAGTTATGTTTACTAATCTATATTTATATCAAGGTTTTATGGAAAACGTTTCAGCCGTGAGACTTATCAAGTGCAATTCACTTTCTATCTTATTTTATGTTAATATCAACAACAATTTATTGTGTGCGCGGGCGTCCGTTGTCGGGGGCGCGCGTATTCCCTGAAGAAGGAGTACTAACTACTTTGAAACCGGTCGGACGCATAGCGGCTCGACCGTTCAAATAATCGTGAGTTGTATCCGGTGTTCATATAAAATTTTAACAACAATTTATTTAAAAAAGTATAAAAATCATATTTTTATAACCAGTCCTTCTAGATTTATCTATAATTTTGATAATTAAAACAGTTATGTACAAGCTTGTTTTGAAATAACAACTTTTGGTATGGTAAATAAATATTATATACTGCTTTAAAATCACATTTATATGTATTCGAAAAAAAAATCGCTTCTCCATACATTTTGCGGCGCGTTGACGAACTTTTTGTATGAAAAAGCTGATTTTTTCTTCGTGATTTTCCAAAAGTCCTAGAACAAAAGTTGTTTGTCTAAATGTACTAGACCCGCCCTTAAAAGTTTTGCGTTTAATACATATGACCCTGAATAATAGATAGAAAAAGCAATAATGCACAATAATATGTTAAGTTCATTCCTATTGCATTTATCTAAGTATTTTAATGCTGCTGCAACAATAAATAATTTATGTATAATAACAATAGAATAAAGTTGGTATTTATGGCTAAATATTATAGTTATTTGAATTTTAAAATAACCATATTTTAGCTTACATGAGAATTTTACTGTTCATTAAGGTGAACGCAGTTTATCAAATATCAAGATTTGATGAACCGTTTTTTTTTTCAAAAATCCTAGGCATTTTGCAAAGACACTGATAATTAGACATTGGTTATGATATTTCTCTATCTGACTGATAAAAAGTTAGGATTTTGGTTCTCCTATCATCAACTGAATTTTATAATAATCTAATGTAATCTGATAATAAAATGACCCTTAAATAATAAAAACATATGTGTAAGATTTGATGGACCGTTTTTTTGCAAAAAACCTAGGCATTTTGCAAAAATATCTATAATTAGACATTGGTTAAGATATTTCTCTATCTTACTGAAAAAAAATTAGGATTTTGGTTCTCCTATCATCAACTGAATTTTATAATAATCTAATGTAATCTGATAATAAAATGACCCCTAAATAATAAAAACATATGTGTAGTAAGATTTGATGAACCGTTATTTTGCAAAAATCATAGGCATTTTGCAAAAACATGTATAATTAGACATTGGTTATGGTATTTCTCTATCTTACTGATAAAAGTTAGGATTTTGGTTCTCCTATCATCAACTGAATTTTATAATAATCTTGTTGCAGCATGTAGGTATTGTATTATGTATTGTACTAGTTTATATAACCAATTGAACAAGAAACAACATAGTATTGTTTACGAGCTAGTTTTTGAATTTGTTGGAATGTTGTGGATCAATATACTTTTATGTTCGGAAACTTTGTTTTATTTTTTCTTTGAGCCATGTATTCACTGAGCAACAATTAAAGAGTTATCTTTGTGATAAGCATCTCAAAAATATGAAGCGAACGCAGGATTCGAACCATGCCCCTTCGGATCACTAGCCCGACGCTCTAACCACTGAGCTAGCTCGCCTCCTACGCAACCTTCAAATTTCTGAGTGCTTACATTTCCAACTTATAGCGTTGGTGGCGCCACCTGTGATACCCGTATTAGACAGGTTATCACTCAACTAGAAGTTATTAGAACTTCTAAGATTGACGAGAGATGACACACTGCTTAATCACTGTTATGATGTTTATTTTAAGTGCTTTCCACACTAGATTTTTATCTCAAAGAGTTATCTTTGTGATAAGCATCTCAAAAATATGAAGCGAATGCAGGATTCGAAACGAACGTTATGTTTCAGCAACTGTGTATCAGAAACACTGTTGCTCAGTGAATACATGGCTGTCTGAGGCTGAAAACATATAGTTGAATTGGTTTAAATCTATTTCAGTTTAAAATAAGATACAAATTTTAATATAAACTAATTTTTTTTATATGACTAGGTAAATCTACGCGTAACATAATATCTGATTATGTACTTAGTATTTTAAACCTAGTCTTGTGTTTTATAGATTGGCTTTTACGTTATTTAAAATTTATTTTGGCTGATAGTTAATTGTACTTTTACACGTGTAGGTATACTATGCGCCACACAAATCGGCGAATGGGAAGGTATGCGCAGCGTTCTGCGCAAAAGCCGAAACATAGGTATTCGCGGGAGCCAGAGAGACTAGACGCCGGGGCACACCCGCCTGCCAACCTCGTGCTTCCCGCGCGCTCTCTACGCCCGAGCTCACCACTTCGCCATTTGTATAGGCATTGTGCAACTACTTCTCATTCGTCGATTTGTGTGGCGCTAAGTTTAAAGCTTGTTTTCATTTGCGCGTATTCTTGAATTCTTTATGAAACACTTCGAATAAATATACCTACCATAAAAACACAAGTTCAGATTATATTAATATGCAAAAATGTACTTTTCGTAATTATCAACCTAAAGTTCAATGTATTAATAAGTTGCTACAATTTATACAGATATGAAGGTAATTAATTACGTATTATACCTACCTAATTATCTACCTCTCTTGGGTAAAGGGAAATCCCAGTAATTTATTGTTTTTTGTATCACTGCAGCTCTGTCGATCCGCTGCCGAACATAGGCCTCTAGTCTTTGTCAGACTAATGGACTGTCATCTGGGCCACCGTTCTTTCTGTGACCTAAATAAAGTAAGTTCGTATAAATGCCGATGTCACCCCTGTCCGAGTTTTTAAGCCGTCTGAAGGCCTCTGACATGGCGAAACGGTTAAAACAACCGGGACCTACAATTTAACGTGTCATCCGAGCCACGGTAGCGCTCTGTGACCTCATTATAATTTATTTTGGAGTGCTATCTCGTCATTTTTACCCTGCATCTCGAAGGCAATATGAGCAGTTTTTTCCTTTATTGAAAAAAAAATAATCGAATTTTTTTGCACTCGCTGCGCTCTCGCTACATATAACGCTTCCATTTGCAACGCAATAAAATCAGACAGACCAATTGAGAACCTTTTTTCACGTCGTTGACAGGTATACAAATTACATTATTTACTTATCGGGAATGGTCAAAAATGTATCATAAACATCATATCAGATATAGAAGGTCCACTGCTGGACTCAAGACTGTCCTATTGATCTCCAATAAGAGCGGTTTGCATCAATGAACGATGCCGGATAAAACAGCAACCGTCGAGTAAAAATTAAGTTGTCTGCGTGATATAAACATTTGGCTTAGTTATTTAATAAAAATGTATCGTGAAGTGAATCCACACAGAGCTTGTTTTTTCACGCAGTCGTGTTAATAAGTTAGGTCGTCTACATCTGTTGAACATTATTATTAATTACTAGCTGACTCGATGAACTTCGTTTGACGTCACATCTTTATAAAGTAGCCTATGTGTCATTCTGATGTATCAGCGTTAAGTATGTTTATTTCAACAAAACTTAAAAAAACATTTCATAAACTATAGCCATTAAATACTTACGTAATTTAAAACTTACACTAAAACTTATACTAAAATAAAACTAATCTAAAAGACCCATAGCAGAGGGTATCGTGGCCAGAATGCTGGCGGCATTGCCTCGCTGTATCGCAACACTTTTTTGGCCAAAGCAGACGCCAGCATTTTGATCACGTGTCACCTCTACCAGTCGCCTAGCCAGGTCTATTATCAGCATTATTATTTCAAAGTTTCATCTCAATCCGTTCAGTAGTTTTTGTGTGAAAGAGTAACAAACATCCATACATATACCTACCTACTCACAAACTTTCGCGTTTATAATATTAGTAGGATTTTCCGCAAGAAACAGTTCGCTGGCTTCTGTTCTTGTAAGCAGATCTCTGCGGATCTTATAGGCACAGTGAATAAGTTTATTTTTTAATTACTTTCAACTAAAGTTATATTGGCGTTTGAGCTAACGCGTGTGTGCAACTCAGTCGGACTCTGGATTTGTCAGTATAGTGATACTTAAATATTTTTAAGGTGAGTAATATATGACAAAAATATTCGAAATTACTGGTTGAATAGAGTATAATGCAGTTCTGATTGTCATCAAGAACTTTTACTCTGGGAACACCGAACAATTTTCAAATCTCAGAAGAAAAAAACAGGACGTCCGTTCACGATGTGGATCAAAACCGCATGAGCGCGATTCGCGCCTTGCATCCACACAAGCCGCTACCATATGAGGATATTATCCCTTAGGGAGATCCAGAAGGGAGGTTCTATGGCTAGAACGACGAAATTTGAATCGTATTATAGCTAAGTGTAACCATAAAAATTTCTATCTCACCATTAATTTTTTTTTGGGTTAGTAGGTACAGGTAGCTGCACGTACCTAAGTCTAGCGCTGAGTGTACTGCGCATGGTGACCGCCATATTAAACGCATGCGCTGTCATCCCCTCCACACTTCACTCAGCGCTACACTTATATGCCGCGACCTGTACCTGAGTTCGGATAGGCCGGATAACTAGCCCTGGAGTCAGAGTTTTACTTTTGGTATAAAACGCTAGGTAACTTTGGTGTATTCTTTGCCAGATGTCGAACTACCTCCAGTTAATATCAGCCATCCTCCTCCCCCTAGTGGGGGGGTGGTCGACTAGTATCGTGATGGCGGGAAAAGTGCGCCGTCCGGGTGGCAAGGCCTGGTACCAGGTAATAAGGTATGAACTATGAATATTATGCTGCATGCGGGTTGCCGGTTTGCTTGTGGCATTCACGCAATGCAAAGAAACCACTAACTTAGACTAAGATATAAACTAACCCCTCTCTATTGTACAGTCGCATTCTTTCAATTGTAACTTACTTAGCAAAAGGCACAGACCCTGGAAACTGTGGGCCATTAATTTAAATAAATAAAAAATAACTATGAATATACTGGAATTTTGGTATTTTAATGTGGGCCTTTTGAATAAGCTCAAGTCCTCAAGATATAGCCCGAGAGGTAAGCGCAAAAAATGCAACTACTTTCTAAAAATCTGCATTTTTGGTATTAATTTGTCATGGTGGTGTACAACAATACCCCAGAGTCAGTCAGATAGGATGCGTAGTGTTTGGTAGGGATTCCCGTTTGAATAAAAAAATGCATTTTTTGCGCTTTGGCTATGCTCGGAGTCTCTCTGCGGGATCGAATCAGGAATAAGGAGATCCGCAGACGAACCAAAGTTACCGACATAGCCCAGCGGATTAGCAACGTGGCAGTGGGCAAGACACAGTTCGAAGAAGGGATGGCTGATGGGGTCGTATAGTTCTGGAATGGAAACCACGGATCAGCAAGCGCAGCGTAGGACGTCCACCGACTAGGTGGACTAACGATATAAAAAAGATCGCAGGAACGCGCTGGATGCAGGCTGATTTCAATCGGCTTTATTGGAACTTCATGTGGAGGTCTATGTCCAGGAGTGGACGTCCTACAGCTGATAGATAAATAGATATACTAAGCGCCACACAAATCGGCGGATGAGAAGTTAGCCGCAGATGACACTTCGCCGTGATTAGCTAATTAGTGCGCAAGCACTGGCGTAGGAAGCGCGAGGGAAGCACGAGTTTGGCGGGCGGGTGTGCCCCGGCATCTCGTCTCTCTGGCTCCCGCGTATACCTATATTTTGGCTTTTGCGCAGCGTTCTGCGCATAGCTTCCCATCCGCCGATTTGTGTGGCGCTTAGTGTACCGGGGATGCCGGTGAATTCAGTAGGGCAGCGCGGGAAATGAATTTCTTTTTTTGAATTTTTGGCATTAAAAGTATGTATGTGCCGTATGTATATGCCAAAAATTCCTTTAAAGAAATATCTAAATAACTCCGTCGATGATCATACTCATACATAATATTGTTTGTAGAAAGCCGGCGTGGACGCCTCGGAACGCCGTGTTCGCGCCAGTGTGGGTGGTGCTTTATACCAGCATGGGAACCGCCAGTTATGTCGTCTACAACGCCGCCGACGATTTCGGTACCTAATACATCATTACCTATTCCTTGGGTTTATAAGACGAATCAGACTTCTTGACGGCTGTGAAGTTAGTTACAAGCTGCGGATAGCCCAATCCTCGCGCAGTTGTTAAGTGAGTTTCAGTCAAGGTTGGGTTATTCGTAGCTTGTGGCTAGCATCCCAGCCGCCAACAAGTTTGATTCGGCCTATACCTACCTAAAGTTTAACTTGTACCAGATGTACCATACATAGTATTATTATGCAGGGTTATTTCTCATCAATTAGCATCCTTTTAGGGGCTTAATCTGTACATGAAAACTAACAACTTTTGTTCTGCGACTTTTGTCAAAGCTCAAAAAAAAATATGTGTTCCATAGAAAAATATCGTTCACCCGCGACCAAATGTATGGAATACCTGATTAGTTTTTTTTTAGTTTTGACAAAAGTCGCAGAACAAAAGTTGTTAGTTTTGATGTACAGAATAAGCCCCTAAAAGGATGCTAATTGATTAGAAATAATCCTGTATAGTATAGGGTTATCCAATACTGGTGTACTAAGGCGAAAGGGGATGAATTAAGACAATTGTTATGAACAAATTTTACTATGGGGTCAACCCAGAATTCTGGGAAAAATATCAACTATTTCATATTGCCGATTCCGCGTCGCAAATTTATATAGAACAGCTGATTTTTTTGCGAATCCCGGCATGGTCCCAGAGTAAAACTTGTTCAGAATAATATGACTGCATCGGTGGCTCAGTGGTTAGTGACCCCTCTGGGTCGAAGAGGCGTGGGTTCGATCCCCACGTGGTCCAGGGCAAACATTAATGTGATGAACATAAGTGTTTGCTCTGTGTCTGGTTGTTATTTAGTTACTATCTATATAAGTATGTATAATATGTAGTATATCCAACTCTGGCAGCCATATCACAAGCTTTGCTTAGTTTAGGGTCAGAGGCCGGGTGTAAGATGACACAAAAATATTTATTTATTATAATGGTCTTAAGGTAACCCTATAACATCTTTACCTGTACCGACCATATTAACTTCATCGTAACGTGACGTGAAAATGGCAAATCTCCCCAGAAGTGGATACCACAGCTTCAACAGTATTGTTACAACACATAATTTTCAAAGCAATAAATAATGCATTGATCTGTTTATCACTGTGATGCAATTGCTTATAAATATCAACGTTTTCTTGCATTTTTATTAGGTATAAATTACGAGCGTTATCCCTTGACCCCTTTATCGGTAGCTCCTTGGACTAGTTTGCTCACACTTGAACTCAAACCCTTGCCAACAATATTAAATTACTGTGTTCGTATAGGCCGCACGGCCAACGCATAGGGCGAATGATACAAGTCGGCAGATATGAAGTTTACCTCCTCGAATACCGTGGTGCGCAAACGTCCGCATAAAAAGATGTCATATTGTGATAGCGCATAGACTTCGCTCCGGCCACATGCCACTTAACAACTTTGAACATCTAATGGGTAGGGCTGAATCTTCGGCTTGCTCGCTCAGTGGAAGCCATGAGGATGTTTCCCATCTTCTCGATGCATGTGGTCGGAGCAAGGATATGAGAGCATTTATGATGCGGGAGTACGGAGTTAATCCTCGAGACGTTGGCATGTTTCAAGGTATCCTAGCTGCACCCATGAGCGATGCAGCGAGGACCTTGTATGCCATGGTCTCGGACTCGGTCTGCGCGTTGATTGGATGTTGCGTAACTTGTAGCTAACTTCACATCCGCTGACTTGTATGATTCGGCCTATATAAGTAGGGTTACCAGGAGAAAAATTCTAAAATGAAAAAGCCAGATTATCATTTAGAATTACTGAGATTTTTGGCAATAAAATATCGCACTCCTGTACGCTGAGTGAGTTTTGTTGTAAACATGACGCGCTCTTCGGCGAGCGCGTAAGCATGTATATGCATGAAATGTACAGCGCCACTAGCGATAGCGGCGCGTTTTTAGAACACAAGAAGCACAGTATAACATCGTAGCCGAGTCGCATTTTTCCATATAAATGTATTCCCAAATTTACTTCCTGAATACTATGTTTAGAGCTAAAGTTTATTTTAAGAAGTCTAGTTTTACTATAAAACAGAGGATTGAGTACGAAACATGATACATTTATAAATTAGACTAAGAGAATAATTATGTATTTATGGTGCAATAAAAACGATTGAATTGAATTGAATTGAACATCGTTTAGGTAAATGTATTTGTCGCGTATAGTGCTGAAGGGCAATTTCACAATAATTAATATTGCAAATTACTATTGAATTTTTTTTTCTATTGTCTTATGTGTGAATAAAAGCTTTTTATTTTTACTAAATTTGTAAATTGGTAAAATATTCAATCATAATATGCTTTTTATTGCATAAAAGATCAAGTGCTGCTTGTTATATAATATTAAGTAACTAAAAGTAAAAGTGACAACCCTGGGGATCAACGCAAGAGTAGGCTAATAGGTTTTGTTTTTATTGTTGTTTGAACGGTGAATTAGTCGGGAGAGTTCTTAGATATGTTTTATCAAAATCAGTACAGCTGTTTCGAAGTGATCAGCTCTTTTGATAGCTGCGGCAGGAATGTTACTGTTGGGGTATTTTATAATTGCATCTTGTTTTATATAATTTGTGACTTAGCATACACACATGTACCTATTGTCATTCCAGAAAAAGTGAAGGTTCCATTAGCGCTGTACGGGTTACAGCTGTTACTGAACTTCTCGTGGACGCCCATTTTCTTCGGCCTGCATTGGCTAAGAACGGTAAGGATTACTCAGTCTTCATCAGTCAGTCTTCGGAAGGGGTGACCGCGCGTGGCATTTACAACTGAGCGCTACCGTGGCTCGGATGATACGTTAAATTGTAGGACTTGGTTGTTTAAACAATTAAGCCATGTCAGTGTCCTTCAGGCGGCTTAAAAACTCGGACGCCGGAGCCCTTAGTCCAGGTCTTGCGTAGTTTACTCAAACTTTCGTGTTCGCGTGTGGCTCTATTAATTTTGTTTAGTTCTTTCTCGTTTCCGCCAGGGGCGCTGTACGGAAATGTATGGAGCCATACGGAAACAGCTGTAGTGTCAATGTAGGTACGTGTAAACCTGGACTAACCCCTCTTATTTTCTCATTCTTCATCAATCATCATATCAGCCGTAAGACATCCACTGATGGACATAAGCTTCCCTAAAGATTTCCAAGATGACCGTCATTCAGCGCTTTTCTGCGGTCCTTATCAGGCCATCTGACCGTGCGCTTGCTGGTATTGGGTCTCTAATCAAGAACTTGCCCTCAGGGTGACAACGACAACTTCCTAAAATGACAACTTCCGAAAACGATAATTTCAGAGAACGTCTATTCTAAACTCGTCAATTTCCTAAAATGACAACTTCCAAAAATGATACCTTCCGAAAATACTAAGGGGCTGACTAATTTCGGTTGTGAAATGTCAAAAATTTCTAATTTATACGTTATAAACTTTGCTCTGTTACTCATCTTTTAATGAAGTAAAACAACTTAAAACAACTAAAACTTGGCTTTATTATCTATTACGATAATATGCTGACGATTTAAGATGTTGTCGTTTTTGAAAGTTGACATTCTAAAAAAGTTGTCGTTATCGGAAGTTGTCGTTTTTGAAAGTTGACATTCTAAAAAGTTGTCGTCTTCGGAAGTTGTCGTTTTCGAAAGTTGTCATTTTAGGAAGTTGTCGTTCTCACCCTGAGGGGTTGAAATATATCGGTTATAAAGTAACCGACATATTCACCTACGAATCTCTTATTTTCTGATGCTTAAAGTTCATTATTTTAAGTAAATACGTATAAAATTATGTAATATTGTTCTAATTACTACCCTACCCTTATACATAAAGATGTATTTATATTACCTTTTTTCAAAAACAAACATTGATTGCATGAATACCCTTTCAGAGATAATAAAACATAATTTGTATAAAATAATCACTAATGATGTTTTTACGTAATAAATAAGTAATTTACTTACCTGAGAAAAGTTAGAAAAACACAATACCTTAGCGAAGTTCATGCGTCAGTTTTGAAAAGAAATATTAATTCAGAAACTTATTTTAATTAGCACCTGACAACAAAAAACACAACGTAGGGTCCTAACCACTAGACGATCACGGCCTAGGCAGGGCACATAGCGCGGAGAACTGATGACCGATGGGGTCGAAAAGTTCTCGAGTGGAGACCACGTACCGGCAAGCGCAGTGTAGGTCGTCCACCCACAAGGTGGACGGATGACCTTATTAGGACCGCAGGATCGCGCTGGATGCAAGCCGCTATCAACCGGTCTTATTGGAAATCATTAAGGGAGGCCTATGTCCAGCAGTGGACGTCCTATGGCTGAAATGATGATGATGAACAAAAAAACAACAAGCGATTGCAGAATGGGTCATAGGTATTAAACGCAAAACCTTTTAAGGGCGGGTCTAGTACATCTAAACAAACACCTTTTGTACACAAAGAGTTATTTTTGTGATTTAAACTTTTGTACAACGACTAAAAATTCGCAAAAAAAATATCGCTTCTCCATACATTTTGCGGCACGTTGACGAACTTTTTTGTATGAAAAATCTGATGTTTTTTTCGTGATTTTCCAAAAGTCCTAGAACAAAAGTTGTTTGTTTAGATATACTAGACCCGCCCTTAAAAGATTTTGCATTTAATACCTATGACCCTGTATACATACAAATACAATATTCGTAACCCAAATATAAGCTCAAGGTAGCCCAACGCGATATGGAGAGGTCTATGCTCGGAGTCTCTCTGCGAGATCGAATCAGGAATGAGGAGATTCGCAGACGAACCAAAGTCACCGACATAACCCAGCGGATTAGTAAGTTGAAGTGGCAATGGGCAGGGCACATAGCTCGGAGAACTGATGGCCGATGGGGCAGTAAAGTTCTTGAATGGAGACCACGCACCGGCAAGCGCAGCGTAGGACGTCCACCGACCAGGTGAACCGACGATATTATTAAGACCGCAGGAACGCGCTGGATGCAGGAAGCTTCCAACCGGCCTTATTGGAAATCCATGGGGGAGGCTTATTTACCTCACGGTTTGGGTCACCAAGACACAGGCTTAGCCTAGTTTGGGGCCCACTAGCAATACAAGACGATGTTAATGGCTATTAAGTACCTACCTACCTTCCAACTCCGGTAAATTTGTAAATTTCAGTTAGTGCTTTTACTTCTTGTGTCCATGTACCTATCTGAATTGTAAAATTTTTTCGTTTAGTTAATAAGTACTTAAAATTAATGTCCAGCAGTGGGCGTCCTACGGCTGATAATGATGATGATGACGATGAACCCAAATATACGGCTAAGCTGATTTTCATTATTGACGTGACAATGTCTACTAAATCGATGAACGCCAGCAGCACGCACGAACAAGTGTCATGTTCCGCCTGACCAGAGCGCGGAACCAACGACAGAGAGGGACGACCGGCCCCGCGCGCTCGGCTTGTTTCAGTTGTTGATTCAACTATGTTTTCTTATGACGTTATCGCGTAAAATTGTCGTCCGTAAATCGACTTTACAGACATCCAATTTTTGAAGTGTATAAACTTTTCGTAAGCCGATCGAAAATTCGTAAGACGGTGAAGTGAAAAGGATATGTCCACAAAATCTAGGGAGGCTGGTATAATAATAATTAAAAATTCTAACCACAACAATCGTTATATTTAAAGAAAGTTCATATTTTTCTGAGTCGATTACATCAGTTAAAAATACAAAAGAGCCCTCCGATTTTTTAAAATTAATTTTGAATCTATTAGGATAAATAAATATTTTTGGCTCAATAGGTAGTTTATCTCGAGGTAGCAACCTCGATTAAGTAACCTCAAAATTGTTAAATAGAAGCATTTTTACCAATTAGACACAGTTTTTTAATGTTTTTTTGTCACATTGTACCTACTAACTGGTCACACTGGCAGGTTATAATTTTTAATTTTAGCAAAATAAGAGATGGATGTGGAAGAATCAGCTACTAATGTAAGTAAAATAACGATAGAAGCACTTTATTATTGCTAAACTAAAAAAAAATACAAGGCTGTGTTATTATTTTACATACCATTTAGTTTTCACATTAAAAAAAATGGAGGGATAAAAAAATCTAAATTTAATATTTTTGAGAAGCCCATAAATCAAGCTTCCAAATGATGTACTCGTATATATCATCTTGGTTCGATTTTTCTCTGAATAATATACCACTTGTGGACGTCACCTTTGCTTGCGCTAGTGTGTGTGTGTGTGGGGGGGGGGGGGGTGTATGTGTGTGTGTATGATAACGTATTTTACCACATAAATTATAGTACTTTTATACTGATAAATAAAGCAATTCGTGCGAAATTATTCCGTAACCATTACAAAATATTCAAAAATGCACGATCGTCTCGGTCAGAGCGCGAAATTCAAATATTTTTTGGGTTTTTTGGCATTTACAGATAAAGTGCTTATTTTAAGTCAAAGTTATTCGAAGCTTGCGTAGGAGGCGAGCTAGCTCAGTTGGTTAGAGCGTCGGGCTAGTGATCCGAAGGGGCAAGGTTCAAATCCTGCGTTCGCTTCAAATTTTTGAAATGCTTATCACAAATATAACTCTTTGAGATAAAAATCTAGTGTGGAAAGCACTTAAAATAAACATCATAACATTGATTTAGCAGTGCGTCATCTCTCGTCAATCTTTAGAAGTTCTAATAACTTCTAGTTGAGTGATAACCTGTCTAATACGGGTATCACAGGTGGCGCCACCAACGCTATAAGTTGGTAAATGTAAGCACTTCAGAAATTTGAAGCTTGCGTAGGAGGCGAGCTAGCTCAGTTGGTTAGAGCGTCGGGCTAGTGATCCGAAGGGGCAAGGTTCAAATCCTGCGTTCGCTTCAAATTTTTGAAATGCTTATCACAAAGATAACTCTTTGAGATCAAAGTTATTCATTTACTAAAATTGAAATACGCGAATACATGAATAACAGTTGAAATTTGGCAAGATAATTAGATTCAGGATTCATAAGCGAAATATCCTTTGGTCCCACACTAGGCTCGAGGCCCGTCTTGTGGGTACCATACAGAAAATTATCTAGTGATGACATTCTGGAGTAGTCTTAAAGGTGACGTCCACAAGTGGTATATTATTCAAAGAAACATCGAACCAAGATGATATATACATCATTTGAAAGCTTGTTTTATGGGCTTTTCAAAAATATTTAATTTAGATTTTTCCATCCCTCCATTTTTTTTTTTAAAGTGAAAAGTAAATTTTATGAAAAATAACAAAACAGCTAGTTATTTTTACTAGTTTAGCAATAATAAAGTGCTTCTATCGTTATTTTACTTCAACTCGTAGCTAATACTTCCACGTCCATCTCTTAATTTGCTAAAATTAAAAATTATAACCTACCAGTGTGACCAGTTAAGAGGTACAATGTGACAAAAAAAAACACTTAAAAAGTGTGTCTAATTGGTAAAATTGCTTTTATTTAACAATTGGGGGGGTTACTTAATTAGGGTTGATAGAGATAAACTATCTATTGAGCCAAATATATTTATTTATCTTAATAAATTCAAAATTAATTTAAAAAAAAAACGGAGGGCTCTTTTATATTTTTAACTGATGTAATAGACACAGAAAAATATGAAGTTTCTCGAAATGTAACGAGTGTTGTGGTTCGAGTTTTTGATTATTATTATACCAGCCTCCATACATTTTGTGGACATGTCCAAATACTGATTTATCGAAAACTGTGAAAAATTTGTGAGATTATATAAACTTGTACAAAAAACAGTAATAAATATACATACAAGGTAGGTACATAATTATAGTGAAATAAATGTGTGCCAGTTATTACGAAAACTCATTTAACGGCCATGAACAGATTGCGTTGACGAGTTACATACACTTATAAACCAAATTAGTGGTCAGGTTATGCACGAAAGTGCATCAACTGATTTTCACCTCAGTTTTTAGTTAGTCGACTCTTGTGTATAAACTGACCACTATTTTGGTTTCTACGTGTATATAATTCGTTAACACTACCTATTCATGGCCGTTAAATGAGTTTTTGTAAAGTTACAGTCAGAAGTTTGTCTGTAAATGCCAAAAAACCTAAAGATATTAGAATTTCGCGCGCTGACCTAGTGAATACACCTTAATTTTCAAGTTTTCTCTTCTGCCGACACTCCCGGAGTGTAATCATTCAATATGATGATGATTCAGTGGATTCACATACCGTAATCGAATTTCTACTACGTTATGCAGGTTACCTCACTATGTTTTCCTTCACCGAAAATCCAGTGGCGTGACTTTCTGTACATAAGTCGGTTCGAAATGACTCATTAACACGGGTCTAGGATTTGAACCCATGACCTTACGATTGTAAGGCAGGTGTCACTACCTCTATACCACCATGGCTTTTATTGTGCAATAAACGAATATAAATATAGGTACCCAAAACATACATTAATGAATTACCTATAGGTATGTATATTAAGAAATCTAATTAAATCTATATTCATGCCAAAACACAAGATGATTCGTTGCTCTATTGCTGCTTAAATAAGCCCCAACAAATAAACCACTTAAACACATTATAGGATTTATATTTGCATTTATTTTGTTTTTGTTTACCAACTTTGCTTCTATTTCAGGCATTTTTCGAAATGCTGCTATTAGACGTGGCAACGATTGCGTGTACCTACTCCTTCTATGAAACGAGTCCTACCGCCGCACTACTGATGTCGCCCTACCTCGCCTGGCTTACCTTCGCTACGTGTCTCAACTTCACTGTTTGGAGAATGAACATCGAGCCTGGGACGAGCAAGAGATTCGGAAGCGAATACGTCAAGATATTGAAACCTTTATAGGATATACATGATATTTTTCTTCATCTTGTCAGTGGTTCAAAGTGGTTAAATTAAATTCTCCCCATATTTGACCATTGCGACCTCAAGATATAGAGATGGATAAATATTGATTATATTTTGCACAAATAATAAAATATATAAACAACAATATCGCGATAAGTGTGATATGTTCCCAAGTCAGAGTTCTGTAACAATAGTTTTGACAGTTTTCGATAAATAAGTATCTGAAGTCGCCTTATTTAGCTTTTTGACTAAAGAGTCTAAAATTCAGAGAACGAATATGGAACCGGGATGAGCAAGAGATTCCAAGGAATCGAATATGTTAAGATATTGGAGTCTTTTTTAGGATATAACAACAGTGCATCAACTAACTAAGGTGAAAATCAGATGATCAATTTTTGAATTGTTCAACTTCAGAATTTGGTCTGACCGAGGGCAACCTTAAATAAAAAAACAAAGCGCGTTTATGTAAACAGAGTATATTTTACAAATAATTACAATATTTACCATTACTTCATGCGTTTCAATTTGTTGAGCTCCCCTTGTTGTATCGACGCGTCCTTGAATATTTCCTTCACCTTCTGTTTTCTTATGTTGTCACTGAAAATTGAAAAATATGCAGCAATTAATATTTGAGTGCCTCGGTGGCCCATTGGTTAGTAACGTTGACTCATGTGACAAGATTTTTAGATAAGGTTCGATTCCGACACAGGGCGAGAATTTTTGTGGTGAACACAGAGATACCAGACGGATAACGTGGTCGATCGAGAAATGAAAGAAATAGACGCAATGATTTAATATGACATGAGTTAGAAAGATACATAAAAAATATCTCGATTGAGCGTCTAGTTGCTGTATTTTTCTCTCAGTAGTGTCAAATTCCAATACATATTTGACAGTTTTAACAGCTCTGAGCCAGATTTGCCATACATCTTTGTGGATGAGAATTGCACACAACAGCGTTATCTCTCTAGTTGTACTAGCTCTGTGGTGGTGAATGTGATGGAGGGCGGCCATAAATCGTAAACGGTAAAGGCCGAAACACACACACGGCGGGCGCGGGTCGGGCGCGGTGCAGGGCGGGAGTACGGCGTGTCTATTAGTACCTGTTTCAATGGACGACAACACACAGAACGCGCCCGACCCGCGACCGACCCGCGCCCGCCGTATGTGTGTTTTGGCCTTAAGTTTTACAAAAAAGTTTACTGGAAACATAAGATGCTAAATTTTATTTTCTACTATAATAGTATCCGTGACTTGTGCATAGTTTCCATTATATCGGCCAAAAACCTTTTTTCAAGATGGCGCTTGAAGTTCCACCTGGGTCTGTCAGTATTTTGTGATTTTAAGCTCAGTAAGAGATCTTTAAAAAAATGAATCGGAAATTTAGTGCAAAGTTAAATTCTTTTTTCCTGTTTGCTGTGGGTTTGGATGTTCGCTAGGTATAGAAATGTATTCCAAAATATACGGATATACAACCCAATTATGAACGCGCCATCGTAAATTTAACAGCAACGTAAAAAGTATTCTCTCTATCGAATGCCTAAAGTGAAACAGAAATAGTCTAATTAACTGTTATAATTAAGATGGTGCTTCAAAATTGGGCCTATAGTACGGATATATTAACTTGTAGCTAACTTCACTTCCGCCAACTTATATGGTACCTATACCATTGGAAGTACGGCCCAGTAGTAAGATATTATCCATAGAGTTAATGCGAGTTATTTATATTCATAAAAGAATAAAAGACTTTTTAAAACCCAGCAATTTCACACAATTACAAATGTAGGCAAAAAAATTTATATGAATTATAAAAATCATAATTGCAGGCAGTAATTATGATTATTTGCTGTAATTAACTTAAGTAATTTCAACTGAATTTAATTAAAACTACAACAGCGTCAAATGAAAAGAATATATTTTTTCTCATATTATAATGAACAGTCGCCAAAATAATATGAATGAGAATTATTTATATAAGTAGGCGTCAATTGCACAGGTATAAGATTTAAATACTACATTTTTTTAATTTATTTTTATTTACACCTAACTGCCTGGAACGTATATGTATTTCCAGTGATGAATTCAGAGCCCTTAGTCCAGATTTTGCGTAGATTACTAAAACTTTCGCGTTCGCGTGTGGCTCCATACATTTTGGTTAGTTCTTCCTCGTTTCCGTCAGGGGCGCTGTACGAAAATGTATAGAGACAAACGGAAACAGCTTCAGTTTCAACCTGTTCTCCCTGTTCCCTCAGGGAATATAATCGGGGTGTTGTTACATCATGAACATGGCTATAATAGGCAAGATAACTGGGTTAAAAAAACATTATTATAATTATTCCGTAAGATAGATAGTCAAAAAATATTGGACATGTAATTTTTCTTTTGTCAATCAAACAAATGATAAAGATTTTTAAAGTTTGGGAGTAGGGGTCGTGACGTCACGTCTCTTACAGACGTCAATACATTTATATGGCACTTGTGACGTCACGCGGAACTTTAACGGGCTATATCTTAATAAATATTAGTTTAATTGAAAAAAGATAAAATACGTGACTAATATTTTTTTGATATTCCATCTGACGGATTAATTATATTTTTTTAGTCATGCCTGTTATATTATCATAGTAAAAAATAGGCATGATTATACTGAGCGCCACACAAATTGAAAGATGGGAAGTTAGCCGCCGAGAGCTGCGCAAACGCAATGCCTATTATACAAATGGCGAAGTAGTGAGATCGGGCGTAGGCAGCGCGCGGGAGGCACGAGGTTGGCGGGCGGGTGTGCGCGTCTACGCCCGAGCTCACTACTTCGCCATTTGTATAGGCATTGTGCACACATGCGCAATAATTAGCAAATCATGGAGAAGTGTCATCTGCGGCTAACTTCCCATCTTTCAATTTGTGTGGCGCTCAGTATACTAAAAAATATAATTAATCCGCCACATAGAATTATCAAAAAATATTAGACATGTATTTTTGGTCAATTGAACAAAAATTGATGAAGTTATAACCCGTTATGTTCCGCGTCACGAGTCACAAACAAATGTATGTATAGACTTTCGTCAGAGAAGCGACGACAAGGTTTATCTTTGCCATTAATTTATTGTTTGATTGAATGAAAAATACGTTTTAATCCAATATTTTTTGATAATCTACCTCACGGACTAACGGACTCTTGTTTGTATTTAGTCTTATCAAGTGGTAGAAAGACGCTTCACTACCACCCCTACACTGTCGATTTTCCTTCGATACGTACGAAGCGGTTTGACTCAACATTTCTGATTCGTACCGCCAGGGAATGGAATAGTCTTCCTGCTTTCCTGTTTCCCAAGATATATAATCTAAAGCTTTTCAAGATCAAATCTTTAAGTCTGCGTGTTCATCTTCGACCACAACGTCGCTTACCATCAGGCGAGTAGGTGGTTAAGCGCGGACTTATTCGCGATAAAAAAAAGTATTGAGTGAAAAAGTGGGAAGTGGGTGAGTGGTAAAGTGGGTAAGTGGTAAAGTGGGAAGTGGGCAAATGGTAAAGTGGTATGTACGTTAGAGGGATGTTTTATTTTGGTTTATTCGAGTAGTAATTCCATCAATTCCAATAGTAACACAGTGCGAACGCAAGAGTTTGTTTTCTGTGTTGATTGATTGAATGGATTGAATGAATCGAATGAAGTAGTCTCTTATCGGTCAGTAGTGTGTTAATTCGAGATTTGACTTGAATTCACTTCAATCTTTCGAGATGGCGCCTGCGCCGCATGTGCGCACTGACAACTGATAAAATCGGCAATGGCGGACGACAAGGACGGTCTTTGGATTTTAATCTGTTTGAATCCGCGATATCTATATGGAAAGTAGTATAATTATGGTGAAATGGTATAATAGTGAAGTGGTGCAATACCTGTGAATCTTCTGTTGTATCTTCACCGATGCTACATAGGCCTTGTCTCGCCTGATCTCTCGTAGGGCTCTCTTTATCTCTCGTTTGTATTTGGTCTTATCATGTAGTATAATTATGGTAAAGTGGCAAGTGGGAAAGTGTTAAGTGGTACATGGGAAAGTCGTAAGTGGTAGAGTGACAAGTGTATACAGTAAAGTGGTAAAATACCTGTGAATCTTCTGTCGAATCTTCACCGATGCGACATAGGCCTTGTCTCGCCTGATCTCTCGTAGGGCTCCCTTCATCTCTCGTTTGTACTTGGTCTTGAGTCGCGCGCTCTCCGCCTGCTCTCGAGACAGCTTCGAACTCTTGCTGCCGGTGAACCTGATCAAAAACGGTTGAGCATTAAACACAGATGACGTGGGGGATGTCAGCGCCCAAATTCGTCTTCTAGAAATTCGTCAGAAGGCTGCAAGATAACAATTGACTTTTTTCCAAAACAACTATTTTAGTAGTAGTAGTATATAAATTCAATAAGTATATTAAATAGTTCAAATATTTTAGGTCTATCTTTTTTATGTTTTATATCTATTTTTCTCTATTTTCCTGTTTTATGTGTGTGTTTTTTGTGAATCAATAAAGAGTATAATATCTATCTATCTATTCAAGTAGTAAATTAATAATAACTGCCAGAATATGGAACGCTTTGCCCGAGTCTGTCTTCCCGCTAAAGTACAACGTGGGTGTCTTCAAATCCCGAGTAAATAGGTATCTTCTAGGTAAGCGTGTTACACCCTAGACTGCACATCTGATTAACATCAGGCAGTGTATCGTCAAACGCAAACTTATATGAAAAAAAAAATTGCCGGCAAGCGTAGCGTAGGATGTTTAGGATGGCATTAAATGCAAGTCACTTCCAACCGGTTTTATTGAATATCCACAGGGGAAGCTCATGTCCAGCATTGAACGTCCTATGGCTGAAAAGAAAAAAATAGTTGTTATAAACAATATATTATACTTACACTTCTTGTATATCAGGCTCATATAACCTCAATGCCTTTGGCCTTTTCTTTTCTCTACAAAGCGGCGTATACGTCTTCACTTCCAAACTATCTTTCATATCCTTCAACACCTCTAAAACTTTACTATGCACCTTTTTCGGGTAATTTTCCAAATCAACCCTTCCAAGCAACTTTATATGCGACTCGAACAAACATTCTTGAGCTTCTAATTCGTTAAAATTGTCGAAAAACTCTTTAGTCATAACCGTCGCCGTTAAGAGGCACTTGATTTTGAACTCTTCGTTAATTTCTTTTAGTACTAAATCGCTTGAACACATTTTGTTTTCAACGTCCATTTTCGAACAGTCAGTTGTTAGATTTAAGACCTTTTTGTCTTTGTGTAGTCTGAACGGGGGCACCACTTGTATAGGATTCAAAATGCTAGTATTTGCTGATAGAAATATAATTCCTCTTAGGAAATTTATAGCTGAAGGCACAAGCCTTTTAGACAACACTGTGTATTCCAAAACCAAAGCTGTTAAAAACAATCCCCGAGATATAGAATATGCATCGTTGAATTTAGAACTTGTCAGAATCTCTGACATAAAAATCAAACATGGCGTCGTAACGGGATGCCGAAAATCAGAAGTGGGATACAAAAGCGAAACAAGCTTGAAAAACACTAAAGTATCCAAATCTGGTATTCTTTTTACGTTCTTTTTATACATTTCGCGCTTTTCCTTTAAAAGTTCTATTAAAAATTTCTTAGTTGACACTTTATTTGTTTTGGCTAGATCGTAGAAGAATGGCACAAGTCTATCAAATGTTAGAAATGATTTTATGATAGTTCCTTCGTCTTTTATGTCTGTGAAAATATCGTTTGTGTATTGTAGCATGTGTGCGAACAGTCTGCTTAATAGATCTTTATTGTTTTCTGCGAGACTGGGATCGTAGCTTTTGATCAGTTTCTGGAGTGCTATTGTTATTTGGGCGGGCGATTTGTCCGATAAAAGCTCCTGGAAACAAAAAAAAATAGATATTAGAAATAGGAATAAATATTGTAACATCTTTCTAAAATGTGTTATTTTTCCTTATAGATAAAAATCTGATTGGATCGATAAAATTAATCGGATATATAATATTATTTTGACTTTCGAAGGATATGCTCATTATTAACAATTTTCACTATGGGACCAAGTAAGAAATCGCGAAAGTAAAAATCAACTGTTTTATCCAAAAAGTTCTGATAGTTGAATCTAGGTAAAATATTGTTGTTGCTGTTTTTTGCAATTTTCCCGTAGTAGTAAGTAGTAGATTTTATTGCTCAAATTGTTTAGAATGGTGGTAGGTACAATTTTCTTAGTATCAACAGTCTGTCCTAGCGGACGTGCAGTTTTTGGCTTCATATAGCCTAGCCTAGCAAAAATTATTAATTAAGTAATGATGAATGAGCTTACTATATACCATACTCAAAGTTTATAGAGTAATTATTTAGAGTTGCCATTTTTTTCTTATTCCTGTGTCCTATATTTTTATCATATTTCAGTATTACTTTTTGTTAGTTAGTTTATTTTTGCAGTATGTAATACATGTATGTTTATGTGTCTAGGTAGGCACATATATTTATTTATTGGTTAGGTGTTAGTATTGCTTATTTTATGTTTGTTATAAGTGTTCATTGTTTATTTTTTAAAATCTTTTTTGCTAAGGCCGCTGTTTTAGTTAATGTGCTATTTCCTGTCCGTGCATGGTTGCCTGGAAGAAATCGCTTGAAGCGATAAGGCCGCCATTTAGTATAACTAATTTTTAATGTTTTTATTTTTCATGTGTTTGTATTGTATTTGGTTAAGCTAATAAAGAATTATCTATCTATCTATTACAGACAAAATGGCGGCCTCGTAGAATTATCCATTTGAGTGTGCGTAAAACAAATAAAATAATTTTATTTTTCACTAAAAGCGGCATGACCGGCTTCAACCGTGTACCGAATTCGAATAGTTCGCACGGATCGATGTAGTAATTTTCACACTATTGTTGATTTATCAAAAATATAATAGATTTATCATAAATTGCCGATTTGGCCGCCTCTGAAGTATGATCTACCAAACAAAAGATAATTATTGAAATTGGACTACTCTGTAAAAAGTTATGCGTTATTATATACAATATACGCGTCGACTTGAGAACCTCCTCCGTTGTTTTGTCTGCTAATAAAAGAAATCTTACTACTCACCTACAGCGCCACAAGAATTTTCGTTATAGTGGCACTAGTGCACTGTATTTGTATGCAAAACTAAGTAACAAGTTTATTTGATACTAATAGAAATATTAAGAATTATACCTTTAAATTATTTCCTTCCTGAGTCTTTTTATCAAAAAACGATCCAATTTTCTCTTCATCCTCTCCATCAAGTTCAATTTCATTATCACTCTGATCCGAACCCTTTAAGTCATTGAAATCATCTGCTTTAGCTTTTTTATCACTTTCTGCATCACTACCATCACTCTCTTCACCACTGCCATCACTTTCTTCATCACTATCATCATTTTCATCACTTGAACCATCGCCTTTTCCATTTAGAGGCCTTTGAAATAATCCAGTTTCATTTTGTACATCATCTATTTTACGTTTTCTATCATTTATTTTACTAGCTTTAGCGTTAGTAACTGAATCTTTATCTATTTCACTAGTTTTAACAGCGGTGTCATTAATTTCTTTTGCCTTTTTACTAGTTATTTCTGTATGTTTGCTTGCAACGTCTTTTACTTTACTGGTTACTTCTTTAGTATTATCAGTCGCTTGAATATCTTTATCATTTTCATTTTCTTCGTCAGATTCTTCATCTGAATCATCGTCATCGCTTTCATCTTTTTGGTCATTATTTTGATCGTCATTATCATCTTTTTGCTCACCATTTTCCTCGTCATCGCTTGAATCATCATCATCGGATGATGTGTCAGATATTCCATCTTCGAATTTAGGTTTGGCGTTTGGAACTAAAAAAGAAATACAAACAATAAAATTGCCATACCATCATAGGGTCATACATGTAACCATAATAGGCATCGTCGTCGTCGTCTTAGCCATAGGACGTCCACTGCTAGACATAGGCCTCCCCTATGGATCTCCAATAAGACCGGTTGGTATCGGCTTGCATCCACGAACCGGCAAGCGCAGCATAGGACGTCCACCCACAAGGTAGACGGATGACCTCATTAAGACCGCAGGATAATAGGCATGCTGACTAAAAAAATACAATTATTATTAGTCCGTCAGATAGATTTGAAAAAAATATTAGCCACGTATTTTTTCTTTGACAAAAATTGACGAAGATTTATAGCCCGTTAAATTCCGCTAAGTCGCACTAGTGACGTCACGAGCACCACTCCCAAATGTTGACAAGGTTTATCTTTGTCATTTATTGTTTGATTGACAAGGGTAAAATTGTAATTAAAATTTATTTTGTTTTTTTTACCCAGTCATCGTGCCTTTAGGAGTAAGTAAGTATTAATGTTACTTAAGAATCACATGTAAATATTACATATGTTGCTGATGATTGAATTAATATGAAATCAAGTTTTTTTACAAGCTGGGCGACCAGTACGTGGGGAATCTCCCAATATGATGGAAATTCGAAGCTGAGCTAGCAACAAATTCCTACATGTGGGGTTTTTTTGTATATTTGTGAGGGATTCGGAATGCAGATGTTGGCGACCCCAAGTCCAGTAATAGTAGCAAGGTAATGAATGTGAGAACTGCTTTAAACCAGTTAAAACAGTTCTCACAGATGGCGCTTCCGACAATGTAGTAGTTGGTAAAAATGATAAACACTTTCACTAATTCGGCGCTTTCGCAGAGAGCGTTTTAGCTTAATTGGACAAAGCATCTGGGCCGGAGTCCCAGAGAGATGCAGGTCTAATCCGGCGAACGCGTCAAATTTTTAATTTGTTTATCACAATAAGAAAGTAGCAAGGTAATTTTAGGTAGAACTTTCATAGAGAAAATTACCACAGCTTTGCCAGTTTTTACTTTATAAAGCAACATATTGTGTATACATAACTCACCAGTAAAGTTTTTCAACACATTTTCAGGTACTAAAGGTTTTCCATCGTTATCGTACGCCAACATAAACTCTTTTTCATCGTCCAGCTCGAAATTATCGTCCAAATCTTCCGCAGATCTGTAATAATAAGTATTTTGTTACTTATTCACCAACCCGCATTGGGCCAGCGTGGTGGATATGGTTCGATCACCTTCCGTGGGTAGGTCTACGTCCGACAGTGGACTATTAGTCGAAAGTCAAAGTTTCAAAAGTCAAAATTTATTTATTCCACAATACAGGCACTTGGAATCGTCAGGTAACAATTTTTCAAAGTTCTACGTTCTAGGTTTTAGTTATTTTAACAACTAGTTTTTACCCGCGGCTTCGCCCGCATGATATTTTGATATTTGACGCAATATCATTATAATATATAGCCTATGTGTTATTCTGATATATAAGCTATACTAGCTGCCCGGCCACGCGTTGCTGTGGCTAAATAAATAAAAATTGCGACTATAATTTGAGATTTAAACTATCCTATCTCTCAAGTTGGATCGAACTGCACATGGTGTGCGAATTTTATTATAATCGGTTAAGTGGTTTAGGAGTCCATTGAGGACAAACATTGTGACACGAGATTTATATATATTAAGAACTAGCGGCCCGTCCCGGCTTCGTACGGGTAGACTAATAGGAATTTCTAAAGATTTCTATAGTAATCTAGTACTAAATATAGCCTAAGTTACTCAGTGATAATATAGCTTTCTAAAGAAGAAAGAATTATTAAAATTGGTCCAGTACTTTTTGAGTTTATTCGTTACATACAAAAATACAAATCTTTCCTCTTTATAATATTAAGTAAGTAAGTAAGTTCGTATAGGCCGGGTGGCTAGCCCTGGTGTCAGAGTTTTGAAGCCGCCTGAAGGCCTCTGACATGGCTTAACGGTTAAAACAACCGGGACCTACAATTTAACGTGTCATCCGAGCCACGGTATCGCTCAGTTGGAAAATGCCACCCGCATTTATAATATTAGTGTAGATATTATTGCAAAGTTTCATCTCAATCCATTCCGTAGTTTTTGCGTGAAAGAGTAACAAACATCCATACATCTATCCATCCTCACAAACTTTCGCGTTTATAATATTAGTAGGATAGGATGTGTAATTTTCGATGTATGACGAGAAAAGCGAAAAAAAAACTTTTTTGTTGATGGTTACAGTATAGAGATTTTAACAACTTACTTCCCAATTTTGTAAAATTTCCTGGATTTGTACGGAACTCTCGATGTGCGAGTCAGACTCGCACTTGTTCGGTTTTTTGGTATTACATCTCTCATTATTCTTTCTTTTTTTTAATTTGCACAGGTCTCATTGACTCCGGGGCATTGTTGTATACCACCATGGTAGCGTACAACGCGGTCACATTAACTAGACGCTTGAACATGTGACGTTATTTTGGCGCTAAGTACGGTGTGCAAAAAAACCAGCCAAGTGCGAGTCAGACTCCCGCACGAAAGGTTCCGAACCATCATCTATAAAAGATAAGTTTCTACCTGTTTATTAAGATCGAGTAAAAATTGCTTAAAAATGTATGCGATGCGTCGAGTTAATGTGACCGCGTTATAATACCAAAAATGTAGCTGTTAGAAAATGCTTGCTTTTTTTGCGCTCTGTCTCTCGGGCTATAAGGCCCATAGTATAAACCGAATCATATAAGTCGGCGGATGTAAAGCTACAAACTGCGCAATATCCAATCCTGATGAATCTTTTTTTTTTTTTTTTTATTTCGAATAGGTTTGCGTTTGACTACACACTGCCTGATGTTAAGCAGATGTGCGGTCTAGGGAGTAGCACGCTTACCTAGAAGATACCTATTTACTCGGGATTTGAAGACACTCACGTTGTACTTTAGCGGGAAGACAGACCCAGGCAAAGCGTTCCACATTCCGGCTGTTCGTATGAGGAATGAGGATTCGAAACGCTTGGTTCTAACGCGCGGAATGTCCACCATAAAAGGGTGGCGCTTTGGTCGCGTCTGCCTAGCCGTACGATAGAAGGAAGGGGCAGGGGGACCAGATTGTGCAACTCCTGGGCGCACTCTCCGAAGTGTATCCGGTAAAAGACCGACAAACACGCTACCTTGCGACGATGCTCAAGACTTTGCAGCTGCGACTTATCTCACATTAAGCTTCGCGTTGATTGGGTTTCGCACAGCTTATAGCTAACTTCACATCCGCCGACTTGTGTGATTCGGCCTATACTTCCTTTTTTACAGGAATACACATTGAAAGCACTCACCTATGTTTAGGTTTAGTAACCTGCGTCCTAGCTGTTGTTGTCTCACTCTCCATCCTCTCCTGTCTCTCTCGCTCCCATTGTAAAAGCTTTTCCCTTTCCTCTTTCGCTTGTTTTTCATCGCTTTTTAAACCGTCTGATGGCTGGAAAAATAATAATTATTCAAATCCCTTCCAATCAAAAATCATCTGTGGCCAAAAAATAAAAAAAAAAAACCGGAAAAGTGCGAGTCAGGCTCGCACATCGAGGGTTCCGTACAAACATATTGTTAAAATAATTAAAAACCTGTTTTAGCATGTGCTAATGAAGTTATTTTATATGATACCTTACATGATACGATTTACTCACTTTGAATTTTGAACCCAATTTTTTGTTTTCGAGGCCCTATTTTTATGTGATTTAAATAAAAATGTACAGTTTTCAGATTTATTCCTATATGTGTACTTTGAGATAATGCTTTTTGCCTAATTTCATAGTTCTATGTCAACGGGAAGTACCCTGTTGGTTTTGATTTTTGTTAGCGTTGAAATATGCATTTTATTACGACATAAACGGCTCTAACTTTTTTATACGGCAACTGAGAAGCTTTTCTGTTACACAACTGCAATAATTCATAGGTTTACGTATATAGTTTAAATTTCAACTCGATATCTTTACGCGTTCCCGAGATAAAGAGTCTTGACATACACACAGATGGACAGACGGACAACAAAGTGATCCTATAAGGGTTCCGTTTTTTCCTTTTGAGGTACGGAACCCTAAAAATGGTAGAAGCTGTGTATCAAGTTTCTTCGAGATTTATTGAAAAATCCTGTAGAACATCCGACAACAGCGACAAGAAACATCCACAAGCGGTATATATAATATTCAAAGAAAAACTAACCGAGATGATTTAAACATCAGTAAAATGGTACTTACAGTGCCCCGTTTCTCAAATCGGAGCTCTCGCATCATTTTGTCATAATCCTCTCCCTTTTTCTCAGCGTTGCTCAACACTTTGTCTATGATGGACTCGGTCTCGACGCGCGCGCGTTTGAGAACCACTGGCTGCAAGTCCTGTAACAAAATTATATTTAATATGGGACTATACTCTACAAAATTTAACTTGATCTCTGCGACAGTGATATTGACATTTTTAGAGTTGAGATAGTGGTGGAAAAAAATCGATTTTCAAACAATGTTGTAATGAAATCGAATGAGTAGTTAAAGGTAAGAAATTGGATTTTATTTACTTACTATTATTTAAGATCAAGTATGTACACATGTAAATAATGTTATGATATTAATTAAATACTCATAAGAATGTAACGGTAGTATTTATCGACGTTTTTCACTATTATCGATGCTAATGTAACATATAATTGGGTTTAATTTAATTACACATATAAAAAATCTTATGATATTAAAATATACAATAAAATTAATGATAAATTAAATTTTATTTAAAATATTGTTAGTATAAACTATCGATATTTTAAATAAAACTCTATCCGAAACTCTGTGGTCACGACCATTCGTCGCCCATCACTAATTGACATACCGATAAAGTATGACATTGACAGGTACTATCTGTACTATTAAGAAATTCACAACTTCATAGGCGTGATTTTTCTGACAGCTGTCGCAGAGATCAATTTAAATTTTATGGAGTATAGTAGAGCTTACAGTGTAGTTTGACTAGGTGTCTGTCAGCGATCACCAAAGTTAAGCAACATTTGGCACGGTCAGTCTTCGGATGGGTGACCGGGGGTGGCTTTTACAACTGAGCGATACTGTGGCTCGGATGACACGTTAAATAGTGACCCCGGTTGTATTTACCAAAAAACATCGAATTAAATATAATCATGACACTTATCGATAGGAAGGATTATAGGCGTGTTTGTATGTAAATAACATTTCATAAAAAGTACGTCTCATCGGTTGTCTGAGTCCTTAGTCCAGGTTTTGCATAGTATATTTAAATTTTCACGTTCGCGTGTGGTTTCACACATTTTGGTGAGTTCTGCCTCGATTCCGCCAGGGGCGCTGTACATAAAAATGTATGGAGCCATACGACGTAGACGACGAAACAGCTGTAGTTTCAATTTAAGTGTAAAACTGGAGAGATGCGCGTCGTTCTTACTCTACGTCTCTCCACCTATATGTATAAGTGTAGAATAATAAATGTTTTTTTTTTTATTAGTGCCTCCTATTCCCCTGGTGTATACATATTTCAGGGTCTTTTTATAATTATTATTTAGATTTTTACTACAAACTCATATCTCAATGTTACAAATTATCAAGTTACAATTTTTAGTCTAATTTTAATTCTATACATTTAGTAAGTATTCTTATCTTAAATTGTCATAAAATAAATATGTCAATAGTTCCCAACTTCAAATATATTTTATAAGTAATCAATATTTGTCTTGACTCGTAAATATAAATATATATATATATATATATATAAATATTATACTGCAAATGTAAATAAGCTATAGAGTGTGTCAGTCGTGAGAATACTTATAAGCGTGTATGTAATCGTCCTATGTGCATAATTATGGGTCGAAAGGCCCATACGTTGCACTTTCGGATGATGAATAATAATGATGAATAATAAATGTTACCTTCCATTCGGAATCGAGTTTCTCCGTCAGATCGAGTGTCTGTTCTTTCTCCTTCTGTTTCTCAGCCTTCCGTTTCTTGGATTCCGCGATGAGCTGCTCGATGAGGTCCTTGTGGGACTTGGCCCCGTCAGCCTCGGTGCGCGACAGCATGCCGCCGCCGAAGTGGCCTTCCGACACGAAGTCATCTACAAGATGGAATTCAGGTATATTATATTCAATTCTTCAAAACTGCACCGACTAACTTCGCTACATCCGCTACAAGATGGCGCTAGCTTAGCTACGTACCCTGCCGCCCTCTTTTTTTTACGAGAGGTAAATCTTCCAAAGATGCCCGACCGCATTGGGGTGCAGTCGGGTTATGTGGGATTGTACCCACTAAAACTCCCTCGGCGGCCAGCCTATGTGCCTTCTTGGGAGCTCCGGGATCTCCAAAAGGAACGCACCGGTGCTCCCGGCACTTCGTGTGTCTACTCGCCTGGTAGTAGACCAGGCTTGTACGGTCCTGTACGACAGCTGCCGTCCTTCTCGGTCCCGCTTGATTGGATGGCCAGAGCCCCAACTCTGACCACACACGAGCCTAGGGGTTCCCTTTTAGTAGGCTCTTACTAGAGGCAGGGGATACCGATGCCGTATTCTAGTGCCCCGGCATCAGGGCAAACGTACCCTTCCGCCCGCGAATCACACGGCGTATCGCCGCGCCTCAGCCAATCAGAAGCCGGAGTCTGCATCGCGCAAACGAAATTTACAGCGACGGTCGAACCATATAATGATACACTATCGGATAGCTATCCCCGGGCACAACACCTCGCCCGAAGTACTCCATTGCGAGATGTTATCCTACCATCATCTCCACATGGAACACCATAAAACTAAGCAACATGACAGTGTTCAATACTAAATCGTTAGATATTCTACATTTAATTGACTTAATTTAATTTACCTGCTTCAACTATCGATGAGATCGTACACATTTTAAAAAGAAAAAACGACGGGTTGCACTCCGGGAGTGAATGTATGAACACTTTATAGTTAACACTAAAAACACAGAATACAAATCTCTTCCGGGCCGAGTGAGGAGGAGAGGAGTGCCGGCAGAAGTGAAAACTTGCTCCCTCCGTCTTACGAATTTTCGATCAGAGTGTCAAGTGGGAGATTTGCAAATCGAATCGAATTACTTTTACATCGCGTTGACCGAACGCGCCGAGCACACACGCGAGCACATTGACACACATGCTTGAATTAGCCAATCACAGACGTTGCCGCGCTCGTGTTCGATCGGTTTGGCGCTCGTTACATTACCGTAAAAAATACTCACACTTAGCTATTTAGTTTTCTGTACGTGACACAAGATGGCGCTGTGCCATTTCCATAGAAATCACATCAAACGTTAACGCGATCGAGCTCGAGCGAAAATCTCGCACTTAGCCCTCAGATCACGTGTACTGATACGAGTTTAACATTTTTTATCCAACTAAAAAATAACACAACGCCGATGATAAAGAAGTTATCATCACTTAAAAAAAAATAACATCAGTGTAAATTAGAAAAATAAAATTAAAAAATAAACATCAAGCCGTGGTAGTCTAGTGGTTACCCACTTTACAATCGTGAGGTGGTGGTTTCAAGTCCCGGTCACATAAAAGTTAGGTGTAGGACTGTAGGTACTTACCGCCCAAGCCTCCAAATGCTTTTCTATCTTCATCCTCATCATCAGATCTGGGGTCATCAAACTTCTCTATCTGCTCTAATGTTTGACCTCTGGAAAAAATCATATTCAGAGTAAATAGAGAAATCCACCACACACCCTCTGCAACACAGTTGTCTACAATTGGAACAGGTTGCCTGAGGATGTAATCTCAGCCAGGACTATAAACACATTTAAGTATAGACTGCACCTTTGGATATATAGCCTGCCTCGGTGGCTCAGTGGGTAGTGACCTTGACTCTTGGGTCAAAGAGACATGGGTTTGATTCCCACCCAGGGCAAATATTTATGTGATGAACATAGGTGTTTGCTCTGTGTCTGGGTGTTATCTATATTATAGTCAGCGCCACGCATGTCGGCGGATGACACTTCGCTGTAATTCTCTAATTGTTGCGCATGTGTGGACAATGCCGACGCAAGTGGCGTAGTTGTGAGCACAGGCGTAAGGAGCGTGCGGAAAGCATGAGGTTGGCGGGTGGATGTGCCCCGCCCGACGTCTCGTCTCTCTGGCTCCCGCGCATACCTATATTTTGCTTTTTGTGCAGTGTTCTGTGCATAACTTCTCATCCGCCGACTTGTGTGGCTCGTGGTATAGTATGTATTAAAAATATGTAATATCAGTCTCTTGCAGCCATATCACAAACTTTGCTTACTTTGGGGTGAGAGACCATGTGCAAGATGTCCCCTAATATATAATATGTATATTATTTCAATATATGCTTATATCAAACTGCTTGTCTAGACTAGCTCAGTAAATGTTTTATTTTTTTATAACCATGTGATGTCACCTGCCGGCTCCACCGGAAGACCAGCGCTGGTTCTCAGCTAGCATCACAGTCAGTCACAATCAGTCACAATAAAAGGATGTCTATGTCTATATGGTTTTTGCGCCAATTTTTTTGTCAATTCTCTAGATTGTATTGAGCCAGTTGTAAAGGGTCAGGTAACCTACCTATGTGTTAAGACCTCATCATCAGCGAGGTTGAAAATGTTTTTCTTGGAGTGCTGCTTGGCCCTCTCAGCAGCAAACCGAGCCACCATGCGGTCCTCAGCCGAGAGCTGTGCATTCTTCTCTCCGATACGCCGGTCTATGAATGTGTTAGTCTTGTTCATTAGCTTCATTTCTGTGCCCAGTGTATCTTTTCTCTACAAAATAATAATATTTTTCACATGACTGTCGAGTTTATTAATATAGTAAAGAAACGGTAGGCAGCATGCGGACCTTGGACCGCTAAATAAAAAAATATATAAATTATTGTGTTGAAAATATAAACTTGCAAGAAATCAATAAGGCAGTATTTTAGGCTCCACATACATCACATACATGTCTTTCTCTAAGGTGTTTTTTTTAAATAAAAATTGGTCTGCATTATCGGACTACCAGACCCTGACTGAAACTACTTGCCGACTCCTGCAGTAGAGCCTGGATTAGTATCGTAATTCTGATAATTCAGTTACTATAATAGATCCAACCATTTATTTTCTTTTTGACAGCACCAATAGAACGTAACTGCATCAGGTTCTATGGCTATCGTGTGTAGCAAAAAAAAGAAAAATATCGTAATTACATTATGCATGTTTACGTCCGGGAAAAAGATCTACCAACCTGTGACCGGGTTTGTGTGACAGATATGGACCAATTGCCCTTCCAGGATAGCTCAACAGTGCAGAATTCAATACCAATACAACCTCCATTTGTTTACATGAGTATAGCGTTAAATAATACCATATGACGTAGGACATAAAGTGTATTGAAGAGTAATTACCTTCTGAATAGCTTTAGCTCTCGATACTCCTGGTAAACCTTTGTCATGTTTGGATTTCTTGCCGAGAACTTTAATCTTTTCGCGGTTGATGTGAACTTCGAATGGATTCAGCTTTTTCTTGTGCGCCTCCGCTTTCTTTTTACCGTGCACTTTGTCAGCGAGCCCTGAATTACGCTTGTTTTTAACTTTTGCCATTATTAATATACGAACAATATATTTTTGGAAAGATTTTCAGATTTAAGTTGTTCCAATTTTAGGTTATGTTTTGACGTGCCGCGACCGTGCGTGATTTTGACGTTGACATTTGTAAACCATGCCTCTTTTGACAGCGACCTATTTTGTGTTCAAAAACTGTATAGATGCCCGTGTTTTGAAAAGACGAGATAAATGCAAATATCATTAAAACCTGTTCAATCTTCATATTTCCTTGTAATAATATAAACTATTGATGTAATTGATATTTTAACGGTTTTTTTGTGTAAAAAAATACATTTTAAAAGTAAAATATTAATTTATGATTCCTTCGGTAATCAAGATTGGATATAATTTACTTGATTTTGAGTGGAACTTTCTCAGTTAACTTTCACTTTGAATTCTGTTGTAATTGACATCTACAATAATACCAATTTAAAACTTTATTGCTGTGCAATAAAGTTTATTTTTGGTAGACGTTATCAAGCAAATAAAGACTAAACTGTGATTGTTGTCCAAATAGACGGTTTTCAAGCGACGCCGTGTGGCACCTCGCGCTTAGGTTTAATATTGTGTGGCTTTTGTCCTTGGTTCGGTGTGCATTTCAAGAAATCTACGCGTTCGAATTGAAAATATTATGGCTGATTTAAGCGACGCAGAGCTGAAGACAGAGATCGAAAGTAAGTAACCTTTTTCTTTAAAATAAATTGTCGTTAGATACCTAAGTAAAATAATGCATAGCAGCGATATTTTTAACCTGCGTTGTCTGCCCGGGCCTTGGAAAATGGCTTCCTACAAAGTGCCCAAGTAAACTTGTACTTCTTGTTTCATTATTTCCAAATATCTCTGTTATTACAACGACTGTGCCAAAATGCTCCAAGTAAAAGTTGATGAGGATAAATGTGCGGATCAATTTCTATTTATTGTACATTTTGCCGACCCTTGGTTATGTCTGGTTACTGATGATTTATTTTTATGGTTGCATGATTATTCCACGTATATAGCGCTTTAATGGCTGTGTTAAAAATCAATGTAAAGGCATGAGTACAACCGCAAAGTTATTTAGATTAGGTTTTGCATTCACTTTATTCTCAGATATCTCGTAATTTCGCTGCAATTTCCAAAAATTCTTGGTTATTTTGTTGGTAAGTTGTTTTACGTCAAGTCGGGCAAGTCCACTATTGCCTTGAAACTCGTTCCATTTTACGCATCGACTGATTTAGATCGGTTTTGGCGCGATGTTGTTTGTTGCTAAGATAAGTATAGTTCTTCTTCTTCTTAGTTTTGGCGTCGCATCATTGTGCATTTGCCAGTGTCAAGTATTAAGTTTTAATAATTTTTGATAATATTTTATCAAAATAGTCACTGTCGTAGTCTCGTCATAGTCCTCAGAATATAGAGGGTCATAGTCCAGTAAAGTCGCTGTCAAGTCCAATCATAGTCCAAGTCATACCTCAGTAAAGCAGTGGAGACTTTACTAGAGGCGTCTATGGAGTTTTGGTAACAACACGGAACAACATGATACGTCACATTATATCACTTGCCTACACTCATGCACGTAAATCAGCTCATAATCAACGAAATACCACCATTTTTCACTAATTATCACTGATAAAAACACAAGTTTAACAAAATAATACAGTGAGGCGACATGATTTTTCCGCGTTCCCGCCAAAACCCTCATATAAGTATAGTTACACACAGTAAACACTGACTATAGTAATAGTGGTACAGATAAGTACAGATCAGTGACCGTAATACATTTATTAGCTGGCTGTCGAAGGAGGGGAGGGTGATGTTTATGGAATATTATTATTTAGTTACTTATGTGATATTAACCTACTCGAGGTTGTTATTGTGATCTTCAATAAATTAAATTAATAAGTAATTTTATTTAAAGTAAAATATTCTAGCGCATTATTTAAAAAAAATCTTAATAGGTTTGTCACTTGTGTCCGTTCTACGAACTATATGCCCTGCCCATCGCCACTTTGACTTGCTAATCCGCTGGGCTACGCCACAAAAGCTCGTCACCATCGTAACATTTTATCTCATAGCACTGGTATGCGAGATGAGCTCACGCGCTAGTACTCAAAGAAAAGGATCGAAAAAGATTGAAAAAGATCGCCAAATGTAGTTTAAGCTATGGATGTAGTAATGTTTGTGTTATATTTTAGTTATAATAATTATGCAATAATCACCACCACTAGTTTCCATATTCGATGATTGCTGACAAAGAAGCGTTCGGCAAATTCAGTTTTCAGATAGGTGGCGGGTGAATTTTACAACAGCGCTATCGTGCCTCGGATGTCATGTTAAATTGTAGGCCCCTGTTGTTTTAATCGCTTACCCATGTCTTTATTGTTATAACATTATTAATTAGATTTTTGTGACATCAATTATTATTATTAATTTTTAATTGACATGATGAATTCATTGTATTTTTGTGACATTATTACGTATTATTATTATTAATTAGATTTATGTAATGAATTAATTGTAATCATAGCTTTAATATTCTCATCTTTATTATGAATTGAATATTGTATAATTTATTTTGGAAGTAACTTTTTTCGTACACTATCGCATTAGTTTTAGACTGTAATGGTATATGTAATTTATGAAATACATTAAATTAAATGTCATCAGGCGGCTTTGAAAACTGATAGGAAGTCTCTACTGAAGGCTCTGGGCCTTTAGTACAGGTTTTGCATAGTTTACATAAACTTGTACGTTCGCGTGTGGCTCATTATCGCTTGTGGTACATTGTGGTCGGTTTTCCTCGTTACCGCCAGGGGTGCAGTACAAAAAGTATAGAGCCATACGGAGACACTTGTAGCTTAAATTAACGCGTAAACCTGGACTAACCCCTCAGGTTTTGCATAGTTTACACTTGCACGTTTGCGTGTGACTCCACACATTTCTGTTAGTTCTTCCTCGTTTTCCAGAGTCGCTGTACCAAAATCTCTAGAGCCATACCGAAACTACTGTAGTTTCAATTTACGTGTAAACATGTACTAACCCCTAAGAACCCATCCGGCCTATACGAACTTAATCATTGAAACGTTGTTTCCAGAGATCTTAAAAGACGCCGACCTCGCAGTATGGACGACCAAGAAGGTGACCCAAAAGTTGGAGTCGCAGTACGGCGCCGGCATCCGCAAGAAAAAGGCAACCATCATCAAGATGGTCCACGATTACGTCGATTCAGTCAGTTCATTGTTCATTTTATTTCCTAAATATGTCCTTTTACAAAACATTACTTTTCCTTACTGAAGCTCACATAACAACTCCGTGAGAATTGGAGTTTGCGCAGTTTGTAGCTAACTCCACTGCCGCCGAGGGCCAACATTTTTCATACAAATGTATAGGAGCAATACAAATCTTAATCGATATTTAACGATTTATTTTTCTTAGATGGAGGATAAAGAGGATGAAGAAGACGAAGAATCTGAAGAATCAGAGAAAGAGGAAAAAAAACCAACCAAGGTAAAACATACAAGAAAATAATTGTATCACCGAGGAAGCTTCAATGTATAACAAAAAATAAAAAACAATCTACTCAACATGGTCCTTAACATACGGAGCTCAGTAAAATATACATTACTTAATTTTTTTCGTAATAAATGCAATAAAATTGCTTTTAATTCGCAGAGGGCTGCTAAGAGCCGCGCTAAGTCTGAAGAAAAAGATGATGAGTCAGATGTGTCTTCGGATGACGAAAAGCCAAAGGTATGTTTATTACTCCGATCTCGTTTTTGTCTCAATAAAATCATTAATTAGTACTTTTAATTTGTTCCAGTTAGACTAACCTGCACCATCAAAATCAAATTCCTTTTATCGAAAAAAAAAAGTTTTATTAGAAAAAAATGATAGAACCCTGCCCACTTGAACCTGAAAACTTGTTCATACGTAAATTTTACTTCCTCGGAAATTCAAAGAAAGTCGTTCTAAACTTGTTTCGAAAGTAAACGTAAATTCTTGTTGTAACTAGATATTTACAAGTACAAATGCTTGAATGAAAAATATAAAATAACATTTTATTTTACAATTTCAGGCGAAACGCGGCCGTCGTGCGGCACCCAAACCTCGCGTCACTAAAGAAAAGACGCCCAAAGCTAAGAAAGCTAGTGGTAAAAAGGGGGGCGGTACTGGATTCACACGTTCTTACAAACTATCTCCAGCTCTATCAGCTCTCATGGGTGCAGACGAGATGCCACGACACGCTGTGGTCAAACGCATTTGGGCAATCGTCAAAGAAAATAATCTCTTCGACCCTAACAACAGACAGTTTGCCATTTGTGACGATGCCCTTCATAAGGTCATCGGAAAGCAGAGGTTCAAAGTCTTCGGCATGATGAAATACTTGAAAGGCCATTTTTTGGATTAGTTTCAAGTTTATTTGGGACGTGGGAGATGCGACTTTATTTTTCTAATTTGTATTGTCTAAGTTTTTTTATATTGCACTATTTTACTCGTATGAGTATAGCATTTTTGTGTGTCTGAACAGAGTCTGACTTTCTAGCTTTTATTAATTTACTGGCATTTTTTTCAAGTTCCGTTTGATATTTCTTTGCATTTATAAATTGTTTTCCAGTGTTTGACATTGTGGTTACAATATAATGAAAAATATTTTAGGGATCCTAACATTATTATGTACATTATTATTATTTTATTTGTGAACTTATACCAATGATTGGTAGCAAAGCTGCATTTAGTGTTGTCATTTATATCACTATTCGGCGTACGTCTGTTTTTTCAACGTTATTTGCTAGTATTTGTGGTGGTATATGCAAATAACACGAATACACTGTATTCGTGTAAACCAGCAGATATGGGAGTTTGAATATTTGCGTATTTGTCCGAATGAGCTAACATACCTAAATACGAACTACTTCGCTGTATGCTGTACATATTGTACAGTGCAATTTAAAGAAAAGTCATCGGTAGCTTTTTGCTAAAAAAAAACTAAATTACGTTTTGCTTGCTTCATCTATGGTATTTGTTTTTTTTATTTTTTTGAATAAAATAATAATTATTGCTAATTTACGTAATTACCAATTACCTAGATGTAATCATAACATAAATAATAATTATAAAAACATATTTGTCTATTCCATTAAAAATTGATACTGGGAAATCGTTTAGGCTGTTTTTAACTGTAAGTCTGTGTTTGTAAATGTATGAATGTGAGCATTCATACGCCTTTTATACTAATTTTTCTTCCTTTATGTTAATGTAACTCCAAGTTAGTCAAAACGCATTTTAATCCAGTCAAATGCATAGAATAATGTTTTCAAATAAGACTGTAACATGAAAAATTGACTGTGAAAAATGTAGCTCACGGAGTCATTATTCTTATTTAGTTTTATAAATTAGACTGATGGTTGCTGCAACTGTTGTCACTTTACTAAAAATAAAATAATATTAAGTAACAAATACATAGATGTTTTTTTTAAACAACCATATTTTATATATTTTTTAAAAATGATGAGTAATTTTTTTATCGAAAAAGCATTGTAACTAGTAAAATTAATCTATTATCTACCTTATTTTTCTTTATCCCACTGCTGGGTATAGGCATGTCTTTTATTGTGCCATCTGCCTCGGGCCTATGTTACAAACATACCTTAAAAAAAATAATTACCTAATGCTCTTCATACATTGTTTGATATTATTTAAAAAAATGTAAATCACTAATATATTTTATTTACGTAGGTACCTTTACCTATATAGAAAACAATTTTATTAGTAAAATTACAATTATCCACTAAATAAATAAGCTAACAATTATGAAGCTGATTGTACTTAGTCTTTCTTAATCCAAATCTGTCAATACGTTGCCATAGCAACCCTGACGTTTCATTTCAAGGTATTTCAAACTTGATAAAAAGCATACACAATATTTCTATAATTTATTATTCCTTTAAAAATAAATAGGCCTAATCATGGCTTGCAACGAAAATGTTATCAAAAATATGGCAAATGAAGTGACGCGTAATTGCCAAGCGCACAATGTGACTGTTGACCCAGAATTCGTCATTTACCTGATAGACCTGCTGCTGCTGAACCCGAAATATGGAAAGCTGTTCTCCAAGACCATCAATAGAAAGAATCTACAGTTTTTCGTCGAGGAATGCGTTAGTATACTTAGAAGTAAGTATCCCATTTTTATCCGCGTGCCGAAGATGTACCTAACTACCTACCTAATCCTGATGTAACTAGGTACCTAAATCCTGAGTATTCCTAACTGAGGCTCACATAAAGCTGAGCTTGATTGGATACTGCGCAGCTTCAAATCCGCAGACTTTGTATGATTTGATCTGTGGATTCGGCCTATACCTATATATTTCAGGAAATTGTGTAGTTTCAGCTCTTGTTGGTGGATCAATTTCCACTTCTAGTCCAACCTATAGAAAAGTAATACCTAAGCTATAACATACCCATATATTACCCCTATCCTATGTACTCGTATGAAAACATAGAAATATGAATTAGTTTTTTCACGACTTCTGGGGTGGTCCTTTAGTAAGAGTTATATTATACTTAGTAGACTCAGAGCAAATAAAAAAATCAAGAGAGAATGTTGTGAACAAACAAGTGATGCCAACCAAAACTACGCCTCGCCGTGTATAGACAATTACACACACATCCAGGTAACTATGAAACTACGTTTTGGCTTGTCAGTCAAACTATGGCGGCGCAACAGCGACGCACTCACACATGTATAAAAAACCGGCTTCACTTGACTGTTCAACGACGTTCCCTCTGGATTTTTTTATCTGCTCTGAGTTAGTAGATAGGTATAATGATAAGTTTATACACCTGTAAATTGCTGTACCTACTTTATAAAGCAACACCTTGTATACCTACCTTATGTTGTATGTTTCTTTAGATGAATCGTACCTATATTCCAGGATATTATTTTAACTTTTCCTGTGGAGTGTGGAGCTTTCAAACAGTTCGTCGACTATTGACAAAATATATATTTTTCGTGTTCTCCGAGTTTGCATACGCTAGACAAAAACTACAGGTATCGTTTTCGTGTGGTACGATCAATTTTTGTTAGTTATTCCTTGTTTCCGCTAGAGGTCGTTTCTACGTAGGTACGAAAACGTAAGAACTGAGGGGCTAGTCCGTTTACACGCAAATTGAAACTACAGCTGTTTCCGTATGACTCTATACATATTTGTACATCGCCCCTGGTGGAAACGAAGAAGAACTAACCAAAATGTATGGAGCCACAAGCGAACGCGAAAGTTTAAAGTAAACTACGCAATACCTGAGCCCTTAGTCCAAGTTTTGCGTAGTTTACTTAAACTTTCGTGTTCGCGTGTGGCTTCATACATTTTGGTTAGTTCTTCCTCGTTTCCGCCAGGGGCGCTGTACAAAAATGTATAGTCATACGGAAACATCTGTAGTTTCGATTTACGTGTAAACCTGGACTAGCCCCTCTGGACTAAAAAGCCACACGGAAACTAGGTACTGTAGTTTCTGTAATCTCTTGTTTTACAGGATTAGCCCCATATTAAAAGTTGGTCACAAGCTTGAGTAGGTACTTACCTACAACAGAAAATCCCAGAATCTTTTCTGATACTATAAATCCGAGAGCCAACAAAGGCTTGTTTCTCTTTCACGCAGCAATGGATTGACTTGATTTTTGGCGTGAACATAGTTTGAAAGATTACTTTTTATCCCAGAATAATAAAATGTTCCCATGAGATAGCATACAAATTAAAATACCACGCGGGGAAAGCTGAGGGCAAAACCTAATATAAAATTATAAAAGAAAAATCTGTTCTCCTATCCCAGGTGGCGAGACTTCACTAAACACGCTTCGCATGCAGTTCATAATCCAAAGCAACTACGACAAGGTCCAGAATTTGATAGACAAGCACATGGATTCCATCGCCGCCTGCCTGCAGCCGCTGGTCACCGAGATCCTGGACGAAGACCCGGACCCTCATGACGATGACCTCACCGGGGACTATAGGAAGCTGTTCCGGAAGATCTCCATTTATATCGTGCTGGCCAGCGGGCTGGGGAACCCTGGGATCATTCTGGTTTGTAAATCTAACATGGACCACTGTTATCCATGAAGTTATCCTGGTTTGGATATCTGATTTATATCAGTGACTTATGGACCATAGGTTTTTTTGCAGGCTAACCACAGTTTTTCCAATTTACTAGAAAACTTGGCGCAAGTGACTGTGATGTATCGAAAAGTCAAGAAAAGAAACTCAAAAATCGCAAGATCTAATGTAGATACAAGTAGGCAATGTTAAATTAACTAATGGTAACGATTGATACTTTACAGGTTTCAAATAATACGTGAAATACACTTATTATTATGTCACATACAAAATAAGATACAGGTAGTAACTAGTAGTCCTCCGTGTTCGGTGTACTGTTGTACACCTCGCACATCTGTGTACCGTCTCTACTTGTTCTATATTCCTTTTCCATCCAAAGGATGCCTGGCAGAGATCGCTGTTAGTGGTAAGACCGCCTCTTGTTGCACGCTTTAGTTTTATTTAATATGTTTTTATCTGTGTGTCGACAATAAAGAATTCATCTATCTCTTTAACTGAATCTTTATAAGCGCAAGTATCTCTTGCCAAATGTTATCAAAATCAGTTTATAAATAGCTCGACAGCTTTCCCTCTTTTTTGTGAGAAACGACCCCCCCCCCCCCCCCCAAAATTAACGACAAAAAAAATCCATTAATAAAACCTGAGTGACAAGTATCGTCGAGAGCTATTGAAAAATGCAAACTGTAGGCAAAAATCAACATCCGAACAGACGAAAGCAGCAGCAAAAATCCAAGCACAGCCCTCGCTTTGCTTCGGTCAATAAGATCAGCTATTTTTCCACGCAGACCCTGAAAGAAGGCATGGCAGCTTTAGAGAGCGTGTTCTCCCTTGACGAGCTGAAACTGTTTGTGGCGCTCCACCGTCCGCAGAAAAAGGTCCAGCTCCAGGACTTGCTCGAGGTGGTCTCCGGAGTGAGACTCTTCAATAGAGACTGCAAGAAGGGCGGCGAGGCGATTCCTGACTGTACGTATAGGCTGAATCAAACTTCTCGGTGGCAGTGAAGTTAGCTACAAGCTGTGCGAAACCCAATCCTAGCGCAGATGTTTCGTGGGCTTCCAGGATTGGGTTTTATGCAGCCTTAGCCCTTATTTACAGTAGTTTATTTTGAGGAGGAAAATGCCAGGGTTGTCCCTTCGTAAAACAGCAGTCAGGAGTACAATGTGGCCAATATTAAAGATTGTGACTGTAAATAGAGTTTGTGCAAAAAGAGAACCGTCGTGGCGGTACGGTGAACTAACAATAAGGTTTTAATCAACTGTCAATAAGGTACCGACTACTTGGTAGACGCGAGTCTACTGATGAAAGCCGAATCAGTGACAACCAATTATATTATCATACTTTTGGTTGTACTAGCAATGACAGAGCAGTGTTGTCAACGTTACAAAATTAGTAAAATGGCACACTGGCAACCTCACCTACGACGCTTCTATTTTTCCACAAACTCCAGCCACTTAAATTATTGCATTTGAAAGAGAGAACAATATTTTATATGTTTTGGCGCCTTCGCCTTTGGTTTTAATTGACCACAATACTTACTTATTGACTTGAAAAATATTTACATCATAAAAAGCTGCTGAATATAATGCAAAACTACCTCGATTCTACAGTCTTCAACTAAATTATTAAAATTACTCCACAGCGCTGTCTCTACTTCTTTTATACGCCTGACACAAATACGAAGCCCATAGTCCTTCATATTGATGACTAGTTTTTGCCCACGGCTTCGCTCACGTGCTATTTTAATTGTATTTTTTTGAACCTTTTGTTTTTTCGGAAAAAAATTAGCCTATGTCACTTTCCGTCTTTCAAACTATGTCCATGCCAACCAAAACAAGCCAACCCTTTGCTCCGTTGCTGCGTCTAACAGAAACAAACCAACAAACACTTTCGGATTTATAATATTATAGTAAGGCACAATCATATTTGTCTTTTCTCCAGTACCATTCAACCTAGTGGACGCGGGCAAGGCTTGCCTGACCTCGCTGTCCAACTCCCTGATCAGCGTGATGCAACGCGTCAACACTCTCACCACGGCCATCGAAGAAGCCATCGTGGTCCAGGACGAGACCGGGAACGTGGAAGTCAGGCCGTGTAGCCCTGATCTTACTGTGTAAGTCTATTCTACCACGGTAATGGTATCTAACAGTTCTGTGACTCGGCCCTGTCCTTGAAATAAATTTCTACAGCCCCACGTGGCTACGCAGTACGTAACACTCGCCATGCCCCCCTGGTAGGTACATCGCACGCTTACTGATTACAAACCCACACGTTCGATCATCACTACGGCGCATCTGTGACTATTAGTGTATCGAGTGTATGACTAACTCCGAATACGGTCATTAGGTTTTTGGATGGGTGACCGCGGGTCGCATTTTCCAACAGAGCGCTACCGTGGCTCGGATGACACGTTAAATTGTAGATACCGGTTGTTTTAACCGTTAAGCCACGTCAGAGGATTTCAGGCGAGCTAAAAACTCTGACACTAGCCAACCTGCCTATATGAACTTACTTTTTTTATTTTTTTTTTATTTGTATTTTATACTCTACAGACTCCAGGGGTCATGATTCGACTTTTTCCTAAGAAGACAATATATTTTACTAAACTACGTTACGTATATGCACCGAGCAGTCCTGCCCCCGCAAGCAGCACCCGTTCACGAGTTGACGTACGTGCTAGCCGTCGTCCTTGTCGACCACATTTTTGGGAAGAGAGCTCGCCGCCACGCATCGCCGCCGCAAGAAGAGGCGCCTAGGCTAGCCTGAGTGCTCCGGGCATACACGCAATCCTTATGCTAACTTAATCTACTATTAACAATTCGCCTCAAGACCTCCGCAACCGCCGCGTTCCTATCTTTTATGGCCATTTTAAAGTTATAATCTAGGATGTCTTTTGGTGCCGCAGCCGTTGCCCGTCGCACGAAGCGGCCGATAGCGTCATCTACGTCATCGGCGTAATAGGTAAATGTCCCTGTGTGCCGTGAAATCGCCACCACTGCGTGCGACACGCTATCATGCAGATTACGCTTGCTCTTTGTGTTAATGGCGACGACAGACTTATAGGTTAGACCCTGAGCCTCATGGATCGTCAGGATACGCGACCCCGATCCTCCTCCGTAACCCTGTTCGGCTAGGGCTCTTTTCTCCTCTTGCGTGTGAACTAGAAAAAGAGTATCCGGAAGAGTTTCGGGTATCCGCGAATCCCTGAAGCTTTTTATCTCTAGTGATCTGACTTGGGCCACCGAAGAATATATACCTGAGTATATATCCATCAGCGCATATGCGACATCCATAGGGTTACGATGCGAGCACAACAGCTCCTGGTCGATGTTGGTAACCAGGTTCGGTCGATGGTACCTCAAATTGAAGAGATTTTCCCTGTCAATGTAAGGTAACTGGTTGACGTCTCCGATGAGAACGAGTTCGCCAGCACCAGACAGCCGAGCAGCCATGACTATGGCTCCAAAATGGTTCATAAGAGCTTCGTCTACCCGGAGACGACAATAGCTTTCACGCTCCCCGAATCCATTAACGAGAACAGAAGCCATGGTGCGCACCCTAGTTTTTACTAGGTCTCCTACTCGGAGCGCTAGCTTCTCCCTCAAGTCTTTGGCTGCCTCAGTCGTTGTGGTGATGATGACGTCTCTGACCACATCAAAACGTGCAACTACCCAAGTTGTCTTTCCGCATCCTGGAACACCGTTCACCCATGTTATTTTTGGTACCACCCAGCTTTTCCATTGCTCGTTATCTAAAAAACTCGCTTCGATAGTTTCTGCCTTGGCAAGGATTTTTTCATCGAGCAATATCTTGGTATACTGGGTGGTGGTGGTGACTACAATAGGATCATCTGGTGGAGTCGCATATTTTGGTCTCCCCACCTGCTCCGATTCCCGTTCGTTTAGAGCCACAAAACCACTCGATGCGCTGTACGCCGCCATGTATTGACCAGTCATGGTTCCCTTGATCACTTCGGACGTGTCGTTGTTGTATATGGCGGCTTCTGCTTCATCGAGTCTAACCTTTAGAATGCCCTCTATTTCCAGTCTGTAAGATTGCATTATTTTTTCGCAGACTTTGAGATTAACCTGTTTGGTCCCTCTCATGATGGCTAAAAATTCAATGAAGGCATTTCTGGCATGGTCTGATGGGTCCAAGGCCGGGATATAGGGAGGTGGATTGACCTGACCCATATCAGCTTTCGTTCTTGAGATCTGATCTGATTTCGTATTTATTTCCGAGCTTGGTGTGGGTGATTTTGGAGTTATCTGGAACCAACCTTGTACTGCGGCGCTAAATGTCGAGACGAAAGCTGCCACGTGGTTTGAAACACGCTTTGGGCTTTCTGACTTATTACTTAAGTTGGCTGCGGCTCTCTCGTCTGCTACTCGCTGTTGTTCGCGTTCAGATCCGGTTAAGGTAGTCGACCTCGACATGAGATGCTCCCTGCCCTCAGACGCTGGCGAGCCGTTATTTATTGAAACTCTTAGATAGCCCAGGTCTTCGCCTCTGTCCTCATAAACAATGACCTGATGGTATTGAGAAGCCCTTATGCAACCCAGTCTATCAGCGACTTCGCCCCTGTCAAGGTCGACATCGCATCGATACTTATCACTCGAAAGGCGCACTCTGTAGTGTCCACTAGTCTATCGAGCAATGAACCGGCCCGGGCAAAAGATGATTCAGCCGCCCATTCAAGCAAAGCGATCGTCTTGCACTTCAGTCGTACTAGTCGACATCGATGGCCAAGAACCTCCGTTACCGGGAGAGCATCAAACGTTTTTCGCTTCATGGTGACTTTGGCTGTACTCCCATTCAATAGACATGCCAGTCCAGGTGATAAACGGACTCGTTTCTTATTTGGAACAAAGCAAAAGCCTATACCGAGTTTTTCACTTGGGTTATCCATAAAGAAGGCCACGCCCCGGATTCGTAACCCTGGTGCTCCTTTTTCTGCATAAGCTAAAAAAATTTCTACAGCTATACATTTTGAAGACGTGTTTTGGTTAGAAGCGGGTGTTTCACGAGTGGTCACTTCAATAGACAGGAGTGGCGCATGCAGGTTGATGGCTGTGTTAGTAGGGATGGTGGCGCTTCTGTTATATGAACTTACTTACTTACCTAACTATGAAGCGCGTAGGTATGGTTCGCGTTCCAACGAGCCTCATCCATATTTCGACAATCAGTTCTGTTTCACAAGGATGAGACTGGCTCAAGAGCCAAGAAAGTGATCTAAACCTTTTGCATTTTTCAGGGAAGACTACAACCGCATATTCCACCTGCTAGCTTTCAATCGCCAATACGAAGTGTTTATCAGGAAGTTGCTGTCGGATGTTGAGAGAACGGTCAATAACGGCTCAACAGCCGTGGAACGTTGCCGCGGGGTTCTGGAGGAACTTCACGCTGCTGTCAAATATAAGGCAGCGGTTCCTGTTGTCACAGTGTTTGTAAGTGTTTTAGATGCTATCAATGTGGACATAAAATAAGTTATTTTATTTTTAACAGATTTCTGTCGGATGTTGATAATACGGTGAGGGTTCGACAGCAGTAGAGCGTTGCCGCGGGGTTCTGGAGGAACTTCATGCTGCTGTCAAATATTATTCAGCTGTACCTACCTGTTGTCACGGTGTTTGTAAGTGCTTTACGTGCTATCAATTAGGACAGAACCAGTAATTTTAAGTGTTTAATAGAAAGTTGCTGTTGAATCTTGATAATACGGTGAATGGGGGTGCGACAGCCTTGGAGTAGATCTGACGGGTTTTGGTGGAATTTCAAGTTGCTGTCGATTATAAGGCAGCTGTCCCTGTTGTCACGTTGTTTGTGTTTTTGTTGTTATCAATGTGGACACAGCACTGACAATACCTAAATTTTAGTGTTACTGCTTTAAAACTTTAATTTTGCACTTGTAATATTTGCTTCTCCTTTTTCAGCCGCTATTCGCAAAGCTATGGCGCGTGTGGCGCTCCATGCAACACGTGATGTACGTGGTGTCGCGGGTGTCGCGGCTGATGTCCGCTTTAGCAGCCATACACGAGCACGTGGCCGTGCCGCGAGATTTGCTGGACTGTATGCTGTGCGGCCGGAAGGTGATGTCCGATCAAGTGAGTGTCTGTAGTATCGCGAGATTCGCGAGTGGTGTCCACTCTAGCAGCCATACACGAGCACGTGGCCTTGCCGCAAGACTTGCTGGACTGTATGCTGTAGGGTCAGAAGGTGATGTCTGATCAGGTGAGTGTCTGTGCGGCTTATGTCCGCTCTAGCAGCCATACGTAACTAGAGGCAGAACCATGACAATAAATGAAATAAATTCGAAATAGACTTTTCGGAAATGAGGAGATTCGTAGAAGAACCAAAGTTACTGCTCAAAGCTACAAAGCTCAGCTGATTGGCAAGTTAATATGGCAGTGGATAGGGCACAAAATTCGCAGAGATTGTGAGAATGTATTGACTTACAAGCTATCTGGGGTGGGCTCAGAAGTCACGCCCATGCCATGGTAATGGTACCAGTATTGTAACTCGGCCCCGTCCTTGAAATAAATACCTGACGCGGGGCGTGGCCACGTAGTACGTAACACGCGCTAGCTAAGGTATCGACTATACTTGATAGACGCGAGTACTGATGAAAACCAAATTCGACCGGTTCGGTGTCGACCAAGTATCAAACACTTTTAGTTGTACTAGCAATGGCAGAGCAGTGTTGTCAACGTAACAAAATTAGTAAAATGGCACACGACCGACCTCACCTACAACGTTTCGTTTTTTGCACAAACTCTCCAAGCAGCTTCCAAGCGGTCTTGATTGGAGATCTATGAGGGTCTACGTCCAGCAGTGTACGTGTGACTAAAATGACGATGTGATTTGTGACTTCTTGACACTTAAAATATCGATGTTTCTTTTATCCAAAGCTTATATCATGAATCTGTTAAGTTTTTTTAGAATTGAAAACTTCTTCAGCGGCATTGTGCACTTTTTGGGATGGGTAAAAAATGTTAAACTCGCGTCAGTACAGACGCATAAGCTGATCGAAAACTCGTAGGACGGAGCGAGAGTTAACCACCGGCGCGGAATAGAGAGGAAGTAATATCCCCCTCTCTTTCTACTGCGCGGCGGAAATGTCTGCCTGTTCCTGCTGTTTCGTAGCGGCGCATGGCGCTTGCGCTCGTGTGTGTGTATGATATTGTATTTTACTACATAAATGATACTTTATATGTTCAGTTCAGTTTGCACTTCTGCCGGTACTCCCGGAGTGCAACCCGTTGTTTTTAGGGTTCCGTACCTCAAAAGAAAAAAACGGAACCCTTATAGGATCACTTTGTTGTCCGTCTGTCCGTCTGTGTGTATGTCAAGACTCTTTATCTCGAGAACGCGTAAAGATATCGAGTTGAAATTTAAACTGTACACGTATATCGATGAACTCTTGCTGTTGTGTAAAAGAAAATCTTCTCAGTTATCGTTTAAAAAAGTTAGAGCCGTTTATGTCGTAAAAAAACGCATATTTCGACACTCACAAAAATCAAAACCTACAGGGTACTTCCCGTTGACATAGAACTATGAAATTTGGCGAGAAGCATTATCTTAGAGTACACATATAGGAATAAATCTGAAAACTGCACATTTTTATTTACATCACAAAAAAATAGGGCCTCAAAATTCACAAAATATGGGCTCGAAATTCAAAGTGAGTAAATCTTATCATGTAAAGTGTCTTATAAAAGAATTTCATTAGCACATGCTAAAACAGGTTTTTAATTATTTTAACAATGTGTTTGTACGGAACCCTCGATGTGCGAGTCTGACTCGCACTTGTCTGGTTTTTTTTTTTCTTTTCCAGGACAGAATGAGCACTAAAGTGACGGCAGAGGAGCGTCTCTCGCTCGGCTCGGTGAAGAACTACGTGGCGTACGGTGACAGCGGGATGACAGCCAAGGACAAGCGCCTGGCCGTATGTATCTATCCACTGTTATACCAGTTGTACGTAGGCCTACCCACGAAGAGCGATGGGCCACATCCACCACGCTAGTTTACCTCTATATATAATTGCACGGTATTTTCGAGAAAACCCGAATTTCCATATCTTTTTAAATTTTGTTCCGTTGTTTCGTTTCGTTTTCAAGTTTTGACCGAGCTCCGCTGAGCTCGGTCGCTTATCACTAGTGTACTTATTAGAGAAATAACTGATGTAGATATGTTGACCGCAACATCGTTATTTTCAGTTTCTAGGATTCTGCGCAATGTGCCTCACTGTTGGTGCTTTGGTACCGAGCAACATGAAGGTAAGCGATACACTAATACGAGATTATACTTACAGGGTTATCTGCTTACTCTATACTTAGCCTAAAGACAAGATTAACCCTAGGGTAGGCGCGCGGTGAGCATTTTTCCGCTCCATTTCACTGACCATATTTAGTAGGAATACAGCATTTTATTCAAATTATAATCAGGATATAAGTAAGGTATGAAAAACCGACGTGATTCTGATTGTACACCATTTTACTAAAAAGACGCGCCCACTCTAGGGTTAAGACCATCGTTATGAACAACTTTTATTATGAGGCCACTCAAAATTGTAGATAAAAATCAGCTTTTCCATACCATACTGCTACTCAGTATGGACAAAATGTATGAAAGAGCTGATTTTTTTTTGTCGAATTTCGGTTGTTCATAATAATGGTCTGAATCACCTCCTTTTGCCTTAGCACAGTAGTTCTGGATAACCTTGTATAGGTGTATTGAGCCGAAAAGAGGTGATTCAGACTGTCACAAGACATTTGTTTGATCGTCAGGTGGGGTTTATTCATTGTGAAGGACAACGTTACAGCTTCTGCAATGCCAAAATGGCGGTCAAATTCGGGAAGGACCCCAAGCGGTGAGATAATGATTTATTTTCGACAAGTGTATCTTCTTAGCTTTGCGCACCTGTAAGGTTCGGCGCAGACGCCACTGGTGGCCAACAGCGACAAGCAGTTCACACGATTTTTCATACATTTTTAACTGACGAAAAAATGGAGGAGGTTCTCAAGCCGACGCGTATACAGGGTTATTTCTAATCAATTAGCATAATTGAAGTTGTTAGTTTTTATGTACAGAATAAGCCCCTAAAAGGATGCTACTTGATTAGAAATAACCCAGTATACAAGATGTTCAGTAAAGAGTGGATAATACTTCACTGGCGGGCAGGGGCACTACTAACCAAATACACAAAATTTGTGTTTAGTGAAATTGTCACGGTTTTCGTTTGAGTTTTGGCTTTGTATGAAACCAAAATACGCGACTGATTTTTCGTGACTTACGACCGAAAAATATACACTCATTAGTCCTTAGCTTAGACTAGAAGAATTATAGGTTAATTCATTCGGGAGCTACGATGCCACAAACAGACCCACAGATATGTCAAACTTATAACACCCCGTCGTTTCCGCGTCGAGGGATAAAAACCACAGATCTGTCTGAAAAAACGAATAGCAAAGTAGAAGACAATATTATAATAGGGAATAAAAGTAGGTCCCTATAAAAGGCATGATGACTGGTTAAAAAACCATTAGTATAATTATTAGTCCGTTAGTTAGATTATTAACACATATTTTTAATACGTGTCTTTTTTTTAATCTTTCTGATTGACAAATAATATGTTTTAGTCATCTAGCTATTGAGTTATTTTCATGTCCAGGTACATAAACGAAGTCCTGAACTACGCTCGCAACAACCCCCAAATCATCAACCTGCTCAACATCGTCGAGGAAGTCTTCAGAGTCAAGGATATCGACGAGCTCGTCGTCAAATATGTCGCTAAAAGTAAGATATTTGTTCAAGGTAGTTGGAACCTTATTATTGATACGGTAAGGTACATAAACGAGGTGTATCTACTACGCGCGCAATATCCTTCAATATCGTAATGGAAGTGTTTAAACTTAAGGATTGCTAGAAGTAAAATATATCGCTAAAAGGTGAGAGCTATTCAAGGAAAGTCTTTAGAGTTAAAAATATCGACAAGCTCGTCGTCAAACATGTCGCTAAAAGTAAGAAACATTCAAGGTAGTTGGAACAATACGATAAGGTACATAAACGATGTACCAAACTACGCGCGCAATATAGCCTTCAACATCGTGGTGGAAGTGTTTAAACTCGAGGATTTCTCGAAGGAAAATATGTCGCTACAAGGTGAGAGCTATTCAAGAAAGTTGGAATGTTATCATTGATACGATAAAGTAGATAAAAGAAGGTCTGAACCCTTAGTCCAGGTTTTGCGTAGTTTACTTACACCTTCGCGTTTGTGAGCAGCTCCATATACTCGTATTTTTGTTAATTCTTCCTCGTTTTCGCCAGGGGTGCTAAACAAAAATGTATGAAGCCATACGGAAACAGCTGTAGTTTCAATTTACGTATAAACCTGGACCAACCCCTCTAAACTACGCGGTTTACTATCAACGACCTCCACTAAAACGACCTCTACTGGGGGACGTTAGGACTAAGTATTATTTTTTGTGCCAACGGCCGCTAGTAGCAATAAAAATATTGGTCTTAATGCCCCCCACTAAAGTTTTGTTTGGAGTAATGTTTTTTTTACGTTAATCACGAAGTTTTTTATTTTATTTAATACTAGCTGCGACCCGCGGTGTTACCCGCGCTAGCCCGAGATTAAAAGTAGCCCAAGATCTAAGCTACCTTCATACCGAATTTTATCCAAATCGGTTCAGCCGTTTGTACGTGAAAGAGTAACACACATCCATAATTCCATACATACTCACAAACTTTTGTCTTTAAAATATTAGTAGGATTATGGTTTTCGTTAGAGTTAAAGAGATTAATTACATTTAGTCATGTTTGATTTCAGCTAAAGTATTAAACAAGAACATTCAGACGGAGGTGCACCCGATAGAAAGCTACATCGAGAAGAACTATACCTCGGACCTGTGGGAGTGGAAACGCAGGGCGTGCCAATGGGTATCTATCAAAAGCTTATATTCATTGACATCATTATCAGTAGTAGGACATACACTGCTGGTCAAAAGCGTTCCTATCTGGATTTTCAACAAGGCCGGTTGGAAGCGGTTCGGATCCAGCGAGTGTAACCAACAGTCCATCTTATCGGTGGACGTCGTACACTGCACTTGCTGGTACCTAGTCTCCATTCGAGAGCTTTTTTAACACGCTTTTATTAGTTTCACCTGTATATTTGTAATCAACCCCTTTGAGCTCGATTTTGACCTTCAGATCAGATTTTCTTCAAACTTTGCACACCTATCAAAGACAGATGACAATGCTTTTATAAAATAAAGTAAAATTGATGACTCCTAAACGTGTTTTTTAGTTTTTTATTAATACTATTTTATATTACTTACTTTTATTTCGTATAGGTTTACATTTACATACTGCCTGATGATAAGTAGATATGCGGTCTAGGGTATAGCACGCTTACCTAGAAGATACCTATTTGCTCGGGATTTGAAGTACTGTACACGTTGTACTTTAGCGGGAAGACAGACCCAGGTAAAGTATGAGGAATGAGGATGCGAAACGCTTGGTTCTAACGCGCGGAACGTCCATCCTAAAAGGGTGGCGCTTTGGTCACGTCTGTCTAGCCGTACGATGGAAAAAAGGGGCAGGTGGGATCAGATTGTACAACTCCTGGGTGCACTTTGCGGGTCCATCGGCCATTAATTCTCCGGACTGTGTCCTACCCACTGTCCCTTTAACTTGCCAATCTACTGGGCTATGTCGGTAACTTTAAAACTTCGAATCTCCTTGTCTCTGATTCGATCTAGCAGAGACTCTTTCAGGCCACCTCAGTAAACAATAAAATCTCGAGAGGTTTGAATAAGGAATTGGAGTAAAATTTGTTTATTTTTTCAGGCGACGATAGTAAACTGTAAGACCCACTCCACACAAACGAACTACAGCCACCTGCGTTCAGAAATCCACTGTCAGACATACGAGATGAAGGATAAGTGCTACCAAACGAAGAAGGACCAGGGAGTTAACACCCTCTCCAATACGGTGTTCTTGTGGGGGGTGCGGGGGAAGCTCGGGGCTGGACAACATTATATGAACTTGGGGGAGGAAAATAGTCCAGAAAAGAGGAGAGGTGAGCAGAAAATAGATAATTAATTATTACATTAATAATTTGCCATAGGTACCTATGGCCGTAAAGGGTCATATACAGGGTTATTTCTATTCAATTAGCATCCTTTCAGGGGCTTATTCTGTACATCAAAACTATATAACAACTTTTGTTCTGAGACTTTTAATAATTCTCGAAAAAAAGTTGTTGTTCCATAGAAAAATATCGTTCACCCTCGACAAAATGTATTGAACGGCTGTTTTTTTTAGTTTTGACAAAAGTCGCAGAACAAAAGTTGTTAGTTTTGATGTAGGCATAGAATAAGCCCCTGAAAGGATGCTAATTGATTAGAAATAACCCTGTATGGGTTGCCTGGAAGAGATCGCTTCCAGCGATAAGGCCGCCTAGTGTTGCAATCTTAAGAATTTCACTAATGTATTTATTGTTAGTTTATTTTGTGTGTACAATAAAGAGTTATTTGTTTTTTTTTGTTATATTTGACAATATTATAACATAATATGTTATCTAACAACGACATGTCAAAATTACATATGTTGCAATAAATAATTGAATTGAATTGAGATAGGTACAGAATTATAAACTTGTCATTATAAGTACGAGGCTCTAATAGGTACATAGCCGCAGCAGATTTTGGTAATTGACAAAATCGTTTGGCGAAATGAAAGACGGGGAAAAGTCGGGGCTGGCCATTATATGGACTTGGGGGAGAAGCTTGTCCCAGAGAAGAGAAGAGGTGAGCTATTTGCGTCTCTGTATCGACTGATGGGATGGTATTTTGTCCGATTGTCTGTGTGTTGGACTCTAATGTCCGTCCGTTTGTCCGTCTTTGTCATTAGGCTGTATTCCATGAACCATAATAGCTAGACAGCTGAAATTTTCACATATGATATATTTCTGTTGCCGCTTCAACTAAAAATACTCGTAGAATGATTTTAATATTTAAGGGGTCTCCCATACAACAAACGCGTTTTTTTTTGTTTCAGCTCACGTGATCGGCGTGTGCACGTGGCCCTGCGTTGAAGCCAAAGACATAGAGCCCGCGAGCAAGGAACCTCCCTCTCGAAAGACCGTTCAGATACCAGCGCAGTCGGTTTTGTCACGCGACGGTCTCTAGAGCAGTGGTCATCATCTTCATCGTATAATCCTTTCTTGGCTATAAGCCTTCTTGGGCGATTCGCCCCGCGGGGCGAACCGCTTGCGAGGCGAATAAATACCCTTCCCAATGCTGCCCTCGTTAGTTAAAAAGGCTCATCTAACATCTTTTGTTTCGAGGTTAGGAAGTACTGGCGGATGCGCTTTTTATTCGTCTCGTGATATGTAATAGCTAGAAGCCGTGGTGGTCTAGTGGTAGCGACACCCGCCTTACAACCAGGGCGGAGGCACACTGTTAGACACTATTGTCTAATGTGTGTAGGTGGTCATTATGAAGAAAATAAATATATTCTACAATTTATCATAGATTTCATGCAATTGAATCGTAATTTTTTTAATTATGTTTAAAATGATCTCATTTTTGTTGCTTTCAACAGTCACATTGTCTATTGAATTATACCTAGAATATTTTTCTTATGGGGTATTATGTTTTTCTGTATTATTTAAGCATCTTTGCACCAACTAATTAGTAACATCGCAATTAAAATAAATTGAGGTATGTACTTATGAGTGTTTATTTATGACGCAGTAATTTTAGAGCTTATATTATTTCTAAATTATAATTACCTAAGTATAAATAACAATTCAGGAAATGTAACTGCGTTAAAAAATGATCGAACAATAGTGGTATCAAAGTGGGTGGGACTTGTCGTGTAGTGTTGTATAAGTTTCGTAAATATTTATGTATCGGAGATTCAATGTAACATATTAAAAATTAAACTCAAAGAAAATTGATACCTATTTCTTAAGCAATAAGAGCGCTTGCCTCGCCTGGTTGACGAGGGCTATTTCTTCGGCGCTGCGCCTCAGCTCTGACGCTTCTTCCGTCAGCTGGGCCAGAGACGCGGCCAGAGTCACCAGAGACTTTGGCAGCACGTGCTCTGGCACAGCCAGAGCGGAGAATTTCGCCTGGAAATGGAAAAAATAGCAATAAATATTAAGTACCAATAAGTTGTCTGGTTGGCCAGAACATTGGCCTGTAATTGATATTGTGGTACCTAATTGATATGTTATGCGCTAGCGCGATGCAGGTTTCTGGGTGCTTCACTGGCGGTAAACTAGATGGCGCTACATACGAGTATATGACGATGTACCTACTTACGAAGTGACCTTCAGCCTCATCTCCTGGCAGTAGTCTTGCACCGTGTCGGGGTTGCCTGCAGAGTGAGTTTTTGTCTGTGACTGCGCCAGATCTCCTAGCTATACATATGAAACTCTCTGTTCTATGTAGGATGAGGAGAGTTTGAAGAGTCCACAGTTAAGATCCTCAATTTACAAAACAATACTAATAACGAACCTAGGTGTCGCGCGGAGGCACTTATTCGACTGGGAAATTGGAACATTTTTGCTGGTTCAATCGTCGCAACATAATATAAGCCAACATCCTCGCTTCTCGCGCAGCTGACATAACGAATTCGCAACTGCGGAATGACTTGCCTCGTGTTCACAAACGCCAAGACATTTTATTCGGGCTGTAGTATTCATTATTTTGTAATTGCTATGCTCTGCTCTAGCGCAATGCAGGCTTCAGCGCGTGATTGGCTGATGAAAGGATGCACGGCAAGTGATTCACTGGTTGTAAATTAGATGGCGCTACATGTATGATGTTGGTACCTTATTCCTTGGCTTTTTGGTAGATCTCATATCTTTGAAGAATTTTGATTCGGGCTGTAGTATCAATAATGCGGCAATTGCAATGCTATACGCTAGCGCGACGCAGACTTCTGGGCGGTTCACTAGTTGTAAACTAGATTGCGTAGCGCCTTCTCGTCTGACATACCTCAGTGCCTCAAGTCGAAAGTGTGTGTTGCCAGTGATGACTTATGGCACAGAAACGTGGTCTCTCACTATGGGCCTTATTAGTAAGCTCCAAGTAGCCCTACGAGCTATGGAGAGAGCTATGCTCGGAGTCTCTCTGCGAGATCGAATCAGAAATGAGGAGATCCGTAGAAGAACCAAAGTTACCGACATAGCCCAATGGATTGACAAGTTGAAATGGCAATGGGCAGGGCACATAGCGCGGAGGGCTGATGAAAGATGATGAAAGTCGAAAAGTTCTCGAGTGGAGACCACGTACCGGCAGGCGCAGCGTAGGACGTTCACCCACAAGGTGGACGGATGACCTCATTAAGACCGCAGGATCGCGCTGGATGCGAGCCGCTTCCAACCGGTCTTATTGGAGATCCATAGGGGAGGCTTATGTCCAGCAGTGCTTATGGCTTATGGATGGATGAAACTAGATGGCGCTACGTGTACGATGACGTACCTTGGCCCTCTGGCAGCTCTCCTCATACGAAGTGACCTTCTGCCTCATCTCCTGGCAGTGGTCCTGCACCGTGTCGGGGTTGGGAGTCTGCAGAGCGAGGCTTTGTCTCGACTGCGCGAGATCTCGCCTCAGACGCTCGATCACAGCGGCGTTGCGGTCAATTTTCATTTGGAGCTCTTTATTTTTTTGTCTGAAATATACAATACAATGCAAAAACACTTTATTGATACCACAAAAGATATGTAAAGTAACAGGAGAAGGGCACAAAAGGCGGTCTCAAAAAGCGATTTCTTCCAGACAATCTATGATGAACGAAAACATGTCCTTGATATAGACAGTGACAATTATCTAAAAACAATAAAATACACCACAATAGATTTGATCAATTACTTCTTAAAATATATACAAGTATATCTACTACTGAATGTCGAATATAAGTAGGTATACTGAAATTACGAGATAAGTAAATACCCATCCCGACGTTTCGGTTGTCGGGATAAGAAGGTATTTATCTCGTAATTTTAGTGCGCGGTTAGTCCCGTAGTATATAATAATAAGTATACTGAGTTATATCCTGTGCCAATCATATCTAGGATATATATATCCTAGATATGATTGGCACAGGATCGAGGAAGATGGCATAGTAAAACGAATTTACTAGATCTTCTTTGATAAAAGAGAGGCCTATACCCAGTAGAGGGATAAGGAAGTTTGTATATGATGATGATGAGTTATGGACTTGCCTTAATTGCCTTGTACTAGTTGAAATATCTGTCTACTCAGGAGACCGCTAAAACATCGAAAATCTTGGTGACAAAAGCAGTGCTGCACTTTGCAAGGTTTTTAACTAAAGTAGGTAGGTAGGTAGGTAAAGTAGATAGGCCTATATAATAAAAACTTCTTGGCATCTGTGGAGTTAGCTACAAGCTGCGTAAATCCCCTCTACTCGCACAATTGACATAATGAATTTGTTATTGCGTAATGACTCTCCTCATGATTCCATGAAGACATGACATGATTTCTACGATTCTTCTTTCTCTGTGGAGGCAGTCAGACTTTGGAATGACTTACCTTTGGAAATTAAGCGTTCACCTTCATTGAACGTTTTCAAACCACTTGTGAAAGCTCACTATCTGAAATCATAATGCTACTTGTTCCTTTCGCTACTATTTTATAACGTATGTAGGTATGTATATATGTAGGTATATGTATTATATTTATAAATTATATCGTATATATGTAAGTACTAGTTTTTACCCGCTGCTTCGCCCGCATGATATTTTGATTTTTGACGCAATATCATTATAATTTATAGCCTATGTGTTATTCTGATATATAAGCTATATTATTGCAAAGTTTCATCTTAATCCCTTCAGTAGTTTTTGCGTGAAAGAGTAAGAAACATCCATCCATCCATCCATCCTCACAAACTTTCGCGTTTATAATATTAGTAGGATATTTAAAACTTAGATTGAATTAAGTATATTTAGTTTATTATTTATAGGTGTTTTCTTTGTTAATATCTGTTTAAGGCCACTATTTCTTGTTCTTGTCGGTTTACATTCGTGCAAGGTTGCCTGGAAGAAATCGCCATGGGTGATAAGGCCGCCACTTTATAATCATATTTTTGTCGTATATGTGTAAATAGTGTTTATTTTTCATTTTGTGGTTGTAAATAAAGTGTTTTGTCTGTCTGTCTGTCTCCTCATGTCCACACAGACACTAAGAACTTTGATTCAGCCTAAAACTATGAGTAATAAATAACTAGCATAAGAGAGGAGGCCTATATGCAGCAGTGGGTCGACACATGCTGATTATGATGATAAAAGTAGTAAATCCTCACTTTAGCTTTAATATTTCATAGTCGTCGTCCAACGCCTCTGCCCTTGCCATAGTCTGACATAGAGTGATGGCCACTGATTTCGGCTGGTCCATTTCTGATGCGATTTGCGCTGTAGAGACATTTTTGAGCAGCTGCTGGCATTTCTGGGGCAGATTTTCTATTGATATGTTGAGCTTGGACAGGACTTCTGAGTTGGCTGATGCTGTAATAAATAAATACTTTAGTTAGATTGTAATATGAACTTTATCCTGTTTTAATATTATAGGCTACTTCAGAACTCACCTTTTTAATACAGGATATTTTATTTCGAACAAAACAATTAGATATAAGTTTCGACTGATGCTTAGAGTTCATACACTGTTATAGGCATGGACTTGGCATTTTTTCTGTTTTAAATGGCTGGTTATAGGCCTTGTGTATAGGTGAATTATGATTTGAATTTCATTTTGAAATTTGCATCTTTCGATTGAATACAATTTTTTTTTACTATAAATATTTGGCAGACTTTATAAGATACTACTCTCTTCTCTTTTCTCCACTCACTTGGTTTGAACTATTTAAAATGAATTTTCAACCAACTCCCAAAAAAGAGATATTTGCTGTTTGGCTGTAATTTTTATTTATTTTGGTCAGTTGTTACCTGCCCCCCTACTGCCTAAAGCAATAGCAATCGTTTATGACTTCATTTTAGTCATTTGGCACCGCCTATGTGACGTTAGCCATCAAAGTTGTTCATTCAACGATTGCTTTCGCAATCCGCGCAAAGCAATTGATGGCTAACGTCACATAGGCGGTGCCAAATGACTAAAATGCAGTCATAAATGATTGCTATTACGATTGCTAATGCTTAGGCGGCCCCCTACCGCCTAAGCAATAGCCTGACCTATCCACTATTTGTAGGCAGCAGTATTACACCAGTAAATAATACACAAAATAAGATCAACTATATAATTATAATAACAACAAGTAAATAACAAAATTACACAGAACCTAAACTAGGAAACTGGACAATACTTTCAATCTTTCTTGCAACATTCAAAAGAAGATCTTCTGAAAGGCTCGGACCCATCAATTGTAGTGACAACGGTAATTTATTCTCTGACAGCTGAATTGGAATGGACACAGCTGGAATCCCAGCCATATTGGCTGGCTGCGTACAGAAATCATTAAAAGCACACTGATCTCTATTATGTTTTGACGAAAACTCTTCAAATGACGGCGCATCGGACAACGTAGTTGGAGTTAGCAATAAATCTACCCCATCATCACCATTGAAGACCTTTTTAAAGTCATCTGAAATTAGTCTACGTAGCTTCAAAGCCTTTATAAAGTATTTCTCATAATTTCTTGTAAGTAGGAAATAGTTTCCAGCTAAGATTCTTGATCGAACGACTTTGTTAAAGCCTTGTAAGCGTGATGATGCGTATAACTCTTCGGTTGAGTATGTTTCATCAGTTCTCAGACCATATTCAATGCCGTCATATCTTGCCATGTTGCTTGCTACTTCGCATTGGTTCAGAATTGAGTATACGGCTATCGAGACTGATGTGTGAGGCAGAGAAACCGATTTTACTATTGCTTTTTCATTTTCTAGTAAATCCGTAACATATCTCCATGTATGAATTACTTCAGGACTCATGCCTTCACAGTAATATTCTTTTGGAATACCAATTTTAACTTTGGACAAATCTAGTTCTTTCAACATAACTGGAGTAAAATCTTCTTTGATAGTTGTTGAATCGTAGATGTCTGGTCCAGCGACACAGTTCAGAACTTGAGTTGCGTCTTCTACAGTCCTGGCTAGGATTCCAGGCACGTCCATGGAGTTGACAAGAGGTATAAGCCCATATCGGGAGACTAGACCATAAGTTGGTTTGAGGCCGACAACCCCACATAATGCTGCCGGATTTCGAGTTGATCCTCCAGTATCTGATCCAATGGCAGCTACACAAGATCCTGAGGCAACTGCAACAGCGCTGCCACCGGAGCTACCACCGGAAATCCTCCAGTTTCCTTTGTCATACTGCCACGGGTTACGAGTTGGTCCAAATATCGAGTCAACAGTACCTGACCCCATTGCAAATTCATCTAAATTACATTTGCCAACGAGACAAGCACCAGCTGAGCGCAGTTTGGCGTAGACCGTCGCGTCGTAAGTAGGAACAAAGTTCTTTAACATTTCTGATGCACACGTCGTGTTTACATGACTGGTGCAGAAGTTATCCTTCATACCGATCGTAATGCCGTCCAAAGGTTTAATTTTCTTATCGATATAAAACCTCTTCTCACTCTCGATGCCATGGTTTTCAGCAATTTCTTCCGTTAGATTCACAAAAGCATTCAATTCACTTGTCTGCCGCGCCCGTTGTAAACACAAATCAACGAAACTGGTGGGCGTCAGTATTTTATCACGATAAGCTTTGTGGATTTCTTTTATTGTTAAAGACGTTAGTTTGTTCATTTTTGGGATTATTTTATTATTTGAAGAGGTTAGCAGCACTTGTAAACAACAGCTGGTGGTAATTAAACTAAATTAAAAAACCGTCAACTATTTGACAAGTTCAACCAAATGCTGTAAACAATAATCGGCCGAGTTATACTACCAACTATTGAATTGGAATATCGTACCCACAGCCAGGCGCTCTTGCTGCTCCTTCAGCATCAAAGACTTCAATACATTCTCATCAACTTCATTACATAGTACCATTTTTAATTATTTTAATTAAAGTCAGTTAATAACGCAGAAAAGTGCTGCTTTATAAACTTTAAACTCAAAATAACGGCGTTGTTTACTTTTGAATTGACTTTGACGTTTAAATATCCCATGACATAACATACATCAACTGACAATATTTTTTTTTATTTAAATCTTAGCCACAGAACATTTTCTCTGTTTTAGCCCCATTTGCTAAGTGACGAGTAGATATTGTAGTGATGCCTTGCCGTTAATAATAAAGTCGATTACGATAAAAAAAATACTACAGCATGGGTAGCACGGTATAGGGAGAAAACCATTTTATCCAGTTTTAAATGTCAGTTGTCATTGTCAATCCATACTTTATTTCCTCTTCGAGGGGATATAATGGTGGAAAGACTATTTGTCCCTTAGCCATGCTTCCCGTGCTGCTGGTCACAGCGAATCACTTATATTGACCGGGATGACTGGCAGATCCGCTTACGACTATACAGCTCTGCTGTTTTATGCTTGATTGGATGCAAACAGGTCCTCTATCACCTGGTATATAATGAATTAAATAATTTAATACAGCAGAAGTTATATTGTAATTTTTTTCGAACTAAGAACCCGTTTATTGCTTAATTACTTTTATTACTTTTGTAATTGCTACAAGCTGCGCAAATTCCAATCAACGCGTAGCTCTATGTGATCTTCAGTCAGGATTGGATATTTCGGAGCTTGAAGCTAAATTCGCATCCACTGACTTGTATGATTTGGCCTATTAAAGATGGAACCAAACTTAATGGCGTCTGTGAAGTTAGCTACAAGCTGCGCAATTCTCCACTCTTCGATGCCACTTATTTTTTGGGGACTTTGAACTTTTGCTGTTATGCCAGTCCCAATGGGAAAACAAACAACATTAAGTATAATATACTTACTATACTTACAAAAGATAAAGAAAACCTTTTAGTAAAATGATAAAAAGTTCTGACAGCAGCCGACAGAACACTGAATACAACCAACCAGCCTATTTAAGGCTTGTGTCAAAAATTTGGTTTCTCTCAGATGCACTTTAGGACCACTCAACGAGCAAATGATAGACATGGGCCGAGTGGGCGCACTGCAAGCTTCACTGCTTGGATCCTTCACCAGATTCAATAAATATATTCGAAATTACAATTATATATATTTATTAAGTTGGATTGAGCCAATAATTATTAATGATTTCCATGATGAATTCGATTTTTATTCGAATCAAGTCAAGTAGGTTATTATTCATTTGATTCGTCACTTTTCACATCACTAAACTAATTAAATCTTGTTCTTGAACCGAAAGTATTTTTTGTTTTGCTTGCGTTATTTCTTTGATTTTGAGTATCGAATTCATTAAAAGAAGCAATATTTTATGTAATAACTAATGCTCTTTGATTGTATTAGTATTTCGATGCGTGTTTAGTTGAAAACTATGGCGCATTTGCAATACATGCCCGGGGACCCCCGTTTGGTCGATCAACTGGTTTACGAGTTAAAATCAAAGGGAATTTTTGATCAGGTAAGATCTCTAAAGTTGTTAAAACACTAAGAAATTACTAACATAATCTAAACTCAAATTGCGTAGGCTTGTTTCAATATCAACCATCGTCTAAATTAATCTGGAACTTGCACTTGTATCCAATTGATTTTGTTCGACATTATACAACCTTCGTTGTGGCACAGGGCAAATGTCTAGACGACTTCGGACCTCTAGGTGGTTGATCCCTGAATACTTCATACAGTATACTTAAATTTTTATAATTCATTTTGATAAGATTTAGGTTTATTTGAGTAATATTGTAAGTTGTTCTATGGGTAACTATTAGCTGTTTTGTCTAGTTGATAGTTTTGATGACAAGTCATGGTGTAATAGTAAATGACATGGACATGGCCATCATGGGAAGGGTTAGTTGCATAGACTCATCATTTGGGAAACCGCGATGAAATAATAGTAAATGTGGCATTAAATGCTGGCACGCTCCAGCATCAAAACAGCATGGCAAAGGGGTCAATCTCAAATCACACTTTTGTGAATATGTTCACATGTAAGTAAGTTTGTATAGGCGGCTATTCACTAGTGACTTAGATCAAATCTTAAATTATAGCAAAATCGTCAAATCTTAAATTATAATTATTGAACTCTACTTGTTTAGGCACTCTGATCAAAAATAAATATTTTTCTTGGATTTTTCGCTCTATGTTTATTTGTTTACAGGCGAGCAGTGTATAGTAATGTGCCTGTAACAAGCAGAGTCAAATAAAATTAGTATTTATCTGTAAAAGATTTTTTTTCCTTCTTTATCCAAAGGGCCAGTCATTTCTTAAATGTGTTCATAGTCCTCAGGCAACGAATCCCAATAGGCATTATGACTAAAAAATGTATTAAGTCCGTTAGATACACTATCAAAAATTATTAGTCACAAAGGGGTTTGTAAGTAAGTAAGTTCGTAAAGGCCGGGTGGCTAGCCCTTGTGTCAGAGTTTTTAGGCCGCCTGAAGGCCTCTGACATGGCTGAACGGTTAAAACAACCGGGACCTACAATTTAACGTGTCATCCAAGCCACGGTAGCGCTCAAGGGGGTTTGTACATTTGTGGCATAACCACCCACTGCCATTTTGTTTTTTTTTTCAAAGTTCCCGCGCACTATGTTAGTAGTATATATGAGTAGGGGACACTTATACACACGATAAATATTTCGTACTATGGTACCCTCAAGCGTCACATTCTCGAGATATTTGGATGTAAAGATCGCTGTATGAGTACTTTGCGCTTTTTACATCCAAATATCTCAAGAATGTGATAAAGCATCATAGTACTGAACATCTATTGCTTACAGCTTCCATACAAAAATGTTCAAACCCCTTTTATATTTTCTCAATTAAACAAAAAATTGATGAAAGTATAGTCTGTCAAAGTTCCGCGGGACGTTATAAGTGCCATACAAATGTATAGACTTCTGTAAGAGAAGTAACGTCTCGACCCCCACTCCCAAACTTTGACAAGGTTTATCTTTGTCTTGTTAAGGTTTGTATTTGTTTAATTGACAAAAAAAATGTGTCCAATGTTTTTGATAATCTCACTCATGGAATAAATAAATAAATAAATATTAGGGGACATCTTACACACGGCGTCTGACCCCAAACTAAGCAAAGCTTGTGATATGGCTGCCAGAGACTGATATACTACACATACTTATTTTTAAATACATACTTATATAGATAGTAACTAAATAACACCCAGACACAGAGTTTTGACCCAGACACTTATGTTCATCACATAAATATTTGCCCTGGGTGGGGATCGAACCCACGCCTCTTCGACCCCGAAGATAGGATCACTAACCACTGAGCCACTGAGGCAATAATTATATTATTAATTTTTTTACCCAGTCACCATGCCTATTATAGACAACTCTGTTGCAAAGGTGTGGTGTGCAATATTTGTTTGTAATGGTGTAGGCTGCAAGAGGAATTTATGGAGTCTGCCTGTTTTCTTTCATGGTGTACACGTCGTTAATATCTGGAAGGAAACTATTGAGAATTTTGAATGTCTCGATCAGGTCTACACATAATCGCCTTTCTTTGAGGATTGTATAGTAAAATTTTCAAATTACTTATTTATTGACTCTGCTTGAGTATACACACTGCTCAAAAATAAATAAAATAATAGACTTCTGGATTTTTCACTTTGTATGGGGAATAAATAAATTTTGATAAACTCACTTATTTTTGGTATGCTGCAGTTGCAAATTGAATAAAATGTGGATATACCTGTAAGAAATTTTAGATAGCAGCCCTGAAAACTTTTTTTATGATTCCAGTTCCGTAAAGAATGCATAGCAGACGTAGACACCCGTCCTGCGTACCAGAACCTACGGCAGCGAGTGGAAACCTCCGTCTCCACTTTCCTCTCCCGCCAGTGCTGGAGACCTGATCTGAACAAGAACCAGCTCAGAGAGAAACTCAGGAAACATATTTTGGAGTAAGTTATAGGCCGAATCATACAAATCTGGCGGATGTGAAAATAGCTACAAGCTGCGCAATGTCTAATTCTGTCTGAAGCTCACATAAAGCAGCCCATTGATTGGGTTTTGCACAGCTTGTAGGTTACTTCACATCCATCGACTTGTATGATTCGAACTATGCATCACTACATATTATTTATTTGTTTATAGGCGAGCAGTATCTACAGATGTGCCTATAACAAGCAGAGTCGAATAAAATTAGTATTTATCTGTCAAAGAAATTTTTTCCTTATCCAAAGGTCCAGTCAATTCTTAAATGTGTTTATGGTTCATAGGTATTACTAGTAGTTCTCCTATCTCATCATAGTAGGGGCGAGCCCCTAGTTCGAGTCAGTGCAGGACTTATCGCCCCTACTTCGAATTAGAATTAGGAATATAATGGTTTTATGTGCACTTTTTTTATACATTCCAATTTTTACAGTGGCAATTACCTCGAGCAAGGAGTAGAAAGAATTGTGGACCAAGTAGTCAACCCCAAGGTGGCCTCTGTCTTCATACCTCAAGTCGAAGACCTAGTCTATAACTATCTCGGCATCCCTAGAAAAAAGCCACCAGGCCCAGAAACAAGTGAAAATAAACCAGAAGATTTACTCCCTACAGATTTAGAAGCTGTCAGTCCAGGCTCTGTCAAAAGCAATGACGACAAAACTGAAGCTATGGACACAGATCAACCCGAAAAAATGGATGTGGCACAAGAACAAGAAATCAAAGAAGAAAATGCTGTGACAGATACAGAAAAGAAAGAAATTCCAGATATTGAAATGATGGAAGTGACCATTAAGTCAAATGACTCAGAAAGCATGGATAAAAGTTCTATACCTTTGCCAGCTGAAGAAATCAAGCTGGAAAATATACCGGCTCCAGTGAACAGCCCTCCCAAAGTTACTAAAGTGGAATTGGAAAGTATTGCTCTTCCTCACGAACCTAATCTTTCTACTGATATTCCTTTGCCAGATGAAGCTCCAAAACATGATAAAGATTCCTATTTCAAACCAATTCAACTACACAGTGAAGAATCTGGTTCAAGTTCTGATTCTTCTTTAATAAGAAACATGTCTCCTTTAACTCCTATAAGAAATTACAACAATGAGAATTCATGTGACGCACAGCAAGGATTCGAAAATGATTCTGATTCTAAATCTGATGAAAAAGTAGCTCCTAGTTCTTTCAGGTTCACTATTGAATCTAAAGATGCTAAAGAAAATAATTCTGATATTAATCCTGATATCAAAAGAGAGACAGAGAAAAAGACTGAACCAATTGATCTAGCGTACCAATTTACCAATCAAGTTAATATAAACACGTTTAATACGCCAATGTATGATGACAGTTCCAACAGCAATAATCTTCGTATTGACTATGAAAGTGACGTTAATAGTAAAACTAATATTGAAATGAAACCTGAAATAGAAAACTCTCTAGATTCTAAGAAAGATAAAAAGAGTGATGATAAGAAAAGTCACAAAAGCTCTCACAGGTCTAGAGATTCGAGCAGGCATTCGAGTAGTAAAGACAAAAGATCCGATTCCAAACACTCTACATCGCGCGATAGTAGTAGACACGATAAGAAATCTTCCAAAGATGATAAAAGTAAATCGAGTAAGGAACGAGACAGGTCTAAAGATAAAAGCGATAGAAAAGATAGAGATTCATCAAAGCATCACGATTCGTCAAGAAGCTCGCACAAAAGTTCAAGAGATAAAGACTCTAAATCTCATCGAAGCTCTAGTTCCAGCCATCGACATTCAAGTAAAAGTTCAGATGAGAGGAAATCATCGAGCTCTTCTAAAGACAAAGAGAAAATCTCAGAAAATTCTAAAGACAAATCTAAGGATAGGCCTAGAGATTCTAAATCCAGTTCGTATAAATCCGATAGAGATAAAAAGAGCAGCAGTAGTAAAAAACCTGACGAAAAAGATAAAAAGAAAGAAAAAAAAGATATAGACGATCATTACAGCTCATCTGGAAGAAACAATCATAGCAGAAGATCCACGGATCGAGATTCGAATGACGGAAGCTCTTCCTCCAAAGGCTCTCAAAATCACAGTAGTTCAAAATCTGCAGAGAGTAAAAAAGATAGCAAAACAAGCAGTTCGAAATCAGACAATACTTCAACCAGTGGAGAATCCCCAAGTCCCAGTGATAAAGAGCACATAATGAAAGATAATTCAAAAATATCCCAATTCAAACCAATAATCAGAGTGGATAATCACTTAGAAACGCCCATAGCTACGCCGCCGCGCTTACCTTTCGTTCCAGACGTAACATTGAAAAAGCCGAAATTCGCGGCCAATTTGCAAGAAGCTAAGAAATTGATGAAGATGCGAAAATTTCTGGACGAGGAACAGAAAAGGATGAATCAAGAAGCTGCTTTGCTTTTGGAGTTCCAAGCGAATGTTAGACCAAGCTTAAGTCAGGTTTATTCAAGCATTCCTGGACCCGAATTAGAATTCGCTTGTATTTCTACTGCGCCTGTACCTACAGTCGCATACGAAATTGCCAACGTGCAATTAAATGAAACCATAGAAGATAAAAAAGATATGGAAGTTGCAAAACCCGAAACTGTTACTGAAGAAATTCAATCAACAAGTCATAAGAACGAGACTATAGAACCAATTCAAGAAATAGTCGAAATCCAAGAAATAGTCGACGAGGAACTTATACATGAAACTGTCGTAACAGACGATCTGGATTCGGAACAAGAACCTAACGATAAAAGTGATACTTACGACGAAAACAAACCATTCTCTGAGCTTATGAACGAAATAACCGAATACAGTAAGGCTTCCGAAACAAAAATCAAGACAGATAGTGAAGAATCAAAAATGGAAGATATAGAAGATAGTATCAAAACTACAGTAATACAAAAAATGGAACCTACAAAAGTAATAGAAACCACAAATAATGGAATAGAAAATAAATATTTCGAAGTCACAATAATTACAGAAGAATTGTCCGAATCAGAAGAGACTGAATTTACAGATACTGAATCTAAAGATGAAGTGATAGAAAATAAAATTGAATTAGAGACCACTGATTCAACACAAACAGAGAACAATATTATAGAAGAAGAAAACATTAAGAAAACAGAAGAAGACCAAGTGATTACAGAAGAAAACCTAGTTACTGTAGAAGATATAAAACCTACTGAAGAAAAGACGGTACCTACCGAAACGGTAGAAACAATCACTCCAAAAATACAAAACGAATTGCAATATTTCGCAGAACACGAAAAATATATAGCAGAACTAGCAAGACACGAATTCAGCAATTTCCTAAAGAATTTCACTGAATCCGTGAACGCAAAAAAGAAAATATATCTAATAAATTGCGATACTTATGAAGAAAACATCATGGCGGAAGTAGCTTCGACTATGGGGGACTTTGAAGTCATAAACTATTACAAAAATGGTCATTTAAAACTGCCAAATACAACAAATATAGTAAAAGATGTTCCGTTATCTACAGAAGTTTCTTTGCCAGCTGAATCTAAAAACTACAAAGAAAAATCGCCTTTATTCAGTCCAGTTAAGTCTGAATGTTCATTTGAACTACACAACGATTATGATACAAAATTAGATGATATAAATAAAAAATCTAGACAAGAAGTTATGGAGATAATATTAGGCACTATAGTAGAAGATAGTTCACCCAGCAAAATGCCTCAGATTGATTACTTTACAGAAGATAGTGAGATGCAAAATGTAAATAGTGAAGAGAAAAGTGAGACGGACAATACAGTGATTAGTATGGTTGAAATGCAGACGGTGAATTTGAAAAGGAGTTTGGATGAAGTGGAGAGTTCTGTGAATAATAACAGGTCGGTTTTGACCCCGAAAAAAATGAGGAGATTGAGCGATTCTGATCTGATTTCGTCGACGACTGAAGGTGAGTTTTTTAACACGCTTTTATTAGTTTCACCTGTATGTTTGCTTGCTTGTATGTTTGCTTGTAACCAACCTCTTTGAGCTCGATTTTGACCTACTTTGAGCGATCAGATTTTCTTCAAACTTTGCACACCTATCAAAGACAGAAGACAATGCATTTATATACAACTAGCATTTACCCGCGGCTTCGCCCGCATGATATTTAGATTTTTGACGCAGTATCATTATAATTTATAGCCTATGTTTTATTCTGATATATAAGCTATATTATTGCAAAGTTTCATCTCAATCCGTTCAGTAGTTTTTGCGTGAAAGCGTAACAAACATCCATCCATCCATCCTCACAAACTTTCGCGTTTATAATATTAGTAGGATGTGTTCGTCTACTGGTGTCGTAGTCTTAAGCGGTTACATATATTATGGCAAATTTTGAACAACTTTTAATGTGGGATCAACTCTGAAAACGCATAAAAAAACAGCTATTCCATACTTTTTGTCGAAAGTCTTGTAAAATCGTATATATAATCGTACAATTTTATATTTTGCTCGATTATTGAACCAATAGCCCGCTAAGATGTATACGTTAAAAGTAATTTTCTAATAAAAATAAATAATAAAATAAATATTGGGGGACATCTTACACACAGTCTCTGACCCCAAACTAAGCAAAGCTTGTGATATGGCTGCCAGAGACATATGCAACATATACATATTTTAAATACATACTTATATAGATAGTATCTAAATACACCCAGACACAGAGCAAACACCTATGTTCACCACATAAATGATTGCCCTGGGTGGGGATCGAACCCACGCCTCTTTGATCCAGAAGTCAGGTTCACTAACCACTGAGCGACCGAGGCAGTATTAATGTTTCATTAATTGAGTTCCTGATGTCTGTTTTTGATTGACTTTTATCCTCGTGCTGTACTTGCTACCAAAGATTGTATAGGTTAAATCATACAAGTTGGCGGCTGTTATATTAGCTATAAGCTGCGGGTAACCCAATCCTGACTGAATCTCACTTAATAGCTGCGTAGGGATTGTTTTTTTTTTTTTGCAGCTTGTGACTAATTTCACAGGCGCCAAGAAACTTTAATCGGTCTATATTTTAATTTGCCAACTCCTCAGTACACATTCTTCTTCTTCTTAGTTTTGGCGTCGCATTATTGTGCATTTGCCAGTGTCAAGTAATAAGTTTTAATAATTTATGATAATATTTTATCGTTTTGGTCACTGTCGTAGTCTCGTCATAGTCCAATAAAGTCGCGGTCAAGTCCAATCAAAGTCCAAGTCATACCTCAGTAAAGCAGTGGAGACTTTACTAGAGGCGTCTTTGAAGTTTTGGTAACAACACGGAACAACATGATACGTCACATTATATCACTTGCCTACACTCATGCACGTAAATCAGCTCATAATCAACGAAATACCACCATTTTTCACTAATTATCACTGGTAAAAACACAAGTTTAACAAAATAATACAATGAAGCGACATGATTTTTCCGCGTTCCCGCCAAAAAAAAAACAGTACAAATACAATGTAAATATTTTTTCAGAGAGTGAAGAGGCATCGAACAACAACAAGGTGTCAACTGGCACGCGATCGAAATATTTAGGCCGAGCCCGGCGAGTCGGCCTGTCCAAGCCTAAACGAAATAGTAAGTTCCATTTCTTATCCTTATTATTCTAGCAACATCAGCGATTATTTTCCAGAGTGTAGAAAGATATAACAATAAGGTGTCAACTGGCACGCGATCAAAATGTATCTAAGCTTAAACGGAATAGTAAGTTCTATTTCTAATCCTTTTTATTCTAGCAACATCAGATGCCATTTTCTACAGAAATTAAGTAATAAAAAAGCTCTGAACAACAAGATGTCAACTGGCACGCGATCAAAGTTTTTAGCCGGCCTGTCCAAGCCTAAACGAAATAGTAAGTTCCATTTCTTATCCTTACTATTCTATCAACATCAGCGATTATTTTCCAGAGTGTAGGAAGATATAATAATAAGGTGTCAACTGGCACGCGATCAAAATGTATAAGCTTAAACGAAATAGTAAGTTCTATTTCTTATCCTTTTTATTCTAGCAACATCAGATGCTATTTTCTACAGAAATTAAGTAATAAAAAAGGGCCGAACAACAAGGTGTCAACTGGCACGCGATCGAAGTTTTCAGGCCGAGCCCGGCGAGTCGGCCTGTCCAAGCCTAAACGAAATAGTAAGTTTCATTTCTTATCATTTTTATTCTAGCAACATCAGCGGTAATTTTCCAGAGAGTGAAGAAACTTGCAACAGTAATAAGGTGTCAACTGGCACGCGATCAAAGTTTATCTAAGCCTAAATGGAATAGTAAGTTCCATTTCTCATCGTTAATATTCTAGTAGCATCAGAGGCCATTTTCCACAGCTTTCGCTGTGGACTTGCAACAACAATAAGGTGACAACTGGCACGCGATCAAAGTTCCATCTAAGACACATAGGATCCATAATTTCATAAACATTAAAATTAGAAATTGATTCTAAAATTAAGTTAATACATTTATGCATGTCACACAATTATTAAATTAAATTGTTCATGTCACAGCTATTTATTTTAACAGCACCTTAATGTGGTGATGCAATATACAGCTGGAGTATTATATTATGCAGGTTGCCTCACGCACGATGTTTTCCTTCAAGTGTAAAATTCCGCACATAAATTCCAAAGAACTCATTAGTACGGGACCGATTTGAACGCACTACCTCACGATTACAACCCAAGTAGCACTAGTGAATTTTGCAACTTATATTATAGCTCTAAGTTGCAAATTAGTTGTATTACAGTGTTTGATAAAACCTTTAGCTTCAAACACAACTCTTATTTGTATATGAGTACTTCTTGTCGCTCGTAGTTTCATAGGAAAGATTTTTGTTTCTGCTTTGTTTCCTACGGTAGCATAAAACCGATTTTGTTACCTAAAGTAACATACAGGTTTTAATTTCCACTTATACAGAAGTATTGGTTGTATATAAGGTCTCTAAATCACATATATGCAACTCCTAAATCTAAGCGCTATCGTACTCTTATTTGGCACTTTTAGTTCCAAATAAGTAATACAATAGAGGAATATATCTCTTGTAGTAGCTAAAGGTATCATTTTGCAGCTCTTATGAAACCTGTTATATTTGCAGCTTTAAGGGCTAGTGTACTCTGCCACGCCACTTCAACGCGTAACTAAGTTTCTATAGAGGTTCTGGAATACCAAAAGCAGCAATTTCAACTTATTTGAAACCACTAAAGATCTAACAGTTTCAAAATTAGGTATTATATTATTATTATAACTATTGCTACTATAATAACGCATATGTGTATATATATTGTTTAAGCTGTTGTCTTACGCTCACTTAGGCATAGGCCTATCAAAGTACTAAAACATCAGGACCTTTATAAAAATGAATTCCATAACATGGAAAAAAGTAAAACGTTTTTATCAATTTTGGGACCCATAATCCACAGGCACTGGGAGATCTACAAAAGATAAAATAATTACTATTGGTAATAAGATCAACTGCTTTGCCACTCGCAAGATATAAATAAGTGATTTTTACACCTTGTAGGTGCAAATAGAGCATATATTAGTGATATTAAGAACTATAAGATTTCTTTACGTCGCCATGTTTAGAAAATGGAGACCTTGAAAATGTTTTGTTTTGAACATGATTTTTATCACACTGATGCGTAAACACAGAGTTTTGATAGTTATGATTGATGTACTTTAACATCATACTTAACCTAAAACTATTATATCAGGTTTTTAACAGTTTTACTTTTCAATAGTATTATTTCGTTTATTAATTTAGCACAGTATTTTTTATAAGTCTTGATCAAATCGAAGGCCCGTCAAAATTTACAAAGAAAACAATGTATAGTTTCACAGTAACAAAACAATCGCAATGACTTTTGTGATATTTCAGTGCAGGGAAGCAAATACAATATTATGTATTAAGTGTCATCAAACACAAACAGCAGTATAATATGCACTATGGCCGCGCCAATCTCATTCAAAATACCGTCCGTAACACAAAATACAATTTTACAGCTATCGCGGACTGTCGCTACTCTGAATAACTTTGACGTCTCATTTATCACTCAATGACCGAGCGCGTTGAATGAACGAACGCACTATTGTTCAATGAATCGTTCACTGCGCACATTTTATACTCATAGTTCTAATTGCCACTCATGGTGATCTTGAGAACTGCTATAGATTCCATTTGGAACTAAAAATAAGCTGCAATTTTTCGCCACTTGGTTCTATAATGGTTGCATAAGGGTTCTCTCCACCTATATAGAACTTCATAATGGTTGTAAATTTCACCCAAGTCTGCTAGTAGATCTAATATACGAGCTATTTGCCACTATTTGTGCTACTTGGGAAGGCATGTGTCACTATTGGATCTACAGTAAGGAGTTGGTAAACTTTTTATATGGGAGGCGGTCCTTGAAAACCGGCAGCGATGCGAGCTGTATTAATGTTTAGTGCCATATTTAATAATATTATTTCACGCAAAAACATATTTTTGTGTATCGCCTTTTTATTATAATATCTCTTTTTTATTTCACTAAGTAGAAAATATTTAGATTGAACTGGTAATACTATGAGGAGATGCCTGGCAGCCCCATCCAAAACGCAATAGAGATGGGCGATTTCAAATATAAAGACTATCGATTTTTACGATCGATAGTTTTGTATTATTATGCGGAAAGAGACAGTGTTGTAGTAATAATTACTAGGTACACTTGAATTCGTACACGTGTGTGGAAAAGTAAACTACATTTCTACATCAGTGAAACGTTATTAGATTTATCTACTGTCTTAAAGAAGAACATAGCTACTTCCTTCAATATTTGTTTCATTGATTCCTCACTTCATAGATTATAATATTTTGTAAGACACTTTTGACACACATTATTATTAGTAAAAACTTCCCATCGATCCATCAGCTATAAAACGTCCACTGTTGGATATAGGCCTTGCATATAGATCTAAAACAAGATCGGTTTGTAGCGGCTTGTATCCAGCGTGATGTTGTGGCCTTAATGAGGTCATCGGTCAACTTGCCAATGCCGCTGGGCTATGTCGGTTAACTTATAAGCTAATAATCGATGTTCTACGTTCCTATTTCATTTTATTTATATAGGTACGTGATTTTACTTTTACGTCATAAATAAAAAAAAACAAACAATATCAAGAAATCATTAACCGCACTGTCATTAGTTGCGTTTGCGATAATTTAAGTTACAATATCGATACATCGATGTTTGACGATACAGCACTAAGGGCACTAACGTGAACAGTGATTTCAAACACAGACTACTATAGACACTACGTAAATTAAATTAAATTAAATTATTTTTATTAAGACAAAAACGAGACTACATCACACTTACATTTATCTCACAAACTAATCAAATTATTAGTAGTTAGTAGTCTACGTATCAGACAGGAATCTTCAAACAACCAATAGCGGGCTGGTATTTTAGAGTTAGACATTTATTTATCTTTTAAAACATGGCGACCAGCCCTCTATTGGTTGTTTAATATTGACAATGTCATTTCCTTTTGCTGTTTCATAATGTCACTGTCAGTTTTTTTTTTTCAATTTAGGCTTAATGCAGTTATTTGGCGGAGCACATAGTTCATTATTCTAATTTTTTTAGAACCCATTTAAAAATTAAATGGCGATGAAAAAAAATCTGAAAAATATGTGTTTGAAAAGATAATTATATAAGCTTTCTATTGGTATATATTTAGTTTCTGCAAGATTTCAAAAACCGCATCTTTTCCATATCCTTTACTACGATACCATAAACATAATTTAAAAAAAAATCTAAAAACACGCTTAGGAGTCATCAGTTTTTTTATAAATTCATTGTCATCGGTCTTTGATAGAGAAAATCTGATCGCCCAAAGTAGGTCAAAATCGAGCTCAAAGGGGTTGGTTACAAACAAGCAAGGAAGTAAACATAAAGGTGAAACTAATAAAAGCGTGTTAAAAACTAACATTCTCCATTTTATTTCCAGATCTGTCAAACAGTCCGTCGAGCGACAAGTCGGTAGAGAACTACGTGCAGAACACGCCCCCCGCCCCGCCCCCGCCCCCCAACGGGAAACTCAAACCCTCGCCCCGCACCAAGGTGCAGCGATACGACACCTCGGATCTCTACAAGCCCAAGTTACACTACCTATCGAGACGGCATAATGTTAGCTAAGTAATATACAGAGTACTCCCCAAAAAACCCCCAAAACCCCCCCATAGCAATGTGCAAGATCCTAATATAAACGAACTGAAAAAAATTGGTTGTCTGTAAAGTTGATTTGCGGACGATAATTTGACGTGATAACGTCAAAAGAAAACATTGTTTAATACAAGGGCGGATCCGTGGGGAGGGTCATGAAACTTCCGCCTCCCCCTAGGATCATGTCGATCTTTTTGCTCACATTTATTTATTCACTTAAATCGGGTCTTTGTTGAAAAATGATATATTATGAGTATAGGAGCACACGGCTCTCTTTTGATTCTACTGAAAAAATCGTAAAATTTTAGCGCTCTCTGTGCTCGCGCATAATAGCCGAACAATGGTATGTTTGGCTCATGCCTTTTATAATTATTGTTAAAACCAAAAAAAAAATTGGCTCGACGCTCGCGCATAATAGCAATGTAGTTTTTTTTTTAATAAATAACACTAAGGTTGGTTATCCTCATTCTTTTCATTTTGAAAAAACTAGAAATTGAAAAATGTTTTTACTGAAGTTAGCGAAAAAAATTTGCACTCGCTACGCTTTCGCATCATAGCGGAGTGGGTTCTTCTGTCTTTATAAAAAAATGTTAGTCGTGTAATTTCCGTCAACGAACTACTAGGTACTGTATCAATGTATGGATCAAAACAAGCCGTACGCTTAGGCCAATCGTGCCTCTCTATCACTTGTACCGCGCTCTCGCTTGCACGCTCGGCTCGGACGAGATGTGACACCTTTTCGTGCGTGCAGCCTGAGTTCATCGATTTATAAAACGTTATCACGTCAAAAGTATCAACGCATTTGGATGTAAGCCACTTCTATCTTTACAAGATTAATTACAATAATGCTTTGAATAAAATGTCAACTTAATATTCTGTTTATACAATAGTAAGCCGTAAATCGTCTACAGCTGCCGGGCCAGCATACGCTCCACGACGAAATTTTATCGACATGTCAAAACGAGACAGTTATGGTTAAGTTATACCTGTCACTTATTCACGGGTCGATAGATATTATGTCGTTGTGTGTATGTTAGGCTAGCAGCATAGTCTCTTCTATAGATTTTCTCTACGACTTATTAGAAATGGCTTTCATCTAACTTTTTCCGAAAACTTTATCTAGCAGGCAACCATTAAAATCCATCATTAAAATCCACACTTAAATTAAACAACAGAAAAAAAAATCAAGTATGATTAATTATTCAAACAATTTTATTAGTTTATTAATTAATCAATTTTTATTCATATGAATATATTAGTTGAATATTTTAATAAATCATATTTGATTTGAATAAAATTTGATTTTATGCGGCTAAATAAAATTACACATCTTCCTTTTGTAAAGATAAATAGATATAAGTGAATTATAAAGAGTGACTAAATGATTAAATTTAATGAAGAAATACGCGATTAATTCTGTAGACACTAAATAAAAATTAAAGAGAAAATAACTGATAACTGGAATTTCAGCTTGTAGCTTGACAGCCGCCATTAAGTTTTATTCAGCCTATACGCACGGTAATGACATCTAACAGTATTCCGTCTTCATACAAACGATCGGAACGCGAATCATACCTACGCGCCTCGGAGCGGGGTATGCTCTCATAGGGTTGCTGAGGATTCCTCTTCCGCTTCCTCATAATGCGAAAGTTCTGCAATATTTTGGGTTCCTCAACCGTTACCGCATCCTCATAAATAAAAAATTCTCTTCCGCTATCGCTTCCTAAAAATTTAAAAGGAATTTGACTGCGCATGCGCGTCGTGTATCCATGGCAACGCACACGCCGCAGCGCGATGCTCCGGGCCGAACAGGCGAACGAGACCTCCCCTCCCGCCACCCGCGCTGTTCCTTGCTTGTTTGTTTGGGTTGGGTTGGGTCCGCTAGTATTTATAATTTCCTATCATCCTCTTCCTCATCCGCATCCTCTAAATTTGCGCGTGACAATTCCTCTTCCTCATAATCACTTCCTCAACAACCTCAGTATGCTGGTCAGCCGCGGTGCGTCGTGGTGACGAACTAACGTGTGGATTTGCGTGCAATTAACGTTTTTAGGGTTCCTCGTTTTACTGCGGAACCTTAAAAACATCAAAAAACAAAATATGTATTTTTATTGAACGTTTCCTCTTTCATTCACAACGAATTTCTTTTTTGTACTGAATATAATAATTTTACATCATAATAGATAGTTCGGAAAGAGACTCAAGTAGGTAAAAAGTAAGTAAATGAAGTTAAAATATAGGGCGAGCAGCCCTAGCTCGTGATACGTTCCGCGTGGCCACGTGGCGCTGTAGGTATATATCTCAAGGACAGGACCGACTCACCACTATACTGTCAGATATCATTACCGTTCTATACGTGTTTATGAAAGGTGTAGTAGGTACGTAATTAATTACTTTTACTACTTATTTATTTCAGAAATGCATGTCCATAATAATACAAAAAATAAAAAATTTATGTCAACTGTGGAACCAACCCGTAATTTGAGAAAAAGAATCAGCTACATTTTGTCGATTCCTTTTTTCTTAAATTCTTACTGTTGCGCTGGCTGTTCTGGCTGTTTCTTTTTTCTTAAATTCTTACTGTTCCGCTGTGGCTGTTCTGGCTGTTTCCTTTTTATTAAATTCTTACTGTTGCGCTGGCTGTTCTTGGTGGTTTTTTTTTTAAATTCTTACTGTTCCGCTGTGGCTGTTCTGGCTGTTTCCTTTTTATTAAATTCTTACTGTTGCGCTGGCTGTTCTGGCTGTTTATTTTTTATTAAATTCTTACTGTTGCGCTGGCTGTTCTGGCTGTTTATTTTTTCTTAAATTCTTACTGTTCCACTGTGGCTGTTCTGGCTGTTTCCTTTTTATTAAATTCTTACTGTTGCGCTGGCTGTTCTGGCTGTTTATTTTTTCTTAAATTCTTATGGGTTGGTCCCATATTCAAAGTTGTTTATTATGTACCTATCTCATGTGTGTTTACAGTATTATTATACCTTTCATTAATATACAAGATATAAAAGATTTCCACAAGTTTAGTACTGCTAATGTTTTTTTGAAAGTGGTACAGCAGAATTGATTTTACAAATCGCTCTGTGCGTTACTTAGTTTTAAAAGTATGCGCCTAAATATGTATGTGTGTCCGTAAATAAATAAAATTGCTAGATTTTTAATTTTGAGCAATATTTTGTGATGTTTTGCAAAATGCAGCGACCTAAAATGCTAGCCTAGCATATGACCACGAAAAGAGTTTTGTCGACGTGTGAAAAAAGTTACAGGTATAGTTCGCCATAACTGTCATATTCTGATACGTCGAAAGAATTATTTCGTGGTGCATATGCTAGCCTTGCTGGAAACCAATTTTCGAAACGATAGAATTATTTCTAACGTTCGTAAAGGATCGCATGCTATGCTCTCTCGTTCGCACAAGCATAGATTTTTAATGCTTGCTCCTGCTCTTACTCGGTCTGAACCATTTACGCATACGTTCAGCCGTTCTAATGGTACAACTATAGAGCCCCTGCATTTTGCAAAGTAGCATCATATACCGGGTGACTGAAAATTCAATAGCCATAGATTAATGAAAACAAGTTAATCTATGGCAATAGGGTATTTTACTATGAACGAGATAAAATCTGTAAATGTATTTTTGAGATAGCTAAGGCAAAAATCAATCGGAAAATATTCGTTTTCGATCATAAAATAACAAAATACATTATAAAAACCAATACAAAATATTCCGTTTTTTTAATCTGTGCATAAAATAGTCGCCGCTATGTTATGACGTCATCCTGCTATGTAAACATTGAATAGTTTGTCTGATGTTTGTACACTACAATTCCAGGAAACAACATACCAACGATAACTCATTATTAACCATTTATAATAACATTTTTTCAACTTAAATCTCAAACTTACAAACAAAGACACCATCGTGAAAAATATTTACACGCATTGTTTACATAGCCTAGTGACGTCATCCATGACCACAGAGTAAAATAATGACATCCATCGTTTTCGTAAATCACGTGCAAAATTTTGAAACTTTAAAATTAAAATGCATTTTAAAGCACTTAACGATTGAATATTTTTTTTTTGTATTTTTTTAGTGGTTTATTAGACCAACAGAATCTATACTCTATAAAATATAACTTGACCTCTGCGACAGCTGTCAGAAAAATCACGCCTATGAAGTCCTGAATTTCTTAATAGTACAGACAGTACCTGTCAATGTCATACTTTATGGGCATGTTGATTAGTGATGGGTGACGAATGATTGTGACCACAGGGTTTAAGATAGAGTTTTATTTAAAATATCGATAGTTCATACTAATGATTTTTTAAATAAAACTTAAATTATCATTAATTTTATCGTATATTTTAATATCATAACATTATTTACATGTGTAATTAAATTAAACCCAATTATATGTCACATTAGCATCGATATTAGTGAAAAACGTCGATAAATTCTATCGTAACATTATTATTTTCTATTATAATTTATTTAATCAATATCGATACTTGAACTTAAATAATAGTGAGTAAGAATCCAATTTCTTACCTTCAACTACTCATTCGATTTATTTACAACATTGTTTGATAATCGATTTTTTCCACCACTATCCCAACTCTAAAAATGTCAATCTTATATGTCAATGTCACTGTCTCAGAGATCAAGCTATCTTTTATGCAGTATAACTGATATACTTTTCAAAAATGACTGTAATACCCTATAGCTATAGGCCGAATCGTAAGTCGATGGATATTGCGCAGTTTGTAGCTAACTTCACATCCGCCGACTTTTATGATTCGGACTATACTCTAGGATATAGTTGTCCTCGTCGCGATGACTAACTTTTACTATGGGGCCAATTCCAAAATCGCAAAGAAAAAAGTAGCTGTTGCATACATTTCACATTACTTTTCATACGAGTGGAAAACATATACCGGCAAGCGTAGCGTAGGACCTCCGTCATTCACGAAATGGACAGATGACATGAAGGCTGCAGGACGCTGAATGCAAGCCGCTTCCAACTGGTCCTATTGGAGATCCATAATGGAGGCCTGTGTCCAGCAGTGGACGTCATATGGCTGGTGTGGATGGACATACGTTTTGTCGTGGATAGACGAACTTTTTATGACTTTCCTTACACGATTTTTTTATTTTTCCTCATAATTACAATGTTATACTGTATAATATAAGTCTTATTAATAGTCCACTGCAGGACGTAGGCCTACCCACGAAGGGTGATACAAAGTTATACAATGGTGTACAATAGTAGGTACACCTTAAGTTGGTAAGCCGTGGTGGTCTAGTGGTAATGACACCCGCCTTACAATCGTGAGGTCGTGGGTTCAAATCCAGGTCCCGTACCAATGAATTCCTTGGAATTTATGTACGGAATTTCACACCACGGGCTTTTCGGTGAAGGAAAACATCGTGAGGCAACCTGCATACGTCCGTAGAAGAAATTCGATGGCGTATGTGAATCCACCAACCCGCAGTGGGCCAGCGTGGTGGATATGGCCCAATCACCCTTCGTGGGTAGGTTCCCTTCCTAGTATAACTTTGTAATTATAAGGAAAAATAAAAATAGTTTCGTATTGAAACTTATATTTTATAATCTTTAAATCTGAAAAGAAATCAAAAGACCAATTTTGGATTTGGTCCCATAGTGAAATTGCAAAGAATTTTAAGTCACCTAGTATATGTATTATATTCATAATTTTACATCATAGTAATGAAGCTAAAACAAAACGATTGTTAGTAAAGATTTTGTATATAATTGTGTCTGTTATAATTACTCATAATTTAATAATTACCTATCATAGTTATATTTTAACAATTGTTATTTTAATTTAACGAGATTATTATAAATAAAGTACTATTATAGCTCGAGAATTTTTTTTAATATAAAATACGTGCCTGTCCACCTTACCTATACAGGTTTATCCAGAACTGATATACTACGCCGAATGGATGTGATTCAGACGATCATTATGAACAACTTTTACTATGGGTTCAACTCGGAATATGAGGGAAAACATGTGCTGTTTCATACATTTTGTTGATTCCGAGTTGCAATTTTGATAAGAACTGATTTTTGACCGACGAACCACCGGAGGAGGTACACTATATCACTACATAGTATAAAACAAAGTCGCTGTCGCTGTCTGTCCGTCCCTATGCTTAAATCTTCAAAACTACGCAATGGATTTTGAAGCGCTTTTTTAATAGATAAAGTAATTCAAGAGGAAGGTTTATATGTACGATACATGCATAATAGTGTAGAGAAACACTGATGAATTTACAGGTTTCTAATGTGATGTCGTAAATAAACACATTTTTTTGAGCTTACATTGCAAACGCTGACTGAACCCCACGAGATAAATCAAAATAATGTACTACGGTATTGTACACCTTAAAAAGGTCAACAAAAAAGTCCGCGATGGTATATGTCTATCTCTTAAGGATAACACACAATAACCATTTTTTATCCTTTACATTTTACGGGAAAAAAATGGCTTATTTAGGATGTTATTGCAAAACTACCTTAAATACATTGTCCATTCAATATATAACCTCGCACAACTTTTTTCATAGCAGTCCGATTTCAATAGTTATTTTTTATTGGAAAGAAAATACTTCGAAATTGGTCCCATTTAAATTTTATTGGAATCGGCTGAGCCATTTTTGATAAATCAACAATAATGTGAAAAATGTTACATCGATCCGTGCGAAATATTCGCGAATTCTGTACACGGGTGAAGTCGGTCATGCTAATTTTTGCAAAGAATAATCTTGTTAAGTAATTAGAATTTTAGGTTGGCCCCATAGTAAAAGTTGTTCATAATGATGAACTTAACCCTTTTTGGCTTAGTACAGACTGCGCAGATAACCCTGTATTATCATACAACTTTACGAAAAGAAATCTGGTGCATCGGAATTCGGAATCGACAAAACGTATGAGGATTTGTTTCTCGAATTCTTGGTTGATCCCATCGTAAAAGTTGTTCATAATGATGGTCTGAATCCTTCCAGTAGTAGACCAGTTCTGGATAACCCTGTATAACTTACGCTAAATCTTACCTATACCCTCAGACCAAATAAGAAAATCAAGATAGAATGTTATGAACAAACAAGTGAGGCCGGCAAAACTATGCCTCGCCAGTCGCCGTGTAGGTACAGACACAACACGCACATGTCCACGTACAAACAAACTATGCCTCGGCTCGTCAGTCGAACTGGCGGCGCAACACCAACGACGCACTTACACATGTATAAAAAACCGGCCTCACTTGTCTGTTCACGACGTTCCGTCTTGATTTTTAGGGTTCCGTACCTCAAACGAAAAAAACGGAACCATTATAGGATCACTTTATTGTCCGTCTGTCCGTCTGTGTGTATGTCAAGACTCTGCTCGGGAACGCGTAAAGATATCGAGTTGAAATTTAAACTGTATACGTATATCTATGGTCTCTTACAGTTGTGTAAAAGAAAAACTTCTCAGTTATCGTTTAAAAAAGTTAAAGCCGTTTATGTCGTAAAAAAACCGCTTATTTTGCACTCACAATAACCAAAACCTACAAGGTACTTTCCGTTAACATAGAACTATGAAATTTGGCGAGAAGCATTATCTCAAAGTACACATACTTGCGGATTGGCAAGTTGAAGTGGCAATGGGCAGGGCACATAGCGCGGAGAACTGATGACCGATGGGGTCGAAAATTTCTTGAGTGGAGACCACGTACCGGCAAGCGCAGCGTAGGACGTCCACCCACAAGGTGGACGGATGACCTTATTAGGACCGCAGGATCGCGCTGGATGCAAACCGCTATCAACCGGTCTTATTGGAAATCATTAGGGGAGGCCTATGTCCAGCAGTGGACGTTCTATGGCTGATATGATGATGACACATATATTGGAATAAATCTGAAAACTGTACATTTTTATTTAAATCAAAAAATAAGGCCTCAAAATTCACAAAATATGCGTTCAAAATTCTAAGTGAGTAAATCGTATCATGTAAGTAAGGTATCATATAAAAGAACTTCATTAGCACATGCTAAAACAGGTTTTTAATTATTTTAACAACGTGTTTGTACGGAACCCTCGATGTGCGAGCCTGACTCGCACTTGTCCGGTTTTTTTATTTGGTTAGAGCCTATAGGTACCTACTGGCGGCTTGTAGATAAACCGTTACTATGGAAAGTCAACTGGGGGCGCGTCTGTTACCGTGTCTGTGTCAACAGTGGAATAATTCTACTATCAGAGTACCTACAAGTCAAGTATCAAGTTCAAGCGATATCCTAAAGTGCCCGGCGATATCGCAATATAAAGTATAATAAGTAGGTATACCTTTATAGAGTGGCAATAGAAATGGGCCAACCAGGGCCCATTTCTATTGAGCGATTACATTTTCGTTTTCGACCGACGAACCACCGAAGGAGGTATACAATTCGACGCGTAAGTATATTTTTTTTATGTATAACCACGCATAACTTTTTTTATAGTAGTCCGATTTCAATAATTCTTGAAATTGGTCCCATTTAAATTTTATCGAAATCGTCTGAGCCATTTTTGATAAATCAACAATAATGTGAAAATGCGACATCGATCCGTGCATAATATTTGCGTTCTAGCGATGCGCCGCGGCTTCGCACAGGTGTATTATACATAGAAACATTTCTCTTGAATTACTTTATCTATTAAAACAAACTGCATCAAAATCCGTTGCGTAGTTTTAAAGATATAAGCATACATGGGGACAGACAGCGGAAAGCGACTTTGTTTTTTTACTATGTAATGATTCTGTACACGGGTGAAGTCGGTCATGCTAATTTTTGCAAAAAATAATCTTGTTCAGTTTAAAAAAAATCCTCCACCCGCATCAGCCATAGGACAGGGCCCTGGGCTAATACCTACTACTTAGTGATCACCTAGTCATGAATTGAATTCAATGGGTTTGATTAATTTCAGGATTCGTAGGGCTGCAAACGTTACTATCGGTTTCATTTATTAAAATTATAGATTTATTCATTATCGTCTATTTTTGACTTGGACTTGACTTAGCTGGGGGCCCCTGTAATCCACGGGGCCCTGGGCTGAAGCCTAAAAAGTCATATGGTAGATCCGGCCCTGCATAGGATGTCTACTGCTGGACATAGGCCTCCCCTGGATCTCCAATAAGAGCGGTTGAAAGCAGCTTGCATCCAGCGCGATCCTGCAGTCTTAGGGATGATTTTTTAATATCTTAGGTAGGTACTCTGCGCTTACCCAGGTAGCATTTATACGTTATTATGACGTCCGTTTACGGTACTGCTCGACGTAAGAGACGTCATTATCATGACGTCGGTAGTTTCTTCAGATGACGACAATTTGTCACAGCATCATGACGTAAGTTGGAGGACGTTGGAGTGACGCCATATACTGACGTTGGAGTGACGTCATATACTGACGTTGGAGTGACGCCATATACTGACGTTGGAGTGACGCCATATACTGACGTTGGAGTGACGTCATATGCTGACGTTGGAGTGACGCCATATACTGACGTTGGAGTGACGTCATATGCTGACGTTGAAGTGACGCCATATACTGACATTAGAGTGACGTCATATACTGACGTTGGAGTGACGTCATATGCTGACGTTGGAGTGACGCCATATGCTGACGTTGGAGTGACGCCATATACTGACGTTGGAGTGACGTCATATGCTGACGTTGGAGTGACGTCATATGCTGACGTTGTAGTGACGCCATATACTGACATTGGAGTGACGTCATATACTGCATTCATAGAGACGACACTTGGACGTTTATAATAGGGCAGCCACTGACGTTGGAGCGACGTCATTCACTGTATTCATAAGGACGTCACTAGGCCGTACATATTAGAGCAGCCACTGACGTTGGAGCGACGTCATTTACTGTATTCATAAAGATGTCACTAAGCCGCACATATTAGGGCAGCCACTTACGTTGGAGAGACGTCATTTACTGTACTCATAGGGACGTTACTGGGCCGTACATATTAAGGTAGACACTAACGTTGGAGTGACGTCATATACAGTATTCATAGTGACGTTACTGTGAGTCCTGTGTATGACGTCACTACTATGTCGGCGGCTGCCTTTGTATGTATGGCCCAGTCCCTGTGAACTAAGTAAATGACGATACTCCAACGACGATGGCTGCCCTAATATGTACAGCCCAGTCACTTTCCTGTGAACAAAGTAAATGACGAAAATAATTTAGAATTTAGTTTGCGATAGCAGGCATCCTATATTATACACGTACCCTGAACAGACTCTTAGGACTATGGATGAAACCAAACAAAACAATGTAAGTAGCATAATAGATTTATATTCAAGAAGTATATACATACATAGACTGTTATATATAATCAATAATTGTTATGAATCCATAGTCTTAAAATTACAATGTCGATCCCATAGCAATTTTATGACCATGGCACATTTAGATTAACTATTTATTATCTCTTGGAGAAATTACTAATGCACTGTTATCACTAATCAGGTTGGTGTTAACTTGTTTCTGCACCAGCATCGGACTTTTGCTGACACTTGAAATTATTTGATTTGTTTGTGCATTACATTACAATTACTCGATGCGCTGGTTGCGGTCGCAAAGCATTTTAAGTAGGTATCTATTGAGGTCAAATCGCACGAACATCGCCTATCTTTTATAACGGTCTTTAGTACATGAATTTCGTCATTAGTAGCTGAACATACATTTTGAATTTGTAAAATATGTTGGTCTTGCGTATGTAATCTTTTTCTAAGTTCCCGACGAAATTCTTGGAATTCTGATAACAAACCGCCGTCATTCTCCAGCACGGAAACTTCCATTTGACTGCACTTGCTACCCCGTTGGTTATTGACATAATTAGGGCTCGCTATTGTTGGTAACTTCCTATGTTCTGGAGTGCGAACTGGCGTGTCATTCCCAGCACGTTTTCTTTTTGTGCTGTCACACATCGGGCAAATCCATTGGCGCACATAGTCCGTAGAAAAAGACTCGAAATCTCGTCTTTTAATACCGAGACACAATATATGATACACTTTTTCACAGTTTGATAGTGTACACTTCATTATAAGTTCACCGGTAACGTCTTTTTTACAAGCCCGGCAAAACGTAAACATTGCGATCGAACTAAATAGAAATAATTGCTGCGACAAAAAGTAAACACGTCCGCATCGATGCGAGCGCGCGTGCAAATAATATGGTACAATATGGTACGTCCTAATATTGACCCTAAATAGAGGTCAATAAAACGTCCCCTTTGTGGCGAATATGGTACGTCCTGATATTGACCCTAAATGGACGTCAGTAAAACGTCCACCAGAGACGAATATGATACGTCTTAATAATAACCCTGAAGAGACGTCAGTAAATCTTCCACTTTGTGGCGAATTTGGTACGTCCTAATATTGACCCTAAATAGAGGTCAATAAAACGTCCCTTTTGTGGCGAATATGGTACGTCCTGATATTGACCCTAAATGGACGTCAGTAAAACGTCCACCAGAGACGAATATGATACGTCCTAATAATTACCCTGAGTAGACGTCAGTAAATCGTCCACTTTGTGGTGAATATGGTACGTCCTGACTTTGACTCTAAATTGACGTCAGTAAAACGTCCACTTTGTGACGAATATGGTACGTCCTGATATTGACCCTAGATGGACGTCAGTAAAACGTCCAGCAGAGACGAATATGATACGTCCTAATAATGACCCTGAAGAGACGTCAGTAAATCTTCCACTTTGTGGCGAACATGGTACGTCCTAATATTGACCCTAAATAGAGGTCAATAAAACGTCCCCTTTGTGGCGAATATGGTACGTCCTGATATTGACCCTAAATGGACGTCAGTAAAACGTCCACCAGAGACGAATATGATACGTCCTAATAATGACCCTGAATAGACGTCAGTAAATCATCCACTTTGTGGGGAATATGGTACGTTCTAATATTGACCCTAAATAGAGGTCAATAAAACGTCCACTTTGTGGCGAATATGGTACGTCCTGATATTGACCCTAAATGGACGTCAGTAAAACGTCCACCAGAGACGAATATGATACGTCCTAATAATGACCCTGAATAGACGTCAGTAAATCGTCTACTTTGTGGTGAATATGGTACGTCCTGACTTTGACTCTAAATTGACGTCAGTAAAACGTCCACTTTGTGACGAATATGGTACGTCCTGATATTGACCCTAGATGGACGTCAGTAAAACGTACACTTTGTGGCGAATATGGTACGTCCTGATATTGACCCTACATGGACGTCAGTAAAACGTCTACTTTGTGGCAAATATAGTACGTCCTAATATTGACCCTAAATGGACGTCAATAAAACGTCAATTTTATGGTGAATATGAGACGTCGAAATAATGACTTTTAATTGACGTACATTATGACGTCATCGACGACGCATTAACGACCGACCCTATTATGACCTAAGAGTGACGTCGTTTATGCGTCACTGACGTCACTTTGCTACCTGGGTAGTTACCGGTTTCTGATCACGAACCCATCGGTCATCAGTCCTGCTAGCTATGTGCCCTGTCCACAGGCCCACTGCCATTTCAACTTGCCAGGCCGCTGGGCTATCTATGTCGGTAACTATAGGTACATGATTGATATGAACTATAGGGATATGATTCTTCTACGGATTTCCAGGTTTTCTCAGTATGAGTTGGCTCGGACCAAGTGCACTAAGACGACCTCTCGGGCGCTACTAGTATTGTGTTACACCCATGGTCGAGGATAACTCTTCCAAGGTTACACCTAATCGGCATCCGCGTACGCTCGGACGTGTTTTTTAGGTTTACACATTTTTCGCGAATAGTTGCACGGAACGATGTAGCAATTTCACATTATTCTTGATTTATCAAAAATGGCTCAGCCGATTTCGATAAAATTTATATGATAAAAATTTAAACTTCAACAAAATTCCAATAATCTTTTATTAGAACACATAACGTGTTGAAATTGAGTACTTCCTCCGTTTTGTTGGTCAAAAAATAATGCATTAATTATTTTTCGCAAAAATTTAATGACCGACTTATTATATAGTAGACCGGCCGGCAGATATAGTAGCCCTACAAGAAACTTGGTTACTTCCACATGACATACCGTTACTAGGGGAAGTTGACCTTAACTTCGCATACACAGGAGTGTCAGCAGTTGATACAGGAGCGGGGATCTTAAAAGGGAGACCACATGGTGGGGTAGCCATTTTATGGAGAAAAAGTGTATTCCACAATGTAGATATTTTAAAGTGTGAAAACAAGAGAATCGTTGCTATAAATGTTAGCTATGGTAATCGTTCATTTGTGTTGTGTAGTGTCTATATGCCAACTGACTGTCTTGAAAATTTGGCCGACTTTACGAACTGTTTGTGTGACCTGAGAACACTAATTGAAAGTTCCAATTCAGAAGTAGTGATGCTAGGGGACTATAATGCACATCCTGGAGAGCGTTTTGAGGTTGAACTTAGTAATTTTTGCCACGAAAATAAATGGCTTTGTGCAGACCTGGGTAAGATGGAATCACATAATTTTACATTTATAAGCGATGCTCATGGTAGTAAACGATGGTTAGATCATTGTGTCATTACAGAATCAGCTATGCAAACCATCAATAATATCAAAATTATATATGATGTGGTTCCGTCTGACCATTTTCCAATGGAAATAATTTGTAACATAAACCTCATTAGAAGTAAAATAATACCGAATAATTTAAAAATTAACAAAACTATTTGGGGAGACAGAGATTTAGACCATACGAACAAATACTTTGATTATTGTAATGACAAACTGAAAAACATAGATTTTCCAATTGAATTTCAAACATGCTGTGAGCAAAATTGTGATATTGTAGAACATAAGTATATTATCGATAGAATGTATAATAGAATTGTATTTATATTAAGTAGTGCAGCGAAACTAACTAACAAAAAGGTGGGAAATAAGCGAAAAAATAATGTGGTGGGGTGGAACGAATATGTCAAAGAAGCTCATGCGCAAGCTAGGCTTAGTTTTCTGAACTGGATGGAGCATGGTAAGCCCACGAGCGGTGAATCATTTGATAAAATGGTTGAAGATCGAAAGGTCTTTAAATCCAGACTACAATGGGCAATTAAAAATAAAGAGCAAATCAAAATGGATAAAATAGCGACGGAACATAAAAACAAAGACTTTAAAAGTTTTTGGAAGGAAACTGCTAATATGAAAGCTAAGTCTAGTTTGCCGGAGAGAGTCACAGACATACAAGTACTATAGCAGACGGAATATTATTACCTAGTTATATTTATATGTCAAACCATGATCTTTTACCCTTTTCGTACTCAGTTACAACTCAATAGTGGCATCTCATTCTTTCACCTATTGCAACACTGACTCACCCATAAACAAAAGTTAATGCGTGGCATATTTATTCCTCGCCGCCATCTTAGTCGAGACCTAAGAGACGTGCGAGTATTTGGTGTTTATTTAAGAATATTGCTTTTCTGGGACTAAAATACAACACAAAAGTATTCATTTACTATGGTGAAGTGCAGTGCGTATCGATGTGCCAGTGCTTCTTACAATAAAACACCTGGATTGACGTTTCATCTGTAAGTTTTTATGTGTTTTTGTTGTGTACCGGAACTTTTTTGCGTCTTTTCTTAGCTTATTTAAATATTATCGTAACATTTAACAACGTTTTACGTAGGATTATTTATCTGAGTTACTTTTGGTGAGTAGTATTGACCTAAAGGTAAAGAAATAGACAAAATCAGGATGAATTTTGATAGGTAATGATAAATTTTGACAGCCGAGGTACCTGAAGGACGGACTCAGTAACAAAGGCTAAATGTTTGAACTCTGCATTTATATTTTATCGTATTTTAAATGTGAAAACAATCAAGAACGATATAGACTGCCTCAGTGGACCAGTGGTTAGTGACCCTTAGTCCTTTGATTATTTACTTGTCCTGAGTCATGGGTCAAAGAAGTGTGGGTTCAATTCCCACCCAGTTCAAGTAATAATGTGATGAACATTATGTATTTGCTTTTTGTCTGGTTGTTATTATCTATAAAATATATGTATTTATTATAATTATGTATACCTATCTAGTATATCAGTCTCTGGCAGCCATATCACAAGCTTTGTTTAGTTTGGGGTCAGAGACGGTGTAAAAGATGTCTGATGTTTAGCCTGGCTAAATTAGGCAGTAAGATATAATACAGAAAGAATTTCACATTAATATTACTAGCATGGACATTTCCAAATTGATATTTCATGAAAAACTTATCAATTTTTTAAGTAATAATCCTAAATACGGCCCACGCTTTGGTGAGTTTCAATGTGTGTGTATATGCCACTCTGTTTAATACCTAATTTTCGGTCTGCTATAGTACTTGTATGTCTGTGGAGAGAGTAGGTAATGTTACAGGGGATCGAAATATTGCGCAGCTTTTCATGCAACATTTTAAAGTATCTGCATTACCGGTGGCTAGTAATCATTCTAATTTAAGTACAGAAGAGGATAACCACGGAAAAGAAGTGCTCGATTCTAAGGCCGATTGTGACAGTAAATTCGTGCGATTTACTCCTAAGGAGGTTGCGAAAGTGATTAAATACATGAAGAGGGGAAAATCACCAGGGCATGATGGCCTCAGCATAGAACACTTTTTGTACGCTGGATGTCATTTACCTAGGGTTTTAGCAATGTTCTACTCTTTTTGTATGGGTCACTCACACCTTCCACAACAGTTAATGAAAACAATAGTAGTGCCAATTATTAAAAACAAAACAGGAGATATTTCAGACGTAAATAACTACAGGCCAGTCTCACTAGCAACTATAGCAGCCAAAGTGCTTGACAGTTTGATTGATGCTCATCTTGGTAGAGCGTTGCACCTGCATGATGCTCAATTCGGTTTTCAAGCAGGAGTCTCGACGGAGAGTGCCATTTTGAGCTTAAAACACACTGTCAAGTACTACACTGACAGAAACACTAATGTTTACGCATGTTTCTTAGATCTGTCGAAAGCTTTTGACCGTGTTTCATACGACGTATTGTGGGACAAACTTGAGAAGGTCTTACCTCCAGAAATAATTAAAATATTAAAATATTGGTATGCAAATCAGTCAAATTTTGTTAAGTGGTCAACAGGGCAATCAGAAACATATAAGCTGGAATGTGGTGTAAGACAGGGTGGAATTACATCTCCGAGGCTATTCAACTTTTACATGAATCAGCTGATTGGTGAACTCAGTAGTATGCATACAGGATGCTCAATTGATGGTCTTAAAGTCAATAATATTAGCTATGCCGATGATATGGTACTACTGAGTCCATCAATTAGTGGACTAAGGAAACTGGTAAAAACTTGCGAGACATATGCCACGAAACACGGTCTTGTATATAATACTAAGAAAAGTGAAGTAATGGCTTTTACAGCTGGAAACAAAAAACTTGATAATATACCACCAATATGGATGAATGGAAATGCGCTTGGGATTGTTAATCAATTCAAGTACCTAGGTCACATTATTACACATGATCTGAAAGATGACAATGACATTGAGCGGGAGCGTAGAGCGCTGGCGGTTAGGGGTAATATGATCATCCGTAGGTTTGCTAGATGTTCCATAGATGTTAAAATAATACTTTTTAAGGCATTTTGTCAATGTTTTTATACCAGCAACCTATGGGTGAAATATACCCAGAAATCGATAAGTGCTCTACGTGTGCAATATAATAACATCTTTAGGATGTTGTTGGGGCTGCCTCCATACTGTAGTGTATCTGGTATGTTTGCGGATGCCAGAACAGATGGTTTTGCTGCAATCATTCGCAAAAAAATTATCTCCTTACTGAAGAGGGTGAGAAGCAGCCAAAATAGCATTTTAAATAATATCAGCGAGAAATACGATTGTTCAATTCTAAAACATTGGATAAAAACTATAATACCAGGTACAAATAAAGCGTATCAAATTAAGTAAATGTGTCATTAGTCTAGTTAATTTATAATTGTCGATCTCGTTAAAATAAAAACTAAAAAAAATTGATCTCTTTAATGTTTAATAATTACTGTAATTTTAAAAGATGCGATTGTTACCTGTTCATTCATATTAAAATACTTATTTTGTTTCATTTAAGTGCTAAAATTTTGTATAATGTACCTTAGTTTTAAGTTTTATGGCTATGTAACATTGTACTAATTATGGATCTGTGTTATCTGAAATAAAGTTTATATTATTATTATTATTATTCCATTACATTACAACCATATGTACTTACAGAATTCGCGAATATTTCGCACGGATCGATGTAGCATTTTTTACATTTTTGTTGATTTATTAAAATTAAAATGGGTCCAACTAGAAGTATACTCTTTCCATTAAAAAAAGAATTATCGAAATCGCACTACTACGTAAAAAGTTATGCGTGGTTACAAATAACGCGTCGAATTGGGATTGGGAACCTCCTTCGTTTCGTCAGTCAAAAGATAATGCTAAAGACACACCCCCCAAATTATCATCAATTCACTTTTGACCACTGATGTAATATTCGTGTCATAAACTCAAGGCTGCAACTTATCTCTATTGTCATAAAAGTTTTATTTATAACGGCAATGATATTTATGCAGCATAACAAATTAGTGAAATAAAATTATCTACAGAAAATTGTTGTTGTCAAAGAATAGCGATAGTGGCTCTGTATTCAGTCTGCTTTACATAAGTTGGCTGTATTTTATGGTTTGGGTGCTTAAAGATTATTGAGACTATAGGTATTATTCGGCTATTGTAGTAGAGGTAGGTCATGACTAACACTATCATTATTATTCTTGTACTATAAAAAAATAAATACCTACTTATGTTGTGGTTACCCTTTCAAAATATACAGGGTATAAATCTTGCAAAAGAGAATCTTGCTAGAATATATTGTATAATAATAATTCTCATATAATAATAATATATTTATAATCGCAGGGGCGGCTTTGTGGCAAGCCGTCGTCGGTGAGTGGCGACACCGCGAACCCTGATTCCCTGGGGCTAAATGAGACCCCTGACTCCTCTCTTGCCTTGACTGGCCGGTTTGGAGTGGAAACCGCAAGAGCTAAGAACCTAAGCTCCAGGGTGGAAGTGTTAAACGGCATAACGCCGCTAGTAGCTCTTAGTGAACGCGCAGCACACCTCTCGACACTCTAAGCCGTCTACACCAATGTTGCCCCTCCGGCGGCAATATACGGTAGCTATTATGAGGGGCCCATTTAGTAGATGGCAAGTCACCACCCGCCTGAATGTTTGAAATGAGGCATTATTTGGTGGGTGCCGTACCTCATTCCATAATCCAGTTTTGTATAACACCCAGAAGTTCACCACAATAACCCATTATTTTTTCAATTCATTACTCACAATAGGCTCCTTGTACCTTCACCCCTACAACATAGCTAAATGATGTTTAAAAAGGGCCTCTCAGTGTTGGCTTCGGCTCCACTGATGCCCATCAAATAACCGGGCTTGGCCCGAGAGATGTATATTCTCATATCTATGACCATCTTTTACTACGGCACCAATGCTGAAATCGTGAAGAAAGTAGCTGCTTCATACATTTCGTAGAAAGGTCGAAACAGATTTTTTTTCTCAATTTTGGGGTTGTTTTATATAGTGAAAGATGTACTCGTATGTAATGATTTACACCCCCGTAGGATATATTTATCTAGGTATTACGAGAATACCAGGAAATTGCTGACCAGTATCTGACGTGTAATGACGCTACTAAGTTACATAGTAGTGCTGAGGGTTTTTCAAACCACAAACAAAACATCTTGGTTAAGGTAGCTAGTTTTATAGATGACAAACTGGAAAACATACAAGTCACAAGGAAGAACTTTTTTATTTTTTGTGTGTCTTGATCTTGCAATCAGTCTTTAAGACTATAAGCAGATGAGTTCTGTTAATTTTGGCGTTTATGGTGCAGCTCCCAGCGGAGCTAGCCCATTTAAATTATGGATTATTTATTGTTAATCCTGATCAAAAATATCCCGCCGCTTTTTGAGCCGACGTATGGTTTCAGGGATAGTAAGTTGGCCCGCCAGGGGGTTCGGATGATTTTCCAGCCTTGTTTTGTATCTCTCTCCATGAGACTCGTATTTCCTCCTTCACCATGGCCACATCAAGATTGTCGTGGACCTCTGTGATTCTGATGAACCATGGTGCGTTTGATATTTGCTTTAGGATGTAATTTTGTACCCTTTGGAAAAAAGAACTAACCATTGATATAACATATTGACTTTTTTTCGGTTTGTAATGGTGGTTATTTACATATCGACTGTTTACTTATATTAAAAGTAGGTATATATTTAGTATAGTTTAGCAGGCTTTGCTTAGAGGGCTAGAGGCTTACTCTTAAATAAAAATCAAATTCATATAATTTACCTTTATTTAACAACTGTACATGCTTAATACACTTCGAAAAAATGAAATGAGAAATAAATACATCAAGTCAATAATTTAAATGAAATAGCAATACTATCTACTCAAATAATACTTTTCAAAATGTCACAAGTTAATATCATTTAATATTAAAATTTGTACAATTACAGTGTTTTAAGTTTCTTTGATAATAGTTTATAAAAAAAAAACAAAATGTGATTTAGGTATACTAGAAACAGTTGTATTTTGTTAACTTATTACTTTGAATTTATATGTGAATAGACTACAATTTTTTTGTGTACTCGAAAAATCTCTTTAGTACTTATAGATAATTATATTTTGTAATAATTTCATTTAGTTACTTATTATTTACCTGGTATTCCTAAGATCTCATAACAGATACGTATAACAAAAAATACTGAACAACAAATATACAAAAAATATAATTTCAACTATGTTGTAACTATCAAGTCATTTTTGTATAACACCATTTTGCAAAAAGAATAACAAAAGTTATGTCTTACATCTATAAAATGTTTTGTCTAAATTTTATTGCGATTCTTTGCATAAGATTATGGCTAATCTTACTTGAATCTTATTTTAAGTACAATTGGAGTTGTTTTAGCTTGATTAGTTAACATTTCTACAGATCATCTCAAGAGCTTTTGTTTAGCTTTATATTGAATATAAACTTTATTGATGTTGATTCTCAGCTCACAAAAACTAAACCAATTTGGACTTAAAAAATTACAGCTCTTTCTATGGCAATATCTTGCAGATTGCATGATGGGAAATCATCAGCATTTCAGGCACCATCCAAGCCACTGGAGCGGTTGTACCAGAGGCCTGATCCGTTATTTAAAGGAACTGATAGAGGAAGATGTAAACACCTATGTAGGAAGTCAGTGGACAACCTATCACCTCCATACTGAATAAGGATACATCAATGTGAGAGTTGGCAATAGTTTTATATTAGTCACTAGATTGGTTTAGTTAGTGGTATCCGGCAGAATTGACATCGTTGATTGAATCCATTGGCACTACGTAATACAGTCATATCAAAACTTTACACTATTTCATTTTAATTAACAAGGCATAAAAAAGAACACTCAAGAGATGTCAACTAAGTTTGTAGCTTAATTCCTTGCTGCAGACTTCTCCAAGCCTGCTGGGTCCATGATAGGGTCCTGTTTCTTTACAATACCTGATAGCAGGGTCTTAATTTGGGCAATAGCGCGGCCAGGGTTCAGGCCCTTTGGACATGTCCGAGTGCAGTTCATGATTGTGTGGCAACGGTATACGGAGTAGGTATCCTTCAGCTTTGATAGACGTTTTTGGGTCGCATCATCACGGGAATCAATAATCCATCTGTAGGCTTGCATGAGGACCGCTGGGCCAAGGTATTTGTCTCCATTCCACCAGTAAGAAGGACAGCTAGTTGAACAGCAAGCGCAAAGTACGCATTCATACAAACCGTCCAGTTTAGCACGATCTTCGACATCTTGGAGTAGTTGGACCTCCTTACCTTTTACAGCCTCTTTGTCGCGCTGCAGCCATGGCTCGATTGACTGGTACTGACGGTAGAAGTTGGTCAGATCAGGTACTAAGTCTTTCACGACGTACATGTGAGGTAGAGGGTAGATTTTGCTAGGTTTCGACAGATTTGTGTCGATATGGCTAATACAAGCCAGTGTGTTTACTCCGTCGATGTTCATGGCGCAGGAACCACACACTCCCTCACGACAGGAGCGTCGGAACGTCAGAGTGGGATCCATCTCGTTCTTAATCTTCAGCAGAGCGTCGAGAACCATTGGCGCGCAGTCATCGAGATCTACCTCGTAGTTCTGAGTGTAGGGCTTTTTGTCGGGCTCGTCTGGGTTCCATCGGTAAACGGCGAAAGTTTTTACGCGCTTTCCCAATGCCGCTGACGTCGCGAAAGTGCGCAGCTGCCCGAAGGTGCCTGAAGTGAGCCTCAACAGCGGCATTATGTAATGTTGTTAATTACAACGACGAATTATCACTTGTTTACTTCTAGCACTGTAAGAGGATCTCGGCACGTTGATCTGCGTTTATTATTTGCGTTCGAGGCAAATTATTTTTATGTAACAATCGATTCAAAAATACCACGACACTGGTGGAAGATTTTTGAATGAACTATACGAAAAGAACGGAAAAACATTTCACATGACAGATAAAATAATGTAGAGTATGCGCTATATTGTAGGATGCACGTAAAATTAAATTCAACAAAAACATTTCCACGTGAAATATAGCCATGACCACAGTTCGCACTTTCAAAAAGTTGTCAGATCTTATGTAGGGCCAAGTTTCTTACTGTACACGTCTTAACTCTACAAGTCCTTACTCCACAAATTCTACACCATATTCAATATATTCGACTACTTGGCCATTTCGTTACAACAAGAACTAAGTGAACATGAATACATAATAAGGAAGTTTCCCGTTTTCTAGTTTTATTTTTATTAAATTACACCAAGTCTGAAATAAATTATGGTGTTTTTATTTTTCAATTATCTTCAAAAATGACGGAGTTATGAATTTTTAAACATGACCGCACGAAATCAAAAAACCTCGCGACGGATTTACGCGTGTGACGTCATCCGGCTTCAGAGCCGCGCCGTGGGTTAGGCGGGAGTAAGGAAAAAAGGAAATAAAGTGCTTCATTCTATATCGGGTATTTTTCTAAGCCACGAATACGTTCTAGGATATCATTGTACTTATTTTTATGTTATGATCAACATTTACTATGGGACTAACCCCCCAATATAACGAATAAAAAGTCAGCATTCCCATAAATCTTGTTGTGAGTAAATGAACTTTATTTCTAAATGGAACAAGACTTGGCGTGTGTACCTAGTGTACTGCGGTTTTTACATAGTCTGTAACTATTAACTAGTAGCTCTCCAAACAGTAGACCTCGCAAGTATATATTTTCTTGTAATAAGTTCTCAAAAATGTACAACTTTCACAGGTAAATATATTCTTAATCATAAAAATAGTAAGGTTCTTTACTAAGATATTATTGTATATTATGGCCAAATTTTACTATGGGACTAAGTAAGTAAGTTTGTATAGGCCGGGTGGCTAGCCCTGGTGTCAGAGTTTGGGACTGATCCCCTATACAGGGTTAGCTAGCTAGAACTGGTGAAGCGTAGGTAATATATTTTGTTCTAATAAAATACTGTAGATAATTTTTTTCAGGGCTTTTATTTTCTAGTTCCAATAAGTTGTCAAGTGTGTGTCGAGACATGCGTATGTTAGGCTTCCGTAGACGTGACGATGATTATGATGATGATAAAAACCAATTTTTAAGATGGTTGATTACTAAGAAAACGTAATTTAGTATGAATTCTTGGTTGCCTGGAAGAAATCGCTTAATGCGATAAGGCCACCAGTTAGAAACCTATGAATTGTATTGTTTTGTCCCCGTAATTTGTTTTTTTTTTAAATGTAATGTGGTTGTCTAATAAAGTGTTACTGTTTGTTTGTATGAAATATACTTGTGAGGTCGATGACCTCACAAGTATATCGATGATTACGGGGACAAAACAATACAATTTATAGGTTTCTAACTGGTGGCCTTATCGCTTTAAGCGATTTCTTCCAGGCAACCAAGAATTCATACTAAATTACGTTTTCTTAGTAATCAACCATTTTAAAAATTGGTTTTTATCATCATCATAATCATCGTCACGTCTACGGAATCCTATCATACGCATGTCTCGACACGCACTTGACAACTTATTGGAACTAGAAAATAAAAGCCCTGAAAAAAATTATCTAAAGTATTTTATTAGAACAAAATTATTACGCTTCACCCATTCTAGCTAGCTAACCCTGTATAGGGGATCAGTCCCAAACTCTGACACCAGGGCTAGCCACCCGGCCTATACAAACTTACTTACTTAGTCCCATAGTAAAATTTGGCCATAATATACAATAATATCTTAGTAAAGAACCTTACTATTTTTATGATTAAGAATATATTTACCTGTGAAAGTTGTGCATTTTTGAGAACTTATTACAAGAAAATGTATACTTGCGAGGTCTACTGTTTGGAGAGCTACTAGTTAATAGTTACAGACTATGTAAAAACCGCAGTACACTAGGTACAGACGCCAAGTTTTGTTCCATTTAGAAATAAAGTTCATTTACTCACGACAAGATTTATGGGAATGCTGACTTTTTATTCGTTATATTGGGGGGTTAGTCCCATAGTAAATGTTGATCATAACATAAAAATAAGTACAATGATATCCTAGAACGTATTCGTGGCTTAGAAAAATACCCGATATAGAATGAAGCACTTTATTTCCTTTTTTCCTTAGTCCCGCCTAACCCACGGCGCGGCTCTGAAGCCGGATGACGTCACACGCGTAAATCCGTCGCGAGGTTTTTTGATTTCGTGCGGTCATGTTTAGACATCCATAACTCCGTCATTTATTAAGATATTCGAGTATTTTTTTCACTGTATCTAATATATTTCTAACGTCTTTAGATGTACGTAACTATTTTTAGTTTTTATGATAAAGGAAACTTCCTTATTAATTGATCTTCACTTTACGCCCATGTGCAGTTAGCGAAACAGCCAAGCCGCATATATTGAATAAGGTGTAGAGTTTGTGAAGTAAGGACTTGTAGAATTAAGACGTGTAGAGTTAGAAACTTGGCTCTACATAAGATCTGACAACTTTTTGAAAGTGCGAACTGTGATCATGGCTATATTTCACATGGAAATGTTTTTGTTGGATTTCACTTCTTTTTGTACAAGAAGTACTTTTATCGATTTTCAGATTCCTAGCTTCAAAACTTGCTGAAGTTATACTAACTTTTATTCCCCAGTTATAAGGGTTGGGAGTGATTTATTAAAAACCCTGAAATAAGTACGTATTTTAATATTTATAACAAAGAGCCTTCATATCAATTTCTAGACTTCTATCATAAAAATTAGTGGAAGTCTCATACAAGCTTTCATCCCCCAGTATTAGGGGGTTGGGGGGTAAAAGTTGGAAGTTTTAGATTTTTTTCCTCTGTATATGCGTAATAGTCTACCTTCATGTCAAATATCAAGTTTCTACGTCATCTGGAAGTGGGTTAGGTTTTTGATCTATAAGTCAGTGAGTGAGTGAGTTAGTCAGTGAGTGGATGAATGTTTGGTTTTAAACGTTAATATCAATAACAGCTGTTGAAGCAAAATTAACGAAATTTTGTATTCTAGCCTAGCTGAGCAACTTTAATAAATAGACTCAATATCATATAATTATTGAGGTTAAATCGTTTTCGAGTTATGAAGGAGTCAAAAGTGGCTCGAAATGGTTCGTGTATTTTGTCGTGTGTTTCGTGTAGGTATATTATACACGTCGCGTCGCCAGCTCTTTATTTGTCTTGGCTGAACACGCTTCCGCATGTCTAGATATTAGATATTTATTAATGCATGTAGATCAACTATAAAAACTACTCATCTTCATGATAAGTGAAAAGCTTAGTAAAGTCAATCAATTTAATAAAAGGACGTGAGTATATTTTGAGAGATATATTTAAAATTTAAATAAACAAAATTAATAAATAAAATGTTTTTTCATAAAACCTTATTAGGTACTAAAAAACGTACACCCATGGATTTATCATATAAACAGGATTGAGTACTGGCAAAGAAAAACGTGCCGACAAGGATACCACATCAGATGATTGTGTCTCTTTTTCAAGTAGGATGACCAAAACATCTCGATCATCTCGGGATATAATATTTCTTTGGAATGTTACTGCACGCAGGAATCGCAGTTATCTTACCCCTAAATCGTCGTATTTCGTCATCGTCGTCGTTTTAGCAATAGGACGCTACTGCTGGGCATAGGCCTTCCCTAAAGATCTCTATAAAACCAATCCCCATAAAAGCAATGGTCTAGAAATAATATATATACGGAGATAATTCAGTTTCAAGTTTGACAGCTGTCATCGGAAATGTAGATCTCGAAGAGTTATTACACCTTTGTTAAGAAAGCAATTATAGTCTACAATTGATAATGATGGAAATAAACCACTTTTAAGTTTGACAACTGTCATCGGAAATGTAAGTCTCGATGAGTACTTTCACTTCTGTGATGACAGTAATGGTCTGAAATCCATATTTACGGTGTTAAACAAAGTTTAACTTTTATAGATGTAATCTTTAACACATATCACGCAATCCGTGTCAGTACTTAACCACGAAAAACTTGGTCACAAATAGACTTTATCACGAAAATATCTTATCACGTAAAATCTTAATCACGAAAACTTTTCCACGAACAGACTTTGTCACGAAAAATCTTAATAGACTTTATTACAAAAACGTCACAATCATTTTTAGGCTTCCGTAGTAAGCAAGGCATCCATTTTGAAATAAAAAATGGCGGACTCACTTTTTTGAAAAAGTCGTAACGGTTGTAGTTTTCGAGGTTTTTACCTGGGGGTGCCATCTTCATTTCCAAAATGAATTCCAATTTTGAAATATACACCCCCAAATTTTCAAATTGACGACTTTTTCAAAAAAGCAACACCCGCCATATCTTATTCCAAAATAGATGCCATTTTTGAAATCTACACCCCCAAAAACCTATTAAACGACACCCATGATGACTTTTTGCAAAAAGTGACATCCGCCATCTTTAAGTTCAAAATCGATGCCATTTTTGAAATCTACACCCCCAAAAACCTTTTAAACGACACCCATGACGACTTTGTGCAAAAAGTGACATCCGCTATCTTTAAGTTCAAAATGGATGCCATTTTTGAAATCTACACCCTCAAAAACCTATTAAACGACACCCATGACGACTTTTGCAAACAGTGACATCCGCCATCTTTAATTTCAAAATGGATGCCATTTTTGAAATCTACGCCCCAAAAACCTATTAAACGACACCCATGACGACTTTTTGCAAAAAGTGACATCCGCCATCTTTAAGTTCAAAATGGATGCCATTTTTGAAATCTACACCCCCAAAAACCCCGATAATTACACCCATGACGACTTATTCTAAAAAGTGATGTCCGCCATCTTTAATTTAAAATTGGATGCCATTTTTGAAATCTACAACCCAAAAAAATTAAAAACGACACCCACGACTATACACCTAATTGTACACCCAGCATGTCTAAGAAATATGTCCAGCATAGTCACCCTACCACTAGACTTTGATTCTTTGTATAACACCATAGTACGCCATTTGGAATCGACGGTGATACTCTAAGCAAAAATAAAAAATAACCATTAATCATAAAGACGTAGGTATATTCATCCAAATAAATAAAAACTCTGTTTTATTAGCATCTATTTGCAATTTTAACTAAAATCTTATCAAAATACATTGTTATAAAAACTAAGAATTGGTTAAGACAGTCGCGGCTTTACAGATAATAATTCTACCATACATAAGTGTCGTTTCGAAATGGCAATAGTGCGAGCGGGACAACTTCATCACTTTGGGAAGTCTCACTCGGCACAGCGTCTCTCTTATGCCATTTCAAAGGAATATATGTTTTGTTACAACGCATTAAGGTTGAATTTTCCTAAACTAACTTTGAGCCAAATTTCGTCTGTGCGCAGTCCAGATAGTATACAAAGTCCTTGCGTACACCTTATTAAAACAGAATAAATAAATATGACCATTGAAGTGTAAACCTTTCGGTAAAGAATCTGCGTATACTGGAAAGTTCTCATCTATATTCTATGGTTTAGTAATTTTGTTCACTCATTCAGATTCAATTACAATGGCGGGAATAAAAATATTTTGACGGATTGTAAACTAATTTCTACTGTTTTGTTTAATTTGTTTTCTTATTGTGACTATACAAGTATGAAAAACATATCTACGATAAAGTCTTCAAGTGTAGATTCACCAAAAACGCCGGGCGGCATAAGCAGGTCGCTTCTCACTCCTTGTCGAAGAGTTGGTCTCTCCCGTAATTTTAGAAAGAGTGGAGCTTCGCCTTTCCAGTCACCGCTATCTTCCAAAACAGAAGTAAAACAAGAGAAAGTAGAGACCCGAAAGAGAAAAGAATGTTTAGAAGAATCGACACCAGAAAGCGATGACCTTGAAACAAATTCACAACAAAACATTCAGACTCCATCTAGAAAAGTAGAACTACCACGTAGAAAGAAGTCAAAAACTTTACTAGCCTCAATAAATAAGAGCACTGAAGAAAACGTATCATCACAAGAGAAAGTAAGTGAAACAGATAATATCACTGATAGTGCTCCTTGCAAAAGCTCAAATGCAGAAAACTTTCAAAATGAGACTAGTAAAAATGTGCCTTCTAAAGAAACAGATGTTGAAAATACACACAGCGTAACTACAAAAGAAATTATGACTTCTTTACGCTCAAAATCTAAAAGCCGGACTAAAAAAACTACTCCAACTAATTCAATTTCTAAACCTATAAGTGAGGTAGAAAAAGAAAATTTAGTACAGAATGGTACATTTGAAACGGAAGCTAAAGAAAATGAAATAAAAGAAAAGACCAAAGAAAAAAGCCCCAATAACCTAACTAAAGAATGTATAGTGGTAATTCAAAAGAAGATATTCAAGAATCAGCTTAAAGAGGCTAAATCGTCAACAGCTAAAGAGGAGCATAAAACTACATCATCAAAAACTAAAGAAATAGTATCCCAACCAGTGTTTGATTCAGACTCTGATGACGTACCTTTAATCTGTTTAAACAAAGATGCTGACCAATCAACAATACAAGTCATTGATGATGATGATGAAGATTTTGATTCAGTTAAAACTAAACCAAGTAAACTTGTTAAGACTAAGTCTAAACCAAATATGAAATCCCCTGCAAAGAAATCTAAAACTAACTCAAAAATAGTGGAAGTAGAAGTCCACAGAACTCAAGACTCACAATATTCAGATGATGATGATTTCTGTGAGAAAAAGACTATATTAATAAGAAAGAGTTACGATAAAGTGACAAAGCCTCAAAAAGCAAAGTCTACAGGATCTATAACTCAAAAAGATATTGACGACTTAAAAGCTAGGATCGAAACAAAGAAGAAAATGCTTCTAGCGAGAGCTATGACGGAAGACACAAAGGAATTGCGAGATTTGATAAAGAAATGGCAGAAAGGGTGTCAGGATGCTCTCATGGAGTTAATGGATCTAATGAAATCTAAGTTTCAGGATAAACAGAATATGGATTACTCAGAGATACTCCGAAGTTTAAAAATACCATCGTCTTTAGTGGGTTATGATTCGGATAACGATTGCTTCCTTACCCCTGAGGATGAAAGTATCATTTTGGCTAAAGTTTGATTGATTTGTTAATAGGCTCAATTATGAAGGCGTCATCGTAATTATAGTAGCTACTTAGAATATTTCTGTTTCTTTTCCACTTTAGATATTCGATAGAACACTTTTTATGTTTCTATTAAATTTATGATGGCACCTTCATAATTGGGCCTAATGTGTGCATTAAAGTTTAATTTGTTATAATCCGTTTTTTTATTTTTATGTTTAGTTTTGCACTTATAGTGTCAACTATTGAAGCTTACAGGACTGAGCATTTTTCTTTATTAAGTGTATCAATGTATGCTTAATGGAAATCTACTCAGAAGTCCTAAGTCCAGCAGTGGATGTCCTACAGCTGATGATGATGAATAAATATAAAAGCTTTAAGATAAATCAACCTTGTAATCAAGGTATAGGCCGAATCATACAAGCCGGCAGATGTGAAGTGAGCTATAAACTGCACAATATCCAATTCTATCTAAAGCTCACATAAAGCTGTACATTGAATGGATAATGCTTATAGCTAACTTCACAATCCCCAACTTGTGTGATTTGACAATGTATAATATATTTTGACTGGTTGTCGATAGATGAGCAAATAATCCACAACTTAATTAAAACTAATTTATTGCAGGCTATAACATTTAAACTATAACAACATAAAAAGTCTAGAATCTATGCGAACGGATAGGATTTTCTGGATCAAACAGTTTTGGGTCCTTCAAAAACTGTTTATCTTTGTATGTGTAAGGCATGTATGCACAGTTCTGCGCTTTAGTGATTTCTGCTTCAACCAAGCTCTGTTTCTCTTTACAAAGGCCGGTGATGTGACGACCGTATATTCTGCCTGTGTATGGGCTCTGGAATTGTGACAGGAGTCTGTAGTTCTTGTAGTCAGGGGTTATGTTTAACTTGCACAGTATACATTGTTTTTTCTCCTTTTTGTACGGGTTTTTTATCTCGACTGGGGCGTCGTCTGCAATGCTAGCTGCTTCAGTGCTGGCGAATCTTGTAGACGCAGCTATAACCCTGTGTGTTGTGGTAACTGTAAGATAAATATTAGTTACTCAACAGGATCATTAAACGAAGGTCTATTGATGATAACTAAGTAGTTCCTTGCTCTTACAGATTTGGCGCAGGAGATACGTTTTTATCAATGCCATGTTGTGATGTTATTCTTTGTAATTTTTGTTTAAAATTGTAGTTTAAATCAAGTTAAATCAACATAACCTCAATTGAGTTCTATAATCTAAGGTTCGAATGACATATTGAGTATATTGACATTGACACCGCTTGAGTTAAATCTGACAGTTGATTTTTTTTTGGCTACTCAAGTTTTAATTTTAAAATCCTAATGTTTCTATCAGCGCGCTAGATTCAAATTTTTAATTGAACTGCTGAACCATTCATTCAAAATTAGTTTCACGACCATTCATAGGCGATCTAGTATAAACACCAAAGTATTGATGCATGATGCACCTATGTCTTATAGGAACTCAACCTTTTGGCAAATTCTATTGTAGGATCACGGGCAACAAACGCAATTCTCCGGGCCTGCCCGGGTAGCACAGCAAGGGGAGAAAATCATTTTATCCACTTTTAATGTCAGCTGTCACTGTCAATCCATACTTTATTTCCTCTTCGGGGGGATATAATGGTGGAAAGACTATTAGTCCCTCTGCCATGCTTCCTGTGCTGGAGGCATTAATGGTACTAGTCACATACTCACTTTAAGTACTTGAGGCATGCTGAGTTTATTTTGTTTAAAATATTAGCAGGAGTTTATCATTTAGCTTGGATTCAAGTAAAATAATTTTGAATTTTTTATAATTAATTTTATTAGAAAGGATAATTATTTCAAATCAAATCATACAAAAACTATAACAGAATCGAATTCCATATTATACTTAATTAATCAAACATACAATTAGAATAAATGCAGTTCTTGACTTACCTTTGTAATTTTACATTTATTTCATAATTTTACAATAATACAGGGTTATCCAGAACTACTGTACTAAGCCGAAAGGGGTTGGTTCCGACCACTATTATGAACAACTTTTACAATAGGGTCAACCCAAAATTCAAGAAAAAAAACAGCTGTTTCAAACATTTTGTGGCTTCCGAGTTGCAACTTTGTATGGAACAGCTGATTCTGGGTTGAACTGAACCCATAGTAAAAGTATTCCACAATGATGGTCTGAATCACCTTCTTTTGGCTTAATACAGGGCAAGCAGATAACCCTGTATATAAGTATATGTACAGAAACAAGCCTTGTACAATACATTAGATATTTAATCTTAGAAATTGCATAGAAACCAATACTTAAAATTATATGTGTGTGCAAACCCTGAGGGTATACCACCATCATCAAAACATAAGTAGGTATTACTTTGAATAGAAATGCACAATTAGGGCAGGTGCCCCGGTTGTGGCCATCTTAGTATCATTTGTGGTTACTTTAAATTTTAACAATTAATTAGACAATAATATAATGTTCAAATAATATTGAAAAAAATATTATATTTTGAGATTCACACAAACAAGATTTATGTTGGTGCATTGTTTATAATTACTATTTATGCAATAATTTTGACACCAAAATGGTCACAACTGGGTCAGTGGCCACAACCGGGGCACCTGCTATATATTACAGTTAACAACCTAAACTTAATCTAATAGGCCGTCTGCACAACAAAAAGAATCTTTTCTGTATGAAAATATTAAATAAACAATGCAAAAATGAATATAATAGGTATACTAAATGTCAAAAATAAATTTACAATATATATATGCGACTTAAGGTGGATTCACTGAGTCGCAAGAGAAAATCAAATATTTTTGGATTTTTTAGCATTTAGAGATAATTGTAAGTTCACTAATACTCATTTAGCGGTCATGAATAGATAGTTTTAACGAGGTATATACATCTAGAAACCAGAATAATGGCCTGTTTATGCATAAGAGTCCACTAACTGAAAATTAAGGTGAAAATCAGTTAATGCACTTTCGTGTATAAACTGACCACTAATTTGGCTTTCAAGATATGTAACTCGTAAATGCTTCCTATTTATGGTTGTTAAATGAGTGTTCGTTAATTTAAAATCAGTAGTTTATCTGTAAATGTAAAAAAAAACCGGACAAGTGCGAGTCAGGCTCGCACATCGAGGGTTCCGTACAAACACGTTGTTAAATAATTATAAACTAAAACAGGTTTAAAATTATTTAACAACGTAATAATAATTGCATGACGTGCAATTGAAGTTCTTTTAAATGATATTTCACTCACTTTGAATTCGTTCGAGTCAGGAAATGTATTTATATATTTGCAATCAAACCACATCTCCGGAACGCATAGACACCTCGTACATCGACGGAGAAAGTTAATACCGCGGGCTAACTTGACGCCAGCGCCATCTAGTTTCGATATGAGTAAATACTGAGATTTAAACTGTTGCTTTAAGAATTGATTTTATAACTTATTTGATTTGATTGCTATTAAGTTTGATGTTTTTTATATTTATACAATTATACATTTACATATAAATTTATATTTGAACATACTTTTAGCTTAGACAGAATTTTGAACCAATTTTTTGTGAATTTTGAGGGCCTATTTTTGTGATATTAATAAAAATGTACAGTTTTCAGATTTATTCCTATATGTGTACTCTGAGACAATGCTTCTCGCCAAATTTCATAGTTATATGTCAACGGGAAGTACCCTGTAGGTTTTGATTTTTGTGAGTGCAATATATGCGGTTTTTTACGACATAAACAGCTCTAACTTTTTTATACGGCAACTGAGAAGCTTTTCTTTTACACAACTGCAAGAATTCATAGGTTTACGTATATAGTTTAAATTTCAACTCGATATCTTTACGCGTTCCCGAGATAAAGAGTCTTGACATACACACAGACAGACAGACGGACAACAAAGTGATCCTATGAGGGTTCCGTTTTTTCCGTTTGAGGTACGGAACCCTAAAAAAAACAAAAATATTTGAATATGTGGTGTAGACCTAAGGTATAGACAAATGCCTAGCCTCACTATAAAAATAATGCATTTTACACATAGCAACACACAAATATACATATGCTAATTTTATTTTAACAGCTCATGTCAAACATCAGCATTTGCTAATCTAAATAATCCTTAGTATTTATATTTAGTTAACTCATTCAATGACTTATAGTTTTTGGTTTTAAATTGATGATCTCATCAACATACATTATTGTACAGAAATAGGATGGTCATGTTTAACAAATGGAACATGATTTTTACAACCTATTGTGCTATTCATGTAGCAATAGCAGGATAGCTTAAGTTATAAAATTATAGTTCAGGGAAAAACATAGCCAGCTAATACAGGGTTATTTGCTTATCCTGTACTAAGCCAAAAGGGGGTGATGAAGACTATCTATTACGAACAACTTTTACAGTGGGTCAACCCAAAATTCGAGAAAAAAATCAGCTGTTCCATACAAAACTGCAGCTTGGAATCGACAAAATATATGAACAGCTAATTTTTTTTTTCGAATTCTGTGTTGGTTCCATAGTAAAAGTTTGTAATGATTGTCTGAATCACCTCCTTTCTGCTTAGTACATCAGTTCTGGATAGCCCTGTATTTATTATGTTGTCTTATTAAACGCATTGAACATAGCATTATCCTCCATTCCATGAACCATTCTTTTTCTGGACACTAGTTTTTATTTACAAAAAAAAAATACAATGCACAATATTTTTATCTACTAATGGAGCCTAACTAAATGCATCATATTACATTGTAGCTAACTTATCATTATCCTAACTTTTTACCCTAAGACAGATAGGAAGTACATACTTGTATGCAGCAATTTTCTGCATAGATATATTGGGTCATCAGTCACTGCAATGGTATTTATACAGTATGGCAACTTCGGCCCTGACCTAAAAGAAATCCTTGCAGCCCCACGTGGCCACACAGTACGTAACACGATCTAGAGCTGGGCAGCCCTATCAGACGGGCGTCTGGTAGGTAAATCGCACGCTTGCTGATTACAAACCCACACGTCTGGGACTGTTGGTGTACTGGGTATATACAGAACTCCAAGGTGCATAGGTATGATTTGCGTTCTGACTGTTTGTTTGAAGACAGAATACTTTATAAATACTACTACCATACCTCAGTCCACTTGTGGGTAGACATATGTTACAATATGCAACCTACACAATTAACAAATTTACTAGTCTCAAATAAGTACCACAGTTTAGACAATGCTGTGGATTATTACCAGTGGAATGATTTAGTGAGCAATCATGTTTTAAATATAATTTTTAGTTTTTTGAGACAATGTTCATATAGTAAGTAAGATCCTACCGATAATGAGAGAACGAGAATGTAACGAGATGTAAAAAGTATTAGTGGTGCTTGTTTTAAGTTATTACCGAGTTAATTTATTCACCAGCTTCATATGAAAATATCTAAATACACTGTGTTCATACATACCTAATCCGTCTATGTAATTTACCAAATAATTCTTTGAGCATAATCAAAATCATGCCAGTAAACTTCCTTATTGAAAAATACATAAAACACCGCTGCATTAATCCCCAAGTAGTACAAAAACTCAAATATTACTAAAGCCATAGGTGGACGTACAAACCGCAATCTTAAAATTATGTATGGCAGCAAGAAATATCTGACTTCTATCATCTTCTGAAGCCCTAGTACCAGAAACAAGCTTATACAATATGGAAGCAAGAATGATATACAATTTTGACTCTTAAGATTATCATATAGACTGAAAAGCAAAAATATGTAGATAGGTATTGTAGCATATATAGCGAAATCATATTTGCCATACCATCTGTTCCAAATATAGAAAGTAAAATGTCTATTATCGGCAAGTAAATATGGGTGGACTACGGTGTTGAAATGTACAATGACAGCTATGATCAAACTTAGAAGTATAACATTCAACTTATTGTTCAAAATTAGCCGTAAAGTTGAAGGCAGCTTAGCAAGTACGTATGGTAATCCGAACACTCCATAAAATATCAAAAAGTACAGTAGTTGAGGCAGATGTAATGTCGCTTCATGTGCTGTTTTGTCACCCAGAACTATAGATCCATTTACACAAACAAATACACCAAAAGTTATTAACAATATACTGTGTGTTATTAGCACTAGCCAATCTTGTAGAGATAAGAACTTGAAAAATGTAATGAAAAACGTTCTGAAATGATATCTAACAGCCGTGTATACATCAGCCATACCGTAATAACGTTTCAACTTAGAGTTATCTATATCTCGGGCTATCAAAGAGTTCTTACTGAGCTCCAAATTCGTAATATACTTGTTACCAAAAACTCGTGAGCTTTTGAGGAGAAGATCTAGCGCTTTATGACCAACTACCATCGCTATCCATGCTACATTTGTCTGCCTCATTAAAATGCTCAGAAATCCAAACAAAAGAATAGGTGTTTTATACTTACTAGTGAAACATAACCTTGAAAATATCAGTAGCATTGTCAGAGACAGTGTATCGGTGTAATAAACATGTGAAAAGAAATACAGCGGAGGTAGTAATGCTAGATTTAGCGCTTGAATCACATTCTTGATCTGTCTTGTTTCTATGAAGTATACAAATCTTAGTATAGCTCCGAACAGAATTAAATTAATGCAGGAAGCAACTAGATTTACAAAACGGAGATTGTACGTATTACACCCGAAATATGAGCCCAAGGCAGCAGCAGATACGAGATATAAACCTGGTAAAGTGGTTATTTTCGGGTTCCATTGTGTGTAGTTTCCTGAACAGTACGCTTTGCCCTGCGGTATGTGGAATAACTCGTCGATTACTATCTTGATGGTGTCGTATACATTGTCGAAGATGTATTTTGACGCTCCGAAGTACGTAGCGACGGTGATGAGCAGGAGTAGGTAATACCGTTGAGAACTGTTCATTTTGGAGCCTGGAATAGAAATTGTAACATTAAAAAGCAGCAAATTGGCTATTTCATGACTCTTATAAGGGAATACAACGCAATTTCTTTGTACTTAGTTCTGGCTAGGATAGAAGGCAAGCTAACGAAGGCTTCTATCAACATTATATACTAAGGTGGCCTCACAGAAATCTGTGGGTGGCCTATAAATGGTGAACCAAAATACAACTTACGTTTAGTGCTGGAAGCCACATTAAATTTCTGAATAACTTAGTTTTCAGGGTAAAAATTGCAAATTAGACCAAATTGCCGGCAAGCAAGTGATGGCGCCACGACATTTTTGACAGTTTGTTTTTTAATTTTCATTATTTTGACAGGATAATGAATGAACAACAAACAACTGAGCCATAGACAATTTGCACAGCCTGAACAACAATTACGTTCCATTACACATGCGTTACCACGAAATTATACTATAACTTGGTGTGCATTACATCCTTTTCCTTTTAAAACTTAAAAATTATAACGCCTTGATTTCATTGTTAGCAAAACACAAAGTCGGTGCTCAGAATGTCTGTGCTCAGTATGCCTCAGAATAATGAAAAACAGGTTAAGTGTAACATTTTATGTTATGGACTACGGTAATTAGTTTATAGTGGCCTTGCAGTTTCTTGAGTAAAGGTGACGATCACATTCCAACATGATTCCTGACGAGAATAGACCAAACAAATAAAACCGTTGTGTGAATGACTTTACCTATATAAAAAGCACAACTCATACCTACTCAATGAAACGACTGGCACATGGGTTGATAGATTTAGGAAGTAATTTAACTACCTAAAGCCAAATCGAAGAGATTGATATGTCAGTCCATGCACCATGACTCCAATTGGGAAATGCCTTTGTCCTATAATAAAAAATCAAAAGCTACGTAGGTATAAGAAAAAGAGCGTATAATAGGTCAAATCAAACTTAATGGCATCTCTGCACTCTAGGTGAGTCGTTGCGCAGGGGGGCTGAGGAGCGGGGATTTTCGCAGTTTGTAGCTAACTTCAGACACTAAAGTTTGATTTGACCAGATACCTATCTGTGGATAGCCTACTGATGGCAAAATTAACAGGTAAAAACGCCAACAACGATCACATTAAGCGTTCGTTTTGAGAATGTGTGAGCAAAAGTGGCATTTTTAACTGTTTTCGTTCACCGTTCGGATAGCTTAACAACAGTTTAAAATGCCATCGTGAACTGCCACTTTTGACCCACCTGCGGAGGTGGTTTCTTAGTAATAAGTGTCATCTCAGTGTACATTCATTATCCCATTGAAAACAATGCATTATCCAGATAGGTACCTATCAGTCGCGGCTGTCAGTCGCGTCCGTCAGCCGCGTTCGATAGTATGTTGCCACCTTAATTTTGCAAATGCCAAAAACGCCATCGAGCCCAAACCGAACGCGCCTATAATGACTGATATCATTTAAATTGTCGATCCTAATTTCCATACGAATTACCTACCTAATAAAAATGAAGGCCGCCATATGAAATGTAAGCACGTCATGCCCTAAGACAATATTATTTACAATACAAGTTATACAGGGTTATCTGCTTACCCATATTGAGCCGAAAGGGGAGTGATTAAGACCATTATTACTAACAACTTTTCTATGGGGCCAACTTAAAAAAAAAAAAAAAACAGCTGTTCCATAAAAAATTGCATTCGGGCGGCGGCTCGGAATCGACAAAATGTATGAACCAGGTTATATTTTTTCTTAATACATTAGTCCTGGATAATCCTGTTTAAAATGCCTAGTCACTAACTAACTGTAAAATGTCAGGCGTTATCGGATCATTGTGTTATTCAAAACTAGCGACCCGCCCCGGCTTCACTCTATCTATTAAAAAATCCGATGCGTAGTTTTCAAGAATATGTAGATATAAGCATAGGGATAGACAGACAGTGAAGCGACTTTGTTTTATACTATGTAGTGATGATAAATTCGCTTTAATTCATAGCTCGCTATTATAATAGGGTCATGTTCCTTTAGGTACTGTATCTGTATTTTTTATTAGTCCATAGAATGAAGGATGATAGGGCCATATCCACCACGCTGGCCCAGTGCAGGTTGGTGGATTCACATACGCCATCGAATTTCTTCTACGGACACATGCAGGTTGCCTCACGATATTTTCCTTCACCGAAAAGCCAGTGGTGTCAAATTCCGTGCATACCTACATTCCAAATTACCTACTATCATTGTACCTACAACTCATTGTAGGTACTGGGCCGAGATTTGAACCCACAACCTCACAATTGTAAGGCAGGCAACACCACCATTAGACTACCACGGCACAGTAAATACATAACAGTAGGTTATCTAAGGCTGCCCCCCGAGTTATTAGCCTACTCTTGCGTTGATCCCCAGGGATGTGTCACTTTTACTTTTAGTTAATATTTTATAACAAGCAACACTTGATCTAAATTTATGCAATAAAAAGCATATTATGATTGAATATTCTACCAATTTATAAATTTAGTAAAAATAAAAAGCCACACATAAGACAATAGAAAAAAAAATCAATAGTAATTTGCAATATTAATTATTGTGAAATTGCCCTTATTACACTATACGCGACAAATACGTTTACCTAAACGATGTTTCGTACTCAATCTTTTGTTTTATAGTAAAACAAGACTTCTTAAAATAAACTTTAGCTCTAAACATAGTATTCAGGAAGTAAATTTGGGAATACATTTATATGGAAAAATGCTACTCGGCTACGTTCTTAATAAAGCAAATAAACTGTGAAATAAACAATACAATACCACATTTTCTAATAAGATTTAAGTATAAGTAGGTACTTACATTTCTGGTTCAGTAGGAACTATGAATAATGATAAGTCCGGGTTTGCGAAATCGTTATTGAGGCACCCGAAAACACTACAATATTTTTCCCCCATTTTGAAGTCATGATACTCGTAATAATTAATATTATGGTAAGTGGCCGGCGAGAGTTGACGAACGCGAGCGGTCATGTAACGTACGCACGTGCTCACAGTCGCGCTGCACAGCCCGTACTGCCGCCAGCTTATTGCCACTTATATTATGCTAGCGTGTGCGTGAAATCGCGTGCCGACACGGCGCGCGGCGCGCACGCACACATTCAAACCGAGAGCGGTACGTTAGTATGAAGATATTTTACTGTATGTTATACTGTGACCACGGTGCGCAAGTAAATACGGAAAATATTTTCTATTAAAATAGGTATTCTTTGCTCGTTGTTAACCACTAACCACAAATTAACGCGTAAAGTTGTAAAGTATTGACAACGTTGTAAAATCTTGAAATATTGTGTTTTTAGTTATAACAGGTATTTTAGTGATTTATATTTGTTTTTGTACCTTTACTTGGCTTATTGCATGTCAAAGATAGGATATGGCGATCTATATTTTTGTTATTTTGTACTATCTATTCTGTAAAGTAACCCAAATACGCAGTAAATAAATGACTATGACTATAATAGGTTAGGTAAGCCGTAGTGGTCTAGAGGTAGTGACATACCCGCCTTACAATCGTGAGGTCGTGGGTTCGAATCCCCGGTCACGTACCAATGAGTTCTTTGGAATTTATGTACGGAATTTCACACCACAGGCTTTTTGGTGAAGGAAAACATCGTGAGGCAACCTGTCCGTAGAAGAAATTCGATGGCGTATGTGAATCCACCAACCCGCACTGGGCCCGCGTGGTGGATATGGCTCAATCACCCTTCGTGGGTAGGCCTACGTTCTGCAGTGGACTACTAAAAAGGCTGGTGCAGTACAGTGTAGTATTATTAATTATATCTTCTTTGCCCAGGGCAAGCATTTTTGTGATAGGTACTTGCTTTGTGTTTGGATGTGATTATCTATATAATTATGTATTTTAAAAAATATGTTTACGTAGTAGGTATATCAACCAGTCTCTGGCAGTTATATACCTTATATCACAAGTTAGTTTGGGGTCAGAGACCGTTATCTTTGTTCCGTTCTGGCCCTTACGACTGCGACTGTTTCGTTTTGTTTGAACGCGATATTTTTTCCCAATCGTTCACCCATTTACAATTGAGTGCTACTATGTATCGGATGACGCGTTAAATTGTACCTCCCAGTCGTATAGAGAGAGGCACTTCAGAGGGCTTCGGGCGGTTCGAAAACTTTGACTTCAGTCTGACGACATACTTACCTAATAAAAAACAACTACAAGATTATTTTTTGCAAAAATTAGCATGACCGACTTCACCCGTATACAGAATTCGCGAATATTTCACACGGATCGATGTAGCATTTTTCACATTATTGTTGATTTATCAAAAATGGCTCAGCCGATTTCGATAAAATTTAAATGGAATCAATTTCGAAGTATATTCTTTCCAATAAAAAAAGAATTATTGAAATCGGACTACTACGAAAAAAGTTACGCTTGGTTATATAAAAAAAAATATATACGCTTCGAATTGTATACCCCCTCCGGTGGTTCGTCGGTCAAAAATCGTTGGAACGCGCTGGTTTCAGGCCTTTTCCATCTGGCCTTTTTAGAAATTCATAGTTGGGCCTATGTCCATCAGTGACGTCCTACGCCTGATGGACGGATGGAGTGAAAGCCAGGGCTGCCGATGACGATGTAAAGCCAACATCGTAGGCCTAGTTACCGCGTTGCGATAGATTACGGACATGTTTGCGTTGCAACAGCGGACGGTTGCACCACCACCGTATGGGCACTTGGGCAGCGATGCCACCTCCCTGCTCCAATACTCGCCGCCACTTACAGCTAAATGTTATTGACTGGTTTCATTCAACAGACTATAAACTTACACTCGGTCATTGATGGTAAGGACTTTCTTTTAAACAATAACTGTTCTACAGATTTATAATCTGCATGTAACATCGACGTAATTTTTTACAGTACATATTGTTGATTTTTCAAAAACGATGACTACAGACGAATTGAGAACCGTTTTGAAGTCGATAAAAAATTTGAAATATGGCTCAATAAACATGCTTTTTTATACTTATGAAGATTTCCGTATAATTAAAATGAATGCATAATTATACAGGGATATTCCTAATCAATTAGCATCCTTTAAGGGGCTTATTCTGTACATCATCGGGTGAACGATATTTTTCTATGTAACAACATTTTTATTTCGAGCTTTGACAAAAGTCGCGGAAGAAAATTTGTTACTTGTGATGTACAGAATAAGCCCCTAAAAGGATGCTAATTGATTAGGAATAACCCTGTATAATTGAAATAACTACGAAACGTATTTCAGTAGATAAGTCTATATTTCATACTTATAATTATCAAGTAATTATAATTAAAAATGAATAATTTTGGAACCCATAAAGGTTTTTAATCCGTTGTCGTCGTCGTCGTTTTAGCCATTAGAAGTCCACTGCTGGACATAGGCCTAGATAGATAGATCTCCAATAAGACCTGTTAGAAGCGGCTTGCATCCAGCGCGATCCTGCGGTCTTGATGAGGTCATCCGTCCACCTTGTGGGTGGACGTCCTACGCTGCGCTTGCCGGTACGTGGTCTCCACTAGAGAATTTTTCGACCTCATCGGTCATCAGTCCTCCGCGCCATGTGCGCTGCCCACTGCCATTTCAACTTGCCAATCCGTTGGGCTATGTCGGTAACATTGGTTCTTGTACAGCCCCCCTACCGCCTAACGTCACATAGGCGGTGCCAAATGACTAAAATGAAGTCATAAACGATTGCTATTGCTTTAGGCGGTAGGGGGGCAGATCTCCTCATTCCGGATTCGATCTCGCAGAGATACTCCGAGTATAGGCCTCTCCATAGCTCGTTGTGCTACTTGGAGCTTACTAAGCATCCAATGGAGGTTGCCTCACGATGTTTTCCTTCACCGAATAGCCGGTGGTGTGAAATTCCGTACTCAAGTTCCAAAGAACTCATTGGTACGGGACTGGAATTTGAACTCACGACCTTACAAATGATAGGTGAGTGTTACTACCACTTAACCACTGGTTTTTGTTTACGATCGGTATTGCAACAGCAGAGTTGCACCACAGTATGAGCAGCTATGCAACGACGCTGCACTACTATTGGTGTATTTCCAGTCTACAACTAAATAACAAGAATATCACAAAAACTTTCTTTTTGTGATAAACATTTCAAAAATTGACGCGTTCGCAGGATTTGAACCTGCATTACTCTGGGCCAGATGCTTTGTCCAATTAAGCTAGAACCGCTGTCTGCGAAGACGTCGAATTAGTGAAAGTATTTATCATTTTATACACCTAGTGTGTGAAACACGATAAAAAAAAAACATTTCAACATAAAAAAAAAAGTTTTTTATACAAGCTTTTACTGAACAAGTACTCGCTAAGACGAATCAAACGAGCCGAAACTCGATGGGGTAGCGTCGTTTCATTACCGATTTCCTGTGACCACCTTCCAGCTTCATCATCAGACCCTAGTTACCATTCAATGACAAACTACTCGTCAAGACGATTCAAATGAGCCCAAACTCGATGAGGTTGTGTCGTTTCATTGCGAAGATCTTTTGGCCACCTTCCAGCTCCATCATCAGATCAGCACCATGTCATCATAATATTGCATTGTCACGCGATTTATACACTTATGCAAAATTACAGCTCAATCGGTAACCTAGAAGTGGGTCTTTAATTTGCTAGATTTTATAACAGACGTCGGATAGGTGACACTATATAATTAAAGCTTGATTAATTTTACATTAAATATAGTGGTCTCTCACTATGGGCTTTATTAGTAAGCTCCATATAGGTAGTAAGCCGTGATGGTCAAGAGGTAGTGACACCCGCCTTACAATCGTGAAGTCGTGGGTTCGAATCCCCGGTCCCGTACCAATGAGTTCTTTGGAATTTATGTACGGAATTTCACACCACAGGCTTTTCGGTGAAGGAAAACATCGTGAGGCAACCTGCAATACGTCCGTAAAAAAAATTCGATGGCGTATGTGAAATTGTGAATCCACCAACCCGCACTGGGCCCGCGTGGTGGATATGGCCCAATCACCCTTTGTGGGTAGGCCTACGTCCTGCAATGGACTACTAAAAAAAAGGCTGGTACAGTACAGTACAGTATATAGGTAGTATACGAGCTATGGAGAGGGTTATGCTCGGAGTCTTTCTGCGGGATCGAATCAGAAATTACGAGATCCGTAGAAGAACCAAAGCTACCGACATAGCTCAGCGGGTTTCCTAATTGATATAGCAGTGAGCAGGGTACATAGTTCGAAGAACGAATGGCCGATGGGGCCGTAAAGTTCTCGAATGGCCACGGATCAGCAAGCGCAGCGTAGGACGTTTCCCGACAAGGTGGACAGACGATATAATAAAAATCGCAGGATCGTGCTGGATGCAGGCTCCTTCAATTATAATTTAGGGGAGGCCTATGTCCAGCAGTAGGCTTCCTTCGACTGATGGATGGAATGTAATAAAGAAGAAAGCCAAAAAGAGGTCATGAAGACCATCGTTACGAACAACTTTTACTGTAAAAAAAAATTAGCTGTTCCATACATTTAATTACATTTGGTCGATTCCGAGTTGCAATTTTGTAAGGAACAGCTGTTTTTTTCTCCAGTTTTGAGTTTGTCCCGTGGTAAAAGTTGTTTGTAATGATAGTCTTAATGGTAAGAAGGTAACCCTGTAAAGGAAAATCTACTTTTAAAGTACAATACTTTACAAAATAAGTAGGTATGTAACAATGAGATAGCTGCGGCTCTAACACAAGGTCGCTAAGTTCATTTAACTTCCCTAAACTATAGAAAAAGGGTCAAGTTCGTACCAAAATTATTTTTATACGGAAGTAAACAAGCCTTTAAACAAATATTTAACTAACATGACCGTGAGATTGTTTTTATTGTCAAATATTACGAATGCGCGCATTCAATATTAGTAAGAATAAGGTAGGTAGGCCCGTGCCGTATGGCAGCCCCTCGGCAAAAAAACCGGACAAGTACGAGTCAGGCTCGCACATCGAGGGTTCCGTACAAACACGTTGTTAAAATAATTAAAAACCTGTTTTAGCATGTGCTAATGAAGTTCTTTTATATGATACCTTACATGATACGATTTACTCACTTTGAATTTTGATCCCATATTTTGTGAATTTATTTTTTTGTGATTTAAATAAAAATGTACAGTTTTCAGATTTATTCCTATATGTGTACTCTGAGACAATGGTTCTCGCCTAATTTCATAGTTCTATGTCAACGGGAAGTACCCTGTAGGTTTTGATTTTTGTGAGTGAGAAATATGCGGTTTTTTACGACATAAACGGCTCTAACTTTTTCAAACGATAACTTTGAAGGAAGGGAAGTTTTTCTTTTACACAACTATAAGAAATCATAGATATACGTATACAGTTTAAATTTCAACTCCATATCTTTACGCGTTCTCGAGATAAAGAGTCTTGACATACACACAGACGGACAGACGGACAACAAAGTGATCCTATAAGGGTTCCGTTTTTTTCGTTTGAGGTACGGAACCCTAATAATGACGTTTGTTGTATGGGAGCCCCCTAAAATATTTATATTATTGTGGTGAATTAAACTAATAAGTCCATTTTCATGTGTATTTGGTCACTTTGCCAGGGTGGCGGATGGAAGACAATAAGACACTCGAGTCTTTCTCTCAATGTATAATGAGTCATTTATTAAGGAATAACAACAGCTTATATACTAAATCATATCTATGAGGTATTCGCTATCTATATCACGTAAAACATCTAACTCACGTTCTGGTAAATTGTGCTACATCTAATACATTCCAATAAGCTGCAACAGTACTTCCCCCTTGGAAGAAAAAAATATATACTCACAAATAATTATTACCTAAAAATAGTCGAACCAAAATTACAAAAATCCTAACATTCATGTTGCAGCGACCTTGATGACTTTATAGTTTGTTTGCATCAGCTAAAACTGAACCTACTGGCTTAGTCAGCTCCGTAAGGCACGTATCTACATTCACTGATGAACTTGACATAACTCTATTAATACATTATAAAAATTCCGCATAGTTACACATTATTCTTCAACTCGCTTGAATTCCTTTGATCACGTAAATCGATTCGCAGTATGACGCTACTCGAAATGTGATGACAAAGCTCTAACTAAGCAAATACGAGTACATACTACCTACTAGTGATCTAATTACCTACTAAAATACAGTTTGTAAACAATCTAAATATAACGATATAAATTACATGCCTATAGTTAAAAAAATATTTTACACAATTCGCACAAAAAATACTATCACTTTATCTATGGACTTGGACTTCGATAATTTGGCATTACACAATTTCCATCTAATTTCACGTTCCCATATTACCGTTTTCACTGATTTTATCCTGAGTTTGCACAAAAGACTAAAACAATGTTGTCACAACACACTTTTTCCGTAATCTCTGAACGTTTCTATATCTTCTTGCGCTCGCAGCTTCAATCATATTTCCCATTATCACATTTTCTCCATATATCACTGACCAGTCGTTTGGCAATGGAAACGAGTCTGGGCAAATCCTCCAGTACTACGCAATTTTCCGCCACCTTCGATTTGTCCTCGTGCGGTGGTGCCAACTTCAAAAAAATACTTGCAGATCCAACCTGTATTATCGGCGGCAGCATTGGCATCTCAAGTTCCTGTGGTCCTATATTCGGCTGCTGGCGACTGCTGATTCAATTTCATCAATTCACTCGTAAACAAAATACCAAGGGTTATTCGCGTTTCATTGCTGCTACAGAACCCTGGATTTGACGTTCACTCACATGTAACTTCAAAAATTGCGTGACAAACTGCTTCTCGTCAACCATGTGATTTGTGCTGTTGTCTGTACATCTTACTTGCTGAATTATGCTTATTTGCCATTTCTCTGTTTTGCAAAGTTGAGTTGTCCACAAAATTTCTTCAAATTCTCGAAATAAGCTTCCATAGATTTCTCTTCCTGTTGCGTTGACCAGATGTCGATGGTCGCCGTTGTGGTGTGGGGGTGCAGGTCTGACGTCATCCAGCGGATTTATCGTCAACCCCCAGATCTTCTTGCGTGTTCACTACATTGCGCGACGTTCGGGTAGGGGGTCACCACTTTGCCGGTATGGCAGTGGGGCCCCCACTGATACTGCACTCGGGGTCACCAATTTGCCAGGGTGGCGGATGGAAGACAATAAGACACTCGAGTCTTTCTCTCAATGTATAATGAGTCATTTATTAAGGAATAACAACAGCTTATATACTAAATCATATCTATGAGGTATTCGCTATCTATATCACGTAAAACATCTAACTCACGTTCTGGTAAATTGTGCTACATCTAATACATTCCAATAAGCTGCAACAGTCACCATAAAATATTTATATGTCGAATCCATAAAAGGATCCGCATCAGTTATGGTGATTCAATGTGGTAATTATTTTATACCATCTGACCCAACAATACTTCAGTGTGGCGTGGCGTGGGTTAAGCGGGCGAGGAGATTAATTACGACGTCACAAACAATCAGTTTATTTCACAGAAGATTACGTATGATTACAATTATAGAGAAAACTTTAAGCGAAGGACATGGCGTTCCGCAGCATAACTCACGCTGTGACGGTTCGTTCTCATAATATTATATTCTCAAAATATTACATTCACAAAACATTACATTCGCAAAATACTATATTCTCAAAATATTACTTGTACAATGAAACAGAAAATAAGTAAACAAAAAATGTCTTTATTTTATTGAAATGGACGAAAAAATAAAAATCAATTAACTTTTTATAGCTCCGATAAATCTTGCAAGCATTCTCCAATCGATATTTCACTGTTTAAACATTTTGAAATTATTTTATCAGCTTGATCCGATTTTTCAATATCTTGTTGCTGCCGTTTTTTTTGTTTGCAATGGAGTTTACTCCTTTTCATTTTAATTGTTTGTAATTCTGCTTCTTTTTTAATTTTTGATATAAAAAGTAATAACTTCGGTTTTTTAATGACGATCGAGTTTATTATTCTGTGCCAGCCTTCTAGTGCATTATTTGTCCGAATTTTTTCATTATGGCAACTAAATATTTCGCCGGTTATTAAATTAATCCATTGTTTCGTGAAGTACTCTTGAAATTTTGAAGATAATTCATTATTAGGAGCTTTTTCACATATTGATAAATAGGCCTCTGGAATACAATTCGGTGGGAGTAATGGCAGCATTGTACAAAGTGCATTGCAAACCCAGATTTATTTTTCTTAAAAAAATTATACCTGTAACCGTCGTGCAGCAACACATTTTTTCTTTTTTAAATATAAAACACTCGGTGCTTCGTCTACTCCGTTCGACATTGTGATTGATAACACAACAATAAATTTGCAATAAAATATTTAATTACAGGAAAAATATGTAATGACACATAAGTACTCGCCAAGATATGTCATCAAGGAAAAAGTATCATCACTAATGAGTTTAGTGCAAAGAGTTTAATTATATATTAAAGTGTTTGGTAATAATGTGGTAAAAGTTGGATCACGGGGGACAACGAAGGATTTAATTGTCGTGCAATATGTAATATAAAGTAATAATGTTTATCTTCCGTTTTATGGAAAATACTTTTGTACTTCATATTACAAAAGATAATATTTTGAGAATATAATATTTTGCGAATGTAATGTTTTGTTAATGTAATATTTTGAGAATATAATATTATGAGAACGCAACTCTCAAGTGACATCTGTCAAGTCATCATCGCATTTTCCCGCCCATCGGCCGATCATGCGATATCGCTCGAAGGTTTCGAGCGATATCGCAAAAAAACCTTGGAAAACAATCAGCAGCGTTTGTTACCAGCGTTACCCCAGGAATGTTGCCACTACCATTCCTAGTCCTTCGAAATTATACTAAGTGGCACTATTTAAAAATAAACTTAAAGCTATGGTCCCGTTATATATGTTTCTTAAAATAATTACCTATCACAGTTCGTGTTGACTAAAAATATGTGCTTTCGCCACGAGTCGCAAATCGAGAATAATCTCACTTAAAGATTAATATTTTTACATCTCTTCAGTTTCTTTTCTCGTTTCCTGATTGGCTGTTTTAAAACTACGCCGGAAGCAGTTCTTATTGGTTAAAATGCGGCTAAAACAGAGAAATGTTACCCTTACAAGTTAAGAAAAGGTGACGTCCACAAGTGGTATATTATTCAGAGAAAAATCGAACCAAGATGATTTATACATCATTTGAAAGCTTGTTTTATGGGCTTCCCAAAAATATTTAATTTAGATTTTTTCACCCCTCCATTTTTTTTTAAATGTGGAAAATAAATTGTATGAAAAATAACAATACAGCTTATTACTTATTCTAGTTTAGCAACGATAAAGTGCTTCTATCGTTATTTTACTTGCATTCGTTGCTGATTCTTACACATTTATCACTTAATTTGCTAAAATTAAAATTGATAACCTACCAGTGTGACCAGTTAGTAGGTACAACGTGACAAAAAAACACTTTAAAAGTGTGTCTAACTGGTCAAAATGCTTTTATTTAACAATTTGGAGGTTACTTAATCAGGGTTGCAAGAGATAAACTTCCTATTGAGCCAAATATATTTATTTATCCTAATAAATTCAAAATTAATTTTAAAAAAATTGGAGGGCTCTTTTTTGTTTTTAACTGTTGTTATAGACTCAGAAAAATATGAACTTTCTCGAAATGTAACGAGTGTTGTGGTTCGAATTTTTGATTATTATTATACCAGCCTCCATACATTTTGTGGACATGTCCTTTTATTCGACATATATATTTAAAAACCAGATCAAAATTTGATGCAACGATTGAAAATCATGACATTATTATGTGCCATCCTGAATCACCTGAATGACGACATCCGCCGGGCTTTCTGACATCAATTCTATTCAATCAACAAATACACATCCGTCCACCTTGCGGATGGACGTCCTACGCTGCGCTTGCCGGTACGTGGTCTTCACTTGAGAAATTTTCGACCCCATCGGTCATCAGTCCTCAGCGCTGTTCGAACAAGGTTGGCGGGCGGGTGTGCGCCGGCGTCTCGTCTCTCTGGCACCCGCTAACGTCTATATTTTGGCGTTTGCGCAGCTCTCTGCGGCTAACTTCCCATCTTTCAATTTGTGTGGCGCTCAGTATACAGAATGTTTTAATAAACTATGGACATAATCTAGGATAATTATCATTGTTCTTATCATTATGACAAAGTTGTACAAAGGATACTTAAATCCTGAGATCGCAAAAATCCCCTGCTCCACTTTTGATAAAATACATGGTTATCTGCTTTCCCTGTACTAAGTACTCGGTATCGGCAAAATGTATGAAAAAGCTGATTTTTTTCTCGAATTCCGAGTTGGCCCCATTGTAAAAGTTGTTCATTATGATGGCCTGATGCCCCTCGGTTCGACTTGGTGTACCAGTTCTGGATAATCCTGTATATGGAACAGCTGATTCTTTTCAGCGATTGGTAAAAATGGTATATTTAAATATAGTGAAAGTGGGTCAAAACGATGAGTAAAATAACAATTATACTGTGATTATCACAGCTGAGAAACAGAGGGGTAGTGTTGTTGATCGAGAAAATTTATTTATTTGTTTATAGGCGCGCAGTGTATATGTACTGATATGCCTATATCAAGCAGAGTCGAATTAAATTAGTAGGTATTTATCTGACAAAGAAATGTTTTCCTTCTTTATCCAAAGGTCCAGTTTATTCTTAAATGTGTTTATAGTTCTTGCTGAGATGACATCCTCAGGCAACCTATTCCGATTGTAGACAACTATATTGCATAGTATGTGGTGTCCAGTGTTGGTTTGTGATGGTGTAGGCTGCAAGAGAAACTTATGGCGTCTGCTATCCCGCATATTTTCCTTCAAGGTATACATGTCGTGAATATCCGGAAGATTATAGAAGCCATTGAGAATCTTGAAGGTCTCAATAAGGTCTCAACGCAATTGTCGCGCCAGGGTCGTGAGACGAAGAGCTTTTAATCTATCTTCATAGGTTTTGCGGCGCAGAGCATATGGAATCCTGGTGGCTTTTTTTTGTGCACTTTCAAGCAAATCAATATCTTTCTTAAAGTAAGGACTCCACATCTGGAACCCATACTCTAGCAGAGGCATTATATAGGTTTTGTAAACCTTAATAAAACATCTATTGTTACTGTCTGAAAGGACTTGCGTATGACATAAATAAATGAGTTAGCCCGTTTGACTATCATATATACTCGTATATATGCTCATCCCATTTCAAATCTGTAGTAATGATGACTCCCAAATCCTTCTGTTGGTATACAGATAGTTGATTGAATCAGGTCTACAGATGCTAAGGCAACTCCATAAAGCGTGTATGTCGCTCTAGGGTTGATTCTACCAAGATGTAACACACTACATTTGGTTGTATTCAATTTTATAATCCAGTCCCTGGTCCAGTTCTGAATGAGGTCTAGATCTTTTTGAAGTTCTCCAGACTTTATCAATGCATTAGCGAAAAACTTCCCGTCATCTGCGAAAAAAGCTGACTGACATTCTATGAGCTCTATCAGATCCGTTATGAAAATGCTAAACAGCTGAGGAGCGGACACAGAACCTTGGGGGACACCGCTGGAAAAAAAGAGATGCATTGATTTAATATGGCACAAGTTAGAAAGAGAAATGAACAATATCTCAATTCGGTGGCTGTTGTCGGATTTTTAGACAAGGAACGTCAAATCCCAATACTTATTTAAATACTTATTTAACAATGTTGACAGCAGCTTGGAAGTTATTCCATACATTTTTGTGATTTAGAACTGCCTCAAGTGACAACGGCTTTATTCATCTGTTATTTACAGATACTTATCTCTGCTGATTATACATACTGCAATATAAAATTATGTCATGTCATGTCTGACGTCAAGTGAGACACCTCAACACCTGTCAAAGCAAATTTTCATTAAACAGTTCAATATTAAGTAGGTATTCCATACACCTTTCTGTTGTTTAATGAATAAATAAAATAAAGTATCTATAAATATTTTTCGCAAAAATCGCAACACCGACTTCCACCGTGTAGGTACATAATTCAAATAGTTGCGCACAAATCGATGTGACATCCATTTGGGTACATTATTGTTGATTTATCAAAAACGGCTCAGCTGATTTCGATAAAATTTAAATAGGTGGTCCTCGGATGTATACCTTGGATATCGATGAACATAAAAAAATAGATACCTACATACAGACGAATAGTACTTCCTCCTTTTGGAAGTCGGTAAAATTGGCACGACACCAGACTTGTGAGATATTATTATATATCCCGAGGCACCATGCTCTTAACGACATAATACGTAGCACTGTCGCGGCCACGCACCTGAGTCGCACCATCCGTACTCCTGCGGCAGCGGCTGAGGACGCCGCCAATAAAAAGAGGTTGAAGTACGCGGCAATGGTGGCCAGCTATTATTTCGTGCACGCTGTCGTGGAGACCATGGGTAGCTGGGGCGCTGAGGCCAAAATGTTAACTTGTGAGATAAGGCGCAGGATTCGGGAAAGAGGAGGTGACTCCCGTTCTACCTCGTTTCTGGTGCAAAGAATGTCCATCGCCATCCAACGCGGTAATGCAGCAAGCGTTATGGGCACCTTTGCTCCAGGAACGATGAGGGGTTATTTGATTATTTTTTAAGTAGGTGTATATATTTTATTTTCTGTTATTGTTTTTATTCATAAACTTTACTCTGTAAGCCTTGTATATATATGTAAATAAAAGTAACCTAGGTACGTGAATAAATGATCATTTTTTTTTTAAATTTTTTTTTTAATTTTAATATAATGACAATACTACATTACTACTACATAGAAAGCAATTGGATCATCCACAGACCCTTGAAGGTCTAAAGATAATCCAAGTGCTCAAGCCCACTGCCAGTTGGCAGCGTGCCCAGCATGCTGGCAGCATTGCCACGCTGAATGGCAATGCTTATACGTTGAGCCAAATAAACACCAGCATTTTGGTCACGCGTTGCGTCCACCAGACGCTCAGAAAGACTTTTGAAAACGAGATGAGCTCCCGGCCCCCACGGACCCAAAGTCTCAACTCCAAATGGCTCAAATATGTAACCACTGCCGAGGTTAGCATATTTGCGCCGCTTGTGCTGCTCAGCCGAATTGGCCGCCGCTCCAGCCCTACTCTGAGTCTCAGGAAGATGTGACGGTGCCAAAGTATCGACGCAAGTTGCGTCCCATACTAAGGGCCGTCCACACTTCCATGGGACCAGCGTCATGCCGTCAGGTCTTTTGCCATCACCACGCGCCAACCCACTCGGTTCGAGTACGGCTGCGATATTGGCGGTGACAAAAGCCCTGCGTATGACATCGTTAAGGCTGGCGTGGCGTCCAATCCGACCAGCGCTTCTTGAGCAAGAGAGACCGTGGTGACCGAGCTGGTCAACTGCAGTACCACACTGACAGCGATGGGCTTCACAACACCTTGCACCCAAGCGTAAGCTGACAGCTAGACGAAATGCAGTTGGGTCTAAAAGGTTACCAGTATTGAAAGAGGGCAATGCTTGCAACCAAAGACCGGACTCCCTGTAAATGATCATTATATTAATTATCTACCTGATGCAAATTACTTCACGTGTATCAATTCCTATGGAATTATGTACAGAAATGTACTCAGATATATTGTGCTATAGATATACAGGGTTACAGGGTAAGTCGACCTATTCCCGTTAAGATGTTGATGAAATACACTATCCTAAATTAAAGAAAAAACAGATATTTGAAATTGGTATTTATAAAATTCCCAACTTTCGGCTATCAGCTCAGATATTTTGAAATGTGTAAGTCGTATTATTATTTTTATTGGTTTTTACATGTAAAATAATGTTTTATGACCTCACTACCCAATATTGTCCGTAAAATTAACCTTTTATATGTATTTGAATTCAAATATCTCGAAAACTGTAAGATTTTGGATATGGTGTTTCATAGTCAAATCAGCCAGTAACGTAGTAAACTACACACGCTTAACGCAACTTAACGGGAATAGGTCGACTTAGCCTGTAACCCTGTATATCTCTAAGTATACATTAGGAGCTAAATATGTGATGCCCTTGCCCAATAACCCAAAGTTACCTAATCCAAAGCTTTCTCCTCACTAGTCCTCCTGACATTTACTACGTCTTCCCAAATACTGTAACACAGTAATATTGATGGAATAGCTCAATATTAACCAACCATGTGAAGACGCGTTCAAGAACGCGGAAATACTTCACCATCTACAACTTTTACTTGCGATGGGTTATACAGTACTCCACAGAATATGACTATAGTTGCCTAAGTGGTTGTCTGGATGGTGTAAGTAAACAAGAAGTGAGTTCGCGCCCACAACCGGCATAGCCACTGACCGCATACAACGTGGCTATCTGACTCGTCTCTAAAAAAAGAAAACTTTTTTCTACTAAGAAGGTTTTAGTGACGGTGGAAGGCGCGATTCCGCGCCCTTTGTAGTGCCAGTGACATTAAAAATAAAAAGTGTGTGACAGTGACTTCTTTTGACGTTACCCACGGATATTAAAACTATTTGGTAAGTTTCAAATTAAGTTGTAGACGATAAAGTAATAGAAGGAAAGTAGCCAATAAAATAGACAAAGATTATGCAAGTTGTGAGTAATCAAATTTTATATAAGTTGCTGTTATGAAATACGAAGAAAAGGGGTAAATTGAAAGCGCATTTCTTCTAGCAGTGAAAAGTAAAAGTTTTTAGTCATTGTAATGACGAAAATGTCATCGTTTTGACGTTTTAGTGTTAACGTACGTTGAAGAAATCAAGGTTGTAAGGAGAAAGTGACCCAGCTCGCTGTCTGTGTGCGATGACTCGGTGGGTCTTTACAGTGTGCGACTGAGTTCCGGATGCGAACACCTTACTCTATCACGACTGTTAAATCAGTAATAAAAAACCGAGCAATAATATACCTACAGATAAAATACAGAGATAGTGTCGTGCCAAAAAAAAGGAAAAATCCATAAAATATTTTTCCCGTCTAAGATAAACAGTTCGAAATTCGAATCTATCGAGTCGTGACATCGAACTTTGAATCGTATTTCGAAAGAAAGACGTTCTATATTCACGTGATATAGCAACTCATTACAAAATACTCATCATCATATTTATTGTTCAACATTTTTCGCATAATTTAATGGTAAAGGAAGACAATCGTCGTATAAGACGTCGTTAGCGATGAGCTAATGATTGAGTCAAATATTTGCAATATTTGCTAACATCGCCTAGGTACATACTCGTTCTTTGTACGTAACTCATCTAAGCATTGCTGTTGGCCAAGTCTATGTATGTACAAGTAAGTAGGTAAATACAGGGTTATCTCTACACGACGGACATATTCTAAGATATCAACTACTCGAAATTTTGACCAATTTTTAGAAATATACTTTGAAGTCGCGAAATTAAAATAACTGAATTTGTCTAGCCGAATATTATCGAAATCGTCTGATAAATAGCGCGACAGCAAAGAATCTGGCATAACGGGATCAGCCTACGTAGGTACTACTAGTTCGAAAAATTCATTAAAATATGGTTGCATAGAGTAAAACAAAACAATTGAATATGTACTTGATTTTAATGGAATTACATATTTTTTAATTTGATTTTTGTTCAAGGCCGCCATCATGGTGACGTATTTTGCAAAATGGTAAAACCGCCTTCCATCGTGTATGAAATTAAAATATTTCGCTCGTATTGTTTACATTCATGTTTACTCGATTTCTGTTAAATTTAAATGGGACCACCTCGGGAGTAAAGGTACCCTTTAAAATTATAATTATTTTTTGCAAAAAATAGTATGACCGACTTCACTCGTGTACAGAATCATTACATAGTACAAAACAAATTCGCTTTCCGTTGTCTGTCCCCATGTATGCTTATATCTTTAAAACTACGCAACGGATTTTGATGCAGTTTGTTTTAATAGATAGAGTAATTCAAGAGAAATGTTGGGGCGCATAGCAACACAAATATTATGCACGGATCGATGTAGCATTTTTCACACTATTGTCGAGATTCGTTGAAAAAATCGACTTGTGGAGGAAAACATCTGGAGAGGCGTAAGCTTAATCGCCGCTTAAGACGGAGACCTTTGCTTTCGGCTCAGTCAATTATTGCAATAAAAATGCTTAGGACAGATAACTCTTACAATATTTTTGGTTTTATTGTACCTGATATACTCAGAGTAAATAAAAAATCCAGAGGGAACGTCATTGAACAGTCAAGTGAAGCCGGTTTTTTATACATGTGTGAGTGCGTCGCTGTTGCGCCGCCTAGTTTGACTGACAAGCTAAGGCGTAGTTTCATAGTAACCTGGATTTTTTTATTTGCTCTGAGCTGATATATATTAGTCATAGTCATAGTCATTTATTGATAACACCACTGTTACAAGTCAAATACCATTAGCAATAATCTATTTCAAAACATACAAAACACTTCATATACATCGTATATGTATTCGTATTACAAGGTACGTTGCTTATTAACAGGGTAGGTATGGTCTGTAGTTTTAATATTTATTGTTTATAAGTAGATTGTCTGTTTTGGTTTGCTTTAAGTACCTATGTTATTAGGCTAAGCTTTGGCAAATAAAGATATATTAATTCAGTTGAAAAGTCCCGTGCCACGTTTTTGCCAAAAAATATGTTAGTCGCAAAAAATAACACTCAAATTATTTTTGTTGTAAGTAAATATATGTTGATACTTTTTTATTTATGCAAGTTATTGTTTCATTCGTCTAGAGGAAATTCTTAAGCTGAAGCATGAAAAAATTAATTCGCTTTGGTGTAGTAGTTTTTAAAGCAGCTATTAATATGAAAAGTTTGGCTGTCACCTAATTTTAAACATAGAAAAGAATATTTAAATAACGTCTAGAAAAGTAACAAAATTTAAATAATGTCTGTCCCTATAGTTTTAATAACTGTTGCTTTATTTTTGTTTTGTATCATAGGTACCTAGACTAAAATTTGTCTAATATAAACGATATATTGAAATAATCGATGGATCTTAGGCCATGATTTTATACTGTACCTGGATAATAGGATTTCGCTATTTTTTAACGACATCTCATAGTTTTGGTAGCAATATATTTTTGCATTAGGTACCTTTGATAAACGCAGTTTAATTCTCTTTTATTTCGATCAATTACTACATACAATGCTTTGGTATAAATTGTGCTATATTTATTTTAAGAACTGCGACATTATCTGCTAAGCTTTAAATTGGGGTTCGAATATTGCTAAAATAGCAGACTTTTGCCTAATCTAGTCGCACTGTTGAGTGTATAATATATAAATAAGGAAGTATTGTACCTACAACGGCGATTTAATTTTCCAAAAAATTACATCAAGTCATTTGCATTTTATTAAACTGTTCAGTATGAACATCTGTTCAAACAATACTAAGTACTTATCTACATTAAATAATTGACACAAGAATCGAATAGATTATCACTTTTTAGTTTTTAAGGTTCCGTACAGAAAGGGTAAAAATAGGATCCATAATTACTAAGACTTTGTGGTCCGTCGTTCCGTCTGTCGCGTGTGTGAGAATTTGCTATCGCACTATTTATCAATATTATTTAGCAACTATTTAGGGAAGCCGTGATGGTCTAGTGGTAGTGACACCCGCCTTACAATCTTGAGGTCGTGGGTTGAAATCCCGGTCTCGTACCAATGAGTTCTTTGGAATTTATGTACGCAATTTAACACCGCTGGCTTTTCGGTGAAGGAAAACATCGTGAGGTAACCTGCATATGTCAATAGAAGAAATTCGATAGCGTATGTGGATCCATCAACCCGCACTGGGCCAGCGTGGTGGATATGGCCCAAATATTCTTCGTGGGTAGGCCTACGTCCTGCAGTGGACTATTAAAAAAGGCTGATACAGTACAAATATTTAGCAATTAAACCAAAAAAATATTTGGGAGAATGAACCAAATCTATTAAGAGCGAGTCGAGATATAGATGTGTCGCTAGATCTATACAAGTAGCGGCTCATAAGTTTAGCGCTGAGGGTAGTGTGGAGAGCATGGCTGCGCATAGTGACCGCTATACTAAACCGATGCGCAGCCATCTCCTCCACACTTCGCTCAGCGCTAAACTTACTTGCCGCTACCTGTACTAGTTAGTGCTAAGGGTAGATACAAAAGCGTGTAGGTATGTAGGTAAACGCGTAAAAGGAAACCACATAATAACAATTTAAGTAGAAAGACGCCTCACTACCACCTCTACACTGTCGATTTTCCTGCGACAGGTACGTACGAAGCAGTTTGACTCAACATTTCTGATTCGTACCGCTAGGGAATGGAACAGTCTTCTTGCTTTCCTGTTTCCTAAGCTAAATCTATTCTCAAGACCAGGAGCCCTATTTTTGAACTTCACACGGCTTGGTCGTATACGGAACTTGTATGAAGCATTCGCAACTTCCGTAGACAATATAGAGTGTTTTCATACAATCTGTCAAAAATCCACATACATTCCCAGTCGTGCAAAGTTCAAAAATGAGTCCCCAGGGGACCTAATTTTGAACTTCGCACGGCTTGGTCGTATACGGAACTTGTATGGAGCACTCGCAACTTTCATAGACTATAAAGAGTGTTTTCATACAATCTGTCAAACGTACGTTTCGAGATGGATTCGAGGCGTTCGAAGTTGAAACATATGGCCCTTTTTTTTTTTTTTTTGTTGACGGGGGGGAAATCTTTAACAGATACCCGGTTATATTGGGGTGCAACCGGGTTATGTGGACTTTTCCACTAAAACCCCCTCGGTGGCCTCCCTCTGTGCTTATCAAAGGGAACTGGGATCTCCGTGGGAACGCACCAGTGCCCTCCGGCATGGATCTTCACACTCCGTAAGCTTGGAATAATAAATGTAGCTTTCCTGTGTACAGCGGTGCTGGCCACACAGCGCCGTTGTCTTCCCAGAGCTCGTTTGGATGGATAGTTTGGTCCCCAAATACAACCTTCGTCGAGCTCTTAGGGCCCCTTTTAGTCGGCTCTATACATATGGCCCTAGGGGACCTAATTTTGAACTTCGAACGTCTCGGATACGGAACTTTGACATATTGTATGAAACCACTCTATATTGTCTATGGAAGTTGTGAGTGATCCATACAAGTTCCGCATACACCAAGCCGCGCGAATTTGAATAATCATGCCCCTGAGTGAAATAGTACGTATCTTCTAAGTCTGCGTGCTTCATCTTTGACCATAACGTCGCTTACCATCAGGCGACTTGTCGGTCAAACGCGGACTTATTCACGTTAAAAAATAAATAGAAGCGTGTATTAGTAGAGGTAATTTCCCTATTAGTTCTGACCTGCATACTCCGCGGAGTTTTTATGCAATTACTGCACTATTGTAATACAATAATAGGTCGCGGCCTGCATTGTTCACAGTAATTGCACTTCTTTCATGAGCATTAACATCAGGCGTGCTGTGGTCAAACAGGTCTTTTAAAGGGGGGAATAAAAGGGCAGGGGTAGAATACGTATGATGACTGGGTAATAAAATCACTACTTTAATTAGTCCGTCAGTTAGATTATGAAAAAATATCGGACGCGTATTTTTTCTTTTGTCGATCAAACAAAAAATGACAAAGATAATCCTTGTCAAAGATTAAAAGTGGGGGTCGTGACGTCACTTACGTCTATAAGTGTGTAAGGCACTCGTGACGTCACGCAGAACTTTGATGGGCTATGTTTTCACCAATTTTTGTTTAATTGGCAAAATAAAAAATACATGTAGGTTTAATATTTTTTGATGGTGTATCTGACGGAATAATTTTATTTTTTTAGTCTTCGTGCCTGTTAATTACCTGTCTAATACAGGAAAACCATCCGAACCCCCTGGCGGGTCAACTCACTATCCCTGAAACCATACGTCGACTCAAAAAGCGGCGGGATATTTTTGATAAGAATTAACAATAGTCCATAAAATAAATAGGCTAGCTCCGCTGGGAGCTGCACTATAATCGCCAAAAAGAACGCAACTCATCTGTTTATATTATAGACTGATTGCAAGATCAAAACACAAAAAAAAATACATGTATTACAGGTGGCACCACTGCGCACTGTGCTACTTTTTGGTTGGTTGTACTTGAAAAACGCTGACTGAAGCTCACATAACACCTGCGAGAGGATTGGGTTTCGCTCAGCTTGTAGACCACGGTGGTCTAGTGGTAGTGCTCGTCTTACAATCGTGAGGTCGTGGGTTCAAATCCCGTTTTCGTACCAATGAGTTCTTCGGAATTTAGAATTTAACACCGCGGGCTTTTCGGTGTTGGAAAACATCGTGAGGCAATCTGCATACGTCCGTAGAAGTAATTCGATGGCGTATGTGAATCCACCTATCCGTACTGGGCCAGCGTGGATATGGCCCAATCACCCTTCGTGGGTAGACCTACGTCCTGCAGTGGACTATTAAAAAAGGCTGGTACAGTACAGTAGCTAACTTCCCAGCCACTTAAAAGTTTGATTCAGCCGATACATACTTATAAAAGTGGCTACAGAAAGACACTTATACAGGGTTATTTTTAATCAATTAGGATCTTTTTAGGGGCTTATTTTTTACATCAAAAATAACAACTTTAGTTCTGCGACTTTTGACAAAACTAAAAAAAAAAACAGCTGAACCATACATTTGGTCGCGGGCAAACGATATTTTTCGATGGAGCACCAATTTTTTTTTGAGTTTTAGCAAAAGTCGCAGAAAAAAGTTGTTAGTTTTTATGTTTTTTTTTTATTTCAATAAATTTTACATGAGTTATAAATCTTAAAACACTATTAAACCTAGCTTAGGTTCGATATTAATGTTCTAGATCTCTACTTACTTACAATAACAATTTATTACAAGTATCTAATAAGTACCAGCTCAACATAAAAATTATGTACAGAATATAAGCCCCCATAAGGATGCTAATTGATTAATAACCCTGTATATTATACAACAACAGTACACTACAATGTACACAGTAGATAGACATATTAAATGTGTAACGACCTCCTTTTTTATCAAAGGTTAAAAATAGTAGACCTCAGATGACAATAAGCGTTTATTAAGAGTCGTAATTCAATACTATTTATTGCATTTGATAATATAATTTAATATAATATTAATTCATTGACTTTTTACATTTGTTGTTCAAGGAAAAGCAAAGGTCTCTGCTTTATCTCGACGATATTGTTTTCGTTTCTCCGGGTGTTGATTTTCCTCTTCAGATTGTATTACTCAACGAATCTCGACGAAACTTGGTACACAGGTTCTATGCCGGGTTATACAGAACTGGTGTACTAAGCCGAAAGGAGGTAATTCAGACCATCTTTTACTATAGGGGGCAAACCGGAATTCGAAAAAAAAACGTAATGTTTGTTACGTAACGTTGTAATCCTTTTTTAGAATGGGCTAATAAAGCTCTTTAATATGATACCCCACATGATACGATTTACTCATTTTGAATTTTGGGCCTATATTTTTTGTATTTAGGCCCGATTTTTTGTGATTTAATAATAAATGTACAGTTTTCAGATTTATTCCTATATGTGTACGCTAAGAAAATGCTTCTTGCCTAATTTCATAGTTCTAGGTCAACTGGAAATACCCTGTAGGTTTTGATTTCCTTGAGTGTCAAAATATGCGATTTTTTTACGACATAAACGGCTCTAACTTTTTTCTATGGTAACTGAGAAGTTTGATTTTTTTACAACTGTAAGAAATCATAAATATACGTACATGGTTTCAATTTCAACTCGTTAACTTTACGCGTTCTTGAGATAAAAGGTCTTGACATATGGACAGACAGACAACAAAGTGATCCTAAATCTGCCTAACTTTCCACGGTTCACCCAGGTAGTCTCAGGAGGTGGAAGGTAGGAAAAAACTGATCCTAAAAGTGTTCCGTTTTTTCTTGTTGAGGTACGGAACCCTAAAAATCAGCTGATTCATACATTTTGTCGATTCCAAGTTGCGATTTTGTATGGAATAGCTTTTTTTCTTACTTATAGGTACGTCTAAATTGGGACTTTGTATGCTTTTTAGGATTCCGTTTCGGGTAGTTAAAGTGACAACAGGACTCTGATTTTCGTCGTCAATAAAACACTTATTAAAATAGTTAAAGTTTACACTTTTGGAACTGTAGTGCTTCAAATATCAGCCAAACCACATCAGAAGACATAGAAGAAATAATCCTTGGAAATTATCAGGATCAAGTCAACAAAAGAAACTAAAATCATACATTCAAATTGAGGTTAGAATATCAATTACAGCAATAAACATCAAATCCAAAGTCACGTTAAACTATAGCCGCCCGGTACCCGCAGGGAGGGGGGTGGGGGGTGGGGGGGAGGTTGTGGGGGGAGAGGGGAAGCCCCCCCTGCAATCCCCCCCCGCCGGAGGCTCTTAGTTTTTGAGTAATATTTTTTTTAGTACTTATCCTCACTTTCGGCTACATCAGTATTTATAACCTATTTTTTGTTTCACACCTATTCTATCAAGGCGGTTCACTTCTGGCACTTCGCCGGCCACCGCCGCGGCACGCTCGCTTCGCTCGCTCGGCTCGTGCGTTGTTTGTCATGTTCTAACCTAACCTAACCTATTTTTTGTTTCACACCTAATCTATCAAGGCGGTTCACTTCGGCACTTCGCCGGCCGCTGCCGCGGCACGCTCGCTACGCTCGCTCGGCTCGTGCGTTGTTTGTCATGTTCTAACCTAACCTAACCTGTTTTTTGTTTCACACCTAATCTATCTAGGCGGTTCGCTTCTGGCACTTCCAAAGTCGTAACAAAAATCGAAAAAAAAGAAAGCACACATTCACGAAACTACGAGAGAAACGGAATAAATGGATGACAGTCCATCGGTCAGTAAGACAAAATAGCGGCTATTTTTGCTTATGATACGTTTCGTTTCACTCAGTTTGACAACTTAATGCATAATATTGTACCATTTTCTCAACATTGCGTTCCATTTCACATGTTTTTATTAAATTTAATTTAATCATAATTAATTTAAACTACGCCTCCGACAAAAAATATTACTGAAAGAGCTTCAGGTGGACCCCAATGATACCCCTACACTCGCACCTTCATCAAAATCAGGTACCGGACGGCTATAGCCAACCCCAAAGTCAACTTGACACTTGACAGCAGGTGAACTGTCAGTTGGCTAGGCTGGCAAATAACCTCAGTGTTGCCATTACAAACTAATATTTTCTGCCAACTCACATTTACGTTCTATTTCACACAACTTCACTCGATAACATGGATGAACAATTTCAATTATTATTCGATAAAATGAAGATAGAAATGGAAAAACAGACAAATGATCTAAAGGAATCTCTAACAAAAAATATAATGGATCGGATGGAGGAAAAATTAACTCCCATGATGGAGGAAAATGAAAAACTAAAACAAAAAATTTGTAACCTGGAGAACGAGATTGAATATCTGAAAAAAGAGAAGAAAAGTAACAATATTGTTATTTATGGTTTAGAAGAGAAAAAAAAATCGATATTAGAGCTATTTCAAACCGTCAAGGAGATCTTTAAAAGAGACTTAAATTTATCTGTCGAAGAAAATGAAGTGAACAGGTTATATCGTATAGGAAAAAATAAAGTCGCGAACAAACATAGACCTGTGCTATTATCATTTATAAACGGGTGGAAAAAAGACCAAATTATAAAAAATAAAAAAAGTCTAAAGGAAATCTACATATCGGAAGATTATTCTAAGGAAGTTATAGAAAAGCGAAGGGCTTTGCTACCACAGCTACTTGAAGAGAAGAAAAAGGGAAATATTGCTTTTCTGAAATATGATAAACTGGTAGTTAAAGGACCCAACTCAGACAAACGGAAAAGAGAACTATCTACTTCACCACAGTCGACGTCAACCACTAAACCTAAAAAGCCACACACAAAAAGTTCATTCAAAAATAACAGAACAAACGCCTTCGACTTAATGAGAATCCGATCAAACTCTCTTACTGATAATCTCACATATAAAAACCAATAGCAATCAACAATTAGAAATAATTATTTCTCACCCAGATTTTCTTCTATACCATAAAGGAACGACCCCAGGTCAGTATGGAGTGGGTTTTATTATCAAAAAATACCTCACAAACTATGTGGAGAGCTTTATAGGAATATCAGAACGCATTGCAGTGATGAATCTTAATCTGCCGGGATACAAAGATCCATGGTCTATTATACAAGTATACTCACCCACGGAACAATCAGATATAAAATCAATGGACTCATTCTACATGGAACAAAGAGCAATGGAGAGAAGCATGATAGGAGTAAAGAGGAAGGATAGAATAAAAAACATCAATATAAGAAAAAAGACCAGAGTACAGGACGTAACCCTAAAAATAATAAGGCTAAAATGGAAGTGGTCGGGACATATATATGGCCAGAGGAAAGGATAAATGGAGCAAAATAATTACGTATTGGTACCCAAGGGAAGGTAAAAGGAAAAGAGGCAGACAACAAAAAAGATGGGATGATGATATCAGACAGGTTGCAGGTACAACATGGAGTAGAGTAACCAAAGACAGATCAGAATGGAGTAGGTTGGAGGAGGCCTTTGCCAACTGGCAAACGGACTTACAGAAAATAAAGAAGTATCAATTACTAGATTAATTTTATCAAATACATGTATAAAAGTGCACTAGTATAACAAACAATTGTATATATCTGTTGTCCGAATAAAAGGATTTATTATTATTATTTATTATTATGCTTTTTAAATAAAATTTTGAGTTGGCCCCATAAAAAGTTGTTTATAATGATGGCCTGAATCACCTCTTTTCGACTTAGTACACCAGTTCTGGATATTCCTGTGGGTATATTAATGTTTTTTTGCAGTCGGCAATATTTGATTGAGGTGTATCCTTCGAAAAGGGGCAAAATTTGCTGTCGCACTATTTATCAGCCAAAATATTTTTAGGAAGTATCTAAAACCTAATTTTCGAGTAAAACCAAATCAGTCCAGACAAAATCAAGATAATTATAGGTCTATAGAGAAATTCCTCGTGGACCAACTGCTTTCGCACAACTAGTTGTGCGATCAGGAATGTTGACAGCTGTCATCCGAAATGTAGATCTCATTAAGCTCTATCACTTTTGTGGAGACACCAATGGTCTACCATCGATAGTTACGGAAATAATCCACTTTTAAGTTTGACATCTGTCATCTGAAATGTAAATCTCGTTGAGATCTATCACTTTTGTGACGACAACAATGGTTTATAATCGATAGTTATGGAGATAGGTCATTTAAAGTATGACAGCTGTCACTTTGACACCTGTCATGCAACTCTAGTATTATTCTAGAATATGACAGTTGTCACATTGACATCTGTCATTTTTCAAACTAAAAGTTTGCCATTAAGTTTGATTCGGCCTATATTTATTTTGTGTCGATAATTGTATCGATAACGATTGGTGGACGCATTTGATTTTTTTAAAATGTGGTTACTCGTAGTATCATTACCAACATCAAAAGAAGGATTTTAAAAAGAATACTAGGTATCTATTTTGATGGTAGTTGTGTCACAAGGAATAGCTAAAAAAATAATAATTGTACATAGTTGTGCTTAGTTGGACGTAGGTGTGCCATCAGGAATACGTTTTGGATGTCCAACTAGTTGTGCGAAAGCAGTTGGTCCACGAGGAACTCCTCGTTTACAAATATTCAGTTAAAGAGATATGCCGCGATGTCTACTGTTCGAAGAACTACTAGTAAACACAAATTATAATTGTAACAAAACGTTATCAATAAAGTGACTATGATTATTCAGGAACGGGATCCCGTTGAACTCTTTTGTATGGGAATTTCGGCACTATTGATAACTTTAATCACAAGTTCATAATCTTTATCTTTGAACAGTGATTTCACGTAAATATTGTAAATTATTATATCGTAATTATACAGGGTTATTTCTAATCAATTAGCATCGTTCTAGGGGCTCATTCTGTACATCAAAACTAACAACTTTGGTTCTACGACTTTCGTCAAAACCCAAAAAAAAATTTTTGTTGTTCCATAGAAAAATTTAGTTCACGCGCGACAAAATGCATGGAACAGCTGATTTTTTTTTGAGTTGTTAGTTTTGATGTACAGAATAAGCCCCTAGAAGGATGCTAATTGATTAGAAATGATCATGTATGATATTATTGTATCGTAAATTTTCTCAAGTTTCCGTCTCGCTCATACAATTTCTCATTAATATAGATAAAAAAATCACAAAATGTAGTTTTCAAAAATTATCGTGCGTCCAAATCTATCGCCCATGAACGTTGGCCACCACTATACAAGGTTATGTGCTTACTTTGAATCAAGCCGAAAGGGAGTGATTCTGATCATTATTAGGAACAACTTTTTACTATTGGGCCAACCTGGATTTTTTTAATTTCAAATAGGTTTGCATTTGACTACACACGGCCCGATGTTAAGCAGATATGCGGTCATTCAACTTAAACTTTAGCATTAATCTGTTACGAGGTGTTGGGAGATCGATCTAGATTCTAGACCTATGACATTTTGAAGTTCTAGTTTTGTCTGTATCATAGATATCTACTGAATAGTCAAGTTTTAAGGCAGGTAGCAGGTTGTATGCATTTTTTGCAGAGCTATAGTTTCGTGCGTCATCTCAAAAATATAATTGTTTTTGGTAGAGACGTTTTATAACGATATACGTTTACAAAAATTTATTTAGCGGCTATGAACTTATAAAAAACTTATTTAGTATCAATGACGTTGATATAATATCTAAAAAGTAAGAACCAAATATAGAACGAAAGAACGAAAAACGAAAGATCATTCTTTCGTTTTCTTTCGGTTACGAAAATCAATTAAGAATAATAGTGCATTTACTGATTATTATTATTTTTACCAACTTCCAAAAAGGAGGAGGTTTTTTGTTCATATGTATTATTCTTTGTGTATGTTCATCGAATTTTACGCCAACTGTGAACCGATTTATAAAAATCCTTTTAATTCAAAAGGGTATAACTTCCGAGGTATGGAACAATAATGTAAAAATTGTATACATCGATTCGAGCGAACTATTTGAATTTTGTGTACAAAATTCAAATAGTTCGCTCAATAATAGCATAATCTAATCTTAATCATAAAATAGCATAATCTTAATCATAATAGCATAACCGACTTCAATCGTACAGGATTTGCTTTTTATGCACGTATATTTTTTTACGAACAATAATTCTTCATCTTAGTTTTTAGTTCATGCACTTTTGATAAGATGGACTATTAGATGAATGAAAAAATTTAAAAAAGCGTGGGCTGTACTATTTATAATCTATGGTGAAATGTTCAATGGTCCATGCACCGAGCACAGATTAAAAAGGACCAGAGATAAGTGAAAGGAGTCCGCATGCTAGCTATCTGTAGACAGTTATTATACGTTACATAACCGCTAGTATTTGTAACCGGTAAACCAGTTCCAATGTGGGACAAGTGGATATGAATTAAAAGGAAAAATAAACTGGGCGTTTACGCGTCCTGTTGGAATTTCCCGCAATTTTGGATACATTATGTACTTTTTTCTTAAGGTTGATTTTAAAAGCAACGAAACGAATGGATGTATGTGTTATAGGTACACACTTTTTGATTTCATCTTTTTTCTACATGGTAATTAATTACAATGCATTTAACGTTAAATAGAGTTATTTACGTCAAAAGGAGAAAATAAGATCTCAGTAAAATATTATATTTTAAAAATGAATCATAATTTCTTTTAGAGAAAATAAAAGACAGAGAGACCTACTTGATGTTGATATTTTTTTAGGGTTTATATTATAAAATAATCGTTTCTATAAGGCTATTTGGAACATTTTATATTTGAAACAAACATTATTTTATCGTAATACGAATCGGAGAAATCAGAATTGGTAAGGCCTATCCAACAATAAACGTCTTACAGCTTACATGATAATAAACTAGATTATTTTTCTACGCTGGCAAGTAAAGTAAACCGGAAGTAGTCTGCAAACATCCGGTATAGTGCAAAGGAAATCATGAAAATGTATTGCACACATACTGTATAACAGGAAAATACGATTCTTGCATTGGAATATAAACTTTATTTACATACTGTTATAGCTTGTTATGATTATTAGTTCTAAATTACGTGGTACTGAAATTGAATCTATTTTCGCCAAAGTTAATGTTTATGTATACAGGGTTATCTACCTTCTCTGTACTAAGCTCAAAAGAGTGACCAAGACCGTCATTATAAACAACTTTGTGGGCCATCCCAGAATTCCAGAAAAAGCCAGCTGTTTCATACAATATTGCAGCAACTCTAAATTTACAAAATGTATAAAACAGCTGTTTTTAGGGTTCCGTACCTCAAAAGGAAAAAACGGAACCCTTATAGGATCACTTTGTTGTCCGTTTGTCCGTCTGTCCGTCTGTGTGTATGTCAAGACTCTTTATCTCGGGAACGCGTAAAAATATCGAGTTGAAATTTTAACTATATACGTAAGCCTATGACTTCTTGCAGTTGTGTAAAAGAAAAGCTTCTCAGTTACCGTATAAAAAATTTAGAGCCGTTTATGTCGTAAAAAACGCATATTTAAATAATAAATAAATAAATAAAAACGTTTATTGATCTTAAAAATTAACACAAAATAAGTTGTACACTAGATCCCACACTAGGGCGACCTGTGTCGTGGGATCTAGGCTCTTCCTTATGGTAGGTACTTACAAAAAACTAAATTATCCTTATAGTAAACAAACTTAAATTAGATTAATTTCACTCATAGTGCACTGGATCCCACACTAGGGCGACCTGTATCGTGGGATCCAAGCTCCTTGCCAGAAGGGAAGGTAATACCTACATATTTATTTCATGCTCAATTTGATTCAACGCTCACATAAATCAAAACCTACAGAGTACTTCCCGTTGACATAGAACTATGAAGTTTGGCGAAGAGCATTATCTCAGAGTACAAATATAGGAATAAATCTGAAAACTGTACATTTTTATTTAAATCACATAAAAATAGGGCCTCACAATTCACAAAATATGAGTTCAAAATTCAAAGTGAGTAAATCATATCGTGTAAGGTATCATATAAAATAACTTCATTAGCACATGCTAAAACAGGTTTTTAATTATTTTAACAATATGTTTGTACGGAACCCTCGATGTGCGAGCCTGACTCGCACTTGTCCGGTTTTTTTTCTCGAATTCCAGGTTGGCTCCATAGTTATAAGTTGTTCATAATGATGGTCCTAATCACCCTCTTTCGGTTTAGTACAGGGTAAGCAGATAACCCTGTATAACTTTTGATGAATGTTGACACGTAGTTGCAAATAGACGACGAAATGATCGTTGGAAATTTGGTTCTATATGTAAAGAAATAAGGTTTAATATAGTTTTAATGAACGTTAACACATCGAGTGAATCACAATGTAAATGATATATGAAAATGTATCTGTTTCGCAATAACCTGTCTGTTTAGTGGGCCGGTGCTCTAGATCGATGGAATTAATTTATTAATCGATCGATTTAGTCGAATTTTTTGTCGATTATTCGATTTTGTATTTAAGTATGGAAGAAGAGTGGAGAAGTAACCATTTTTGGTGTCTGTTAATTACGAAGCAAATATGAAGCATTTTTGGCTGTCATCATTATTATCAGTGGTAGGATTTCTAGCTGGCTGCTGGACATAGGCCTCCTCAAAGGATTACCAATTTGAAAAGTACATGAAAATAAGTAGTTATATTTTTACAATATTTTTTACAATTAAAAGATTGTAAGACTTGAAACGTTTCGTCTGTAGATACCCTAATGTTTAATAGAAATAAATAAGCATAAAAATTATCTTATCATAGGACATCCACTGCTGGACATAGGTCTCCCTAGATCTTCAATAACACGGGTTGGTAGTAGCTAGCATCTAGCGCGATCCTGCGGTCTTAATGAGGTCATCCGTCCATTTTGTGGGTGGACGTCCTACGCTGCGCTTGCGGGTACATGGTACTGTAGGTATCCACTAGAGAACTTTACGACCCCATCGGTCATCAGTCCTCCGTGCTTTGTGTTCTGGCCACTGCCATTTCAACTTACCAATCCGCTGGGCTATGTCGGTAACCTTGATAGTTCTTCTACCTATTTCTGATTCAATATGATTTACTCTGGAACGAACACTTCACAACTGAACAAACTTCTCTTCATAAATGAATTCACAAAAAAATTGCCGTTCCACCCATTCCGTACAAAAATTCTTCAACAAAATGTACGAAATAGGTTGTTTTTTTGAAAATTCAGGGTTAAAGAATATATGGGATAGTAAAATTTACAAGTTAATTTAAAAATATGTGTTTTTTAATTAACTTGAGAATTTTAGCTTTAAGATTGGAATTTATAACATCTTCAGTGAAGAAGAATTTCCGCTATCGATATACGTGTCAATATTTAATTAACACATAAAACACGAAATAACTGCTAAAGTTACTCAAAAACCCGATTGCCTTGCTACGTCCAAACTTGAGACGCACCAACTTTACTTAACGTAGTCGGTTCAATATCGGAACTAAATTTTTCCTCTGCTTTTACTTGCAAAATACGACAGTTGCGTCATCGTCAACTGTATAATAAAAGTTTGCGGTTGTTAAAGTACCAGAACTACATGTTTTCGGTGCTTTTGCTTGAAAAATGCGATGTTAGCGTCCTCGTTTAGCTGTGTTATGAGAGTTGGTAGTTCTGTTAAGCCAAAGGTTAAGTAATTACTAGATATTTAAATATAAATACATGGAGGGTTTAAGACTCGTTAGACTAGGGCCGAGTCTCAAGGATGTGTGGGTTAAATACATGACGAGAATTTATACATTGCTAGTTTGTTCATATACAGTCTATTATTTATTCATGTACATGGTTACGGCTGATTCGCCCTATACCTTTGTCGTCGTATCAGCCATTACACGTCTACTGCTGGGCATAGGCCTCCCTATAGATCTCCAGTAGGACCGGTCAGAAGCGGCTCGCATCCAGCGTGAACCTGCGGTCTTGGGTGGACGTCCTACGTTGCGCGTGCTGGTACGTGGTCTCCACTCGAGAACTTTTCGACCCTGTCGGTCATCAGTTTTCCATGCTATGTGCCCTGCCCATTGCCATTTCAACCTGCCAATCCGCGGGGCTATGTAGGTAACTTTGGTTCTTCTACGGATCTCCTCATTTCTGATTCGATCTCACAGAGAAACTTCGAGCATAGCCCTCTCCATAGCTCGTTGTGCTACTTGGAGCTTATTAATAAGGCCCATAGTGAGAGACCACGTTTCTGTGCTAAGTCTAAGTCATCACTGGCAACACACACTGCTCCGCCCTATACAGTACAATTTATATAACTCTAGCGACCCGCCTCAGCTTCGCACAGGTCTATTATACATATAAACCTTCCCCTTGAATCACTCTATCTATTAAAAAAACCGCATCAACATCCGTTGCGTAGTTTTAAAGATATAAGCATACATGGGGACAGACAGCGGGAAGCGACTTTGTTTTATACTATGTAGTGATGATAGTGACTAGCTGACCCGACGAACGTTATTTTCCTTTACAAAAAATTGCGATTATAAATTGAGATATAAACTATCCTCTCTCAAGTTGGATCAAACTGCACACTGTGTGTAAAATTTGGTGAAATTTGGTTCAGTAGTTGAGGAGTTCGTCGTGGACAAACAACGTGACACGAATTTTTTTATACAGGGTTATTTCTAATCAATTAGCACCCTTTTAGGGGCCTATTCTGCACATCAAAACTAACAAATTTGGGCTGCGACTTTTGTCAAAACTAAAAAAAAATGGTGTTCCATAGAAAAATATCGTTCACCCGCGACCAAATGTATGGATTTTTTTTTGAGTTTTGACAAAAGTTGCAGAACAAAAGTTGTTAGTTTTCATGTACAGAATAAGCCCCTAAAAGGATGCTAATAGGCTATTTGACAACAATGAAAATATACTATTGATTGTGGTAATCCTTAAAGATAATAGAGTAAAAAAGACAAATTTCACTTTTTTTAAACTAAAATATGTCTAATTTTCGCAAATCGCACGAAATAAAATACGATATTATTTTGATATTTTATCTGTGACGTAAACGCTCTAAAAAGGGCGGCAATTCTAGTGACGTCACATGATAGTAAACAAGAATTTTTAGATTGACTGTTGTTTGTGTAATTTGTGTTTTGTGATTTCGGAGTCATATTACAGGATCTGTAAGTTACTTTTAAAGTTTTTTTTTTCAATTTTTAGATGTGTACTAGTATATTTACTGGTATTTACTAAAGTTAATTACTAGTGTGAGACGTCAAAGACCAGCGCCATTACAGATTGTCGTTTTTGGTGGGATCTTGAATATCTATTCTTTAACACTGATTTTCATTGTTAATAGAGTAGATCTCTCGGAAATATAAATGTAGTGTGCTTATTATGTACCAACGAATAATTTAAAATTATTTCCAAAAACTAGTCAAATAGCCTAAATAACCCTGTATATTAAGATTATGGTCATATATATCTCCTATCTCCTATGGCTAAGGAAAATCGATGGTGGGTCTTTGAGCGTAGTTAAGTAATTGGACGCACGTAGGATGGGACCTTCTAGTCCGGCCATTTTATTGCGCCGCCGGCCTCTGTGGTTCTCGTGGTGACTCCGGAATGGCCTGTTTGGGATCATTCGCTATTGTCAATTACATTGAAAATAGACGTCTGAAGGTGACGCTAGAGTTTGTGCAAAAAGAGAACCGTCGTGGAGTTACGGTGAACTAGCAATAAGATTGTTAATTATCAGCAGCCAAGGTACCGACTACTTGGTAACGCGAGTCTACTGATGAAAACCGAATTGATGTCTACCAAGTATCAAACACTTTTAGTTGTACTAGCAATGACAGAGCAGTGTTGTCAACGTAACAAAATTAGTAAAATGGCACACGGGCGACCTCACCTACGACGCTTCTCTTATTGTACAAACTCAAGTCGATGGCGCGAACACGTCTTTGGGCGTACCTCACCTGTCTTGTTACATTCATTCATTCTCATCCTACTTCCTACTAATATTATAAACGCGAAAGTTTGTGAGGATGGATGGATGAATGGATGGATGGATGGATGTATGGATGTTTGTGACTCTTTCACGCAAAAACTACTGAACGGATTGAGATGAAACTTTACAATAATATAGCTTATATGTCAGAATAACACATCCTACTTAATATTATAAACGCGAAAGTTTGTGAGGATGGATGGATGGATGGATGGATGGATGGATGGATGGATGTATGGATGTTTGTGACTCTTTCACGCAAAAACTACTGAACGGATTGAGATGAAACTTTACAATAATATAGCTTATATGTCAGAATAACACATAGGCTATAAATTATAATGATATATTGCGTATGCGGGCGAAGCCACGGGTAAAAACTAGTTCTCTATATTAATAACAACCAGTTACAGGTCATTTGTAGTACATGCGAACATATTTCAGCAAACATTACCTATAGTATGATTCCTTATTAATAACATAAAAAAGTGCATTTAACAAAATCCAATAAAAATCCCTAATAAATAAACTAAATCATCCAAGTGTCAAAAATACCAGTGACCCTGTAGATATACTGTTAGTTTTTGCCCGCAACTTCACCCGAGTTGATTTTTCTGAGCTATCCCATGTGAACCTTTTATTTATCCGGGGTAAAGAGTAGCCTATGTCACTTTCCGTCTTTCAAACTATGTCCATGCCAAAAATCAAGTCAATCCGTTGCTGCGTTGATGTGTGAAAGAGGAACTAACCAACAGACACACTTTCGGATTTATAATACACTAGTTCTTACCCGCGGCTTCGCCCGCATACGCAATATATCATTATAATTTATAGCTTATGTGTTATTCTGATATATAAGCTATATTATTGCAAAGTTTCATCTCAATCCATTCAGTAGTTTTTGCGTGAAAGAGTAACAAACATCCATACATCCATCCATCCTCACAAACTTTCGCGTTTTTAATATTAGTAGGACTAGTTTTTACCCGCAATTTATTTTGAATTTTGACGCAATATCAGTTTAATTTATAGCCTATGTGTTATCCTGATATATAAGCTATATTATTGCAAAGTTTCATCTCAATTCGTTCAGTAGTTTTTGCGTGAAAGAGTAACAAACATCCATCCATCCATCCATCCTCACAAACTTTCGCGTTTATAATATTAGTAGGATAGGAAGTAGGATAGGATATTTGACATTAGATTTATAACACACTAGTTCCCTCATTCTGAGACAAAACGACACTGCGATTAGTCCCCGGCTCATTATAATTAAGTCACCGGCGAGGTGGGACATTCAAGCCAATTTGGTACAGTTTTGAAGGTTTCTTAGAATTTTGGAGGTTATTGGAGGAATTGTCTGGTTTTGGAGTTGGAAATTAATAAGTTGAATGAAATATTTGAGGTGATACATTTAAGTTCAATAGGCTCACTTTTACGCTCGTTTTTACCCGCGGCTTCGCCCGCATGATATTTTGATTTTTGACGCAATATCATTATAATTTATAGTCTATGTGTTATTCTGATATATAAGCTATATTATTGCAAAGTTTCATCTCAATCCGTTCAGTACTTTATGCGTGAAAGAGTAACAAACATCCATCCATCCATCTATCTATCTATCCATCCATCCTCACAAACTTTCGCGTTTATAATATTAGTAGGATATTAGACATTGACTGCCTCGGTGGCTCAGTGGTTAGTGACCCTAACTTCTGGATCAAAGAGGCGTGGGTTCGTTCCCCACCCAGGGTAAATATTTATGTGATGAGCATAAGTGTTTGCTCTGTGTCTGGGTGTTATTTAGTAAGTAAGTAAGTTCGTATAGACCGGGTGGCTAGCCCTGGTGTCAGAGTTTTGAAGCCGCCTGACAGCCTCTGACATGGCTAAACGGTTAAAACAACCGTTATTTAGTTACTATCTATATAAGTATGTATTTATCAATAAGTATATGTAGTATATCAGTCTCTGGCAGTCATATCACAAGCTTTGCTTAGTTTGGGGTCAGAGGCCGTGTGTAAGATGTCCCAAAATATTTATTTATTATTAGTAAAGATTGTGGGCAGAGACACCTTTAAACAGGAAAGTAAATTTTAAAACGGCGAAGCGTCAAGGCGAGGCCTTGTCTTTTATAATTTCGCCGAGAAACTTCCGAATCTGCTTTAATTGGTATAATTAATGCTTTAAATTCTGCCAGCCTATAATAAGCTTACGAGGTTACACAGATTAACTATACTAGCTCGAAAGGAAGTCATTGTACCCGAATTGTACTTACTCATCATCATATCGTTTAGCCATGTCAGAGGCCTTCAGGCGGCCTAAAACTCTGACACCAGGGCTAGCCACCCGGCGTATACGAACTTACTTATAATCATATCAGCCGGAGGATACCCACTGTTAGACTTAGGCATTCCCAATAGATTTCCAAAAAAACTTGTTGGAAGCGGCTTGTATCCAGTTCATTCCTGCTGTCCTAATTAATATCTAGTAAGTGGTGGATGTCTTAAGCTACGATAGGCATGTTGACTAAAAAAATATAATAAATCTATTGGATAGATTATGAAAAAATATTAGACTCGTATTTTTTCTTTTGTCAATTAAACAAAAATTGATGAAAGTATGGCCCGTTAAAGTTACGCGTGACGTCACGAGTCACATACAAATGTATAGACTTTTGATGGAGAAGTGATGTCACGACCCACACTCCCGAACTTTGACAAGGTTTATCTTTTTTATTATTTTTATTTTGAGTGCTTTCCACACTAGATTTTTATCTCAAAGAGTTATCTTTGTGATAAGCATTTCAAAAATCTGAAGCGAACGCAGGATTTGAACCTGCCCCTTCGGATCACTAGCCCGACGCTCTAACCAACTGAGCCAGCCCGCCTCCTACGCAAGCTTCAAATTTCTGAAGTGCTTACATTTCCTAACTTATAGCGTTGGTAGCGCCACCTGTGATACCCGTATTAGACAGGTTATCACTCAACTTTTTATTAAGTTTAAGTTATTTAAGTTGTTTAGTGTAATTTATAAAATTTATATTGCTGTTATATACACCTACATACATATTTGTAAACTTTAAGTACGTATGTGGTGGTTGAACCGGCTTGTTTTTTCTTTCCTTTATGTATCTTATTTTAGGAATAGGCCTGTTATTGGCTATATATACTTATCTGTATAATTAAGTTTAATGTAATTTTTTGTGCTGTTGGCCTGTAAATAAATAAATAAATAAACTAGAAGTTATTAGAACTTCTAAAGATTGACGAGAGATGACGCACTGCTAAATTAATTTTATTATTTTTATTTTGAGTGCTTTCCTTATCTTTAGAAGTTCTAATAACTTCTAGTTGAGTGATAACCTGTCTAATACGGGTATCACAAGTGGCGCCACCAACGCTATAAGTTGGGAAATGTAAGCACTTCAGAAATTTGAAACTTGCGTAGGAGGCGGGCTGGCTCAGTTGTTTAGAGCGTCGGGCTAGTGATCCGAAGGGGCAGGTTCAAATCCTGCGTTCGCTTCAGATTTTTGAAATGGTTATGACAAAGATAGGTTTATCTTTGTCGTTTATTGTTAGATTGACAGAAGAAAAAAAACGTGCCCAATATTATTTGAAAATCTAACTCATGGTTTAATTATTAATGATTTTTTTACCCAGTCATCGTGACTATTGTCGGTACGTAGTTTCTATTAGAGAACTTTGCGGCCATCAGTACTCCACGATATGTGCCCACAGCCACTTAAAAATTAAATCATAAATGAAAAATAAATAATGTTTACTGTTATCTCATTTCTCTGTCCTACTTAGTAAGTAGGTAATAGTGGCAATAAAATATAATTGTATTACTCATTTCAATCAAAAGTAGTTTTATCTCACAGTTATAAATATTAATAAAGTTAGTGTCAATAATATTCAATACAGGTGAGTATTTAAACGACTGATATAGTAGATGCACCGGTTGTGGCCACTGCCCCGGCTTTGGCCATAAAATTTGATGTTAAAATTAGGTATTGCATAGATAGATTAGGATTAGGATAATACAATGTCAATATCAGTCACTGGCAGCCATATGACAAGCGTTGCTTAGTTTGGTGTCAGAGACCGTGTGTAAGATGCCCCCTTATATTTATTTCTTTAATGTAACATCATCATTAATATTGTTTGGTATTAGAAATAAATAAGTGAAGTTAAATTCAAATCCCGGTCCCGTGCCAATAAGTTTTTCGGAATTGATGTACGGAATTTCACTCCACCAGCTTTTCGGTGAAGGAAAACATCTAATCGTGAGGCAACCTGCATACGTTCGTAAAATTCGATGACGTATGTGAACCAACTCGCACTGGGCCAGCGTGGTGGATATGGCCCAATCGCCTTTCATAGGTAGGTCTACGTCCTGCAGTGGACTATTAAAAAGGCTGGTAATGTACAGTACACCATTTCTGAATAACCCTGTATATGACAGGCTGAGATAAAATACAACTATTATTTCGCCATGTCACCGCCTCCGCAGTTGACTCGGTTAGCTAGGATGCCTACAGGTCGTTGAGGAAAATACCTATAATTACGCCGGTCACGTAACAAAGGCATGTTTGTTGACAGTTGACACTGCTTTTCCCACAGAGGTATAGAGAGAGGTCTTCTCTTTACTCCGGCCACTACGTAGCCACTACGTACATATGACATTTTAATTACAGTATAATTTCTGATTTTTTTTTAATATTGTATTTTTAATTTAGTGTACCACACCATCCTCCACCACATCCTCTGCAATAGAGTTGTCTAAAATTGGAATAGGTTGCCTGAGGATGTAATCTCAGCCCCCCCAATAGTGGGTTCCTGCCTTGTCGTGGCGGGGGCTTAGTAGCCAGGTCTGCCTCAACCTGGTGAACGAAGAGGAACCCGTGGTAGGGCCCCCTCTCCGGGTCTTGGGCCTCGACAAGCCCGTGTGGAGGCTGGCCAGTAGGTCGGTTCGCCGACTGAGGTGGACTGCGGTGTCGCGCTTGTCGCGATGCCGCGACCGAGCCCATCAAGGCGGGGGCGGCGACGGGATGGACGGGTGGGGAGTGTGCCGCTGCCCATCCATCCTGCCAGCGGCCCTAACGGGTGCCGCCAACGTGTTGGCGGAGGCGGTGGGGCTGCAGGGGAAGAGGAGTGTCAGTATGTCGTCAGCCGCTCTCCCTATCCTCTGCAGCCGTAGTGGTGGCCAGTGCTAGTTGGTTACAGGTGGTGGATGACAATGTGTCTGGTGTTCGGCACATCGTCATTCTGGCGGGAGCGCAAGCTCCGAGGTGGGGCCCGAGTTGGGCCAGCGCTGTCGGGTGCCGCGGAGGAGTGTGAAAGCGTGCCCGTAGCCCCGGCACCAAGCGCAGTGGCGGAACACCCAGGGTTTTAGGTGGGTATACCGTCCAGCAATGGGCGGAGACTCCCACATAACCACCCGCCTGTCCCGAGTTGTGGTGGTATCTTTAAAAGATTTCCCCTGGCTAAAGAAAAGAATGTAATCTCAGCAAGAACTATAAACACATTTAAGAATAGACGGGAACTTTAGATAAAGAAGGAAAATAAATCTTTGACAGAAAAATACTAATTTTAATCGATTCTGCTTGATATAGGCTCATCGTATTCTGCTCGCCTATAAACAAATAAATAATGTACCGAACATTTAATTAACTAAGTAATTGTAATATTATGCCTAACATATATCGAGTTAATTATTCAGCAATAATTGTTGTAATAATTTTTAAGGCGCCATAGTATCAGCGTATTTTTTCATATGAGCGGGTGAAGACCAATACGCTCACGGTTTCTCCCGATTTTTGCATTCAAAACTCAATATAAAATTGATATCACTACTTTTTCCTAAATTTTATGTATGAAAGCTTTAGTTCAATTCATGTGCATATTCACATAACAGATCCAAAAAAAAAGTAAACGTGTAGAAAAGTGCCCAAAAATGCAATAAACTTTCTTGGAAATCATGAATTTGTTTTAAAAAGCGGTATCTTTGTATTTATTTTCTATCGAGCGAAGTTTTATGTATTGTGTTTCGAGTTATTGTTTCCCCTACCGTATAGTTTTAAAAATATTGTGTATTTAATTTTTATTTGACAACTTCAAGGTTGGATGGAGAAAAGTCAGTTTAACTAGGGCTCTATAAAGGTATTTTGAGATTGGATGGTGGCTTAATAATTGTTAAACTGTTGTATACCGAACTCCGAGGTGGGAACACGAATCATACCTACGCAAGGTATGATTCGTGTTCCCACCGCTTGTATGAAGACCCAATAATATCCAATTTGTACATTCTTGTGTAATCTGTGGTTTTACCTTTACTGCGGTAAATAGGTATTGCGTACTTGGGTACTAAAGTCTCGTTTCAAGGACACAAAGTCCCATCAAAAATGCCACCCAGTTTTATAAAGCAGTTCTTCTAGAATATAATACTACGCATTCAGAGTCATCAGAAACCGGCTCGCCACTAATTATAAGTAAGAGAACGTATCCATATACGTCATCTTTTTAGGGTTCCGTACCGAAAAAGTAAAAACGGGACCCTATTAATAAAACTGCGCTGTCCGTCCGTCTGTCCAGCTGTCTGTCACCAACCGGGCCAGTATATGCACAACGAAATAATTCTTTCGACGTGTCAGAATGAGACAGAGTTTTGATGAAGTACCTATACATTTGTAACTTTTTCACATGTAGGAAGAATTCTTTTCATGGTCGTAAGCTAAGCAAGATATTGAGCTGTGGTGGTTAAGAGGTAGTGACACCTACCTTATAATCGTGAGGTCGTGGGTTCGAATCCCCGGTCCCGTACCAATGAGTTCTTTGGAATTTATGTACGGAATTTCACACCGCTGGCTTTTCGGTGAAGGAAAACATCGTGAGGCAACCTGCATACGTCCTTAGAAGAAATTCGATGGCGTATGTGAATCCACCAACCCGCACTGGGCCAGCGAGGCGGATATGGCCCAATCACCCTTCGTGGGTAGGCCTACGTCCTGCAGTGGACTATTAAAAAGGCTGGTACAGTACAGTAAGCTAAGCAAGCAGGCTGTACCTCATGAACCGCGATAGTTGGATAGTTGACATTTTTCGAAATTATGTATTTCTGTTGCCGCTATAACAACAAATACTGAAAACAAAATAAAATTCTCCCATGGAACAAACGTATTTTTTTATCGTATTTTGCTCGATATTAATGGTGGCAACTGGTAGATTATAAGTTATTACTTTTTGCAAAAAATGGCATGACCAACCGACCGACAGAATTCGCAAATAGGTATTACGCACGCATCAATGTAGTATTTTCACATTATTGTTGATTTATCGCAAATGGCTCATAAACTGATAAAATTTTAATGGGACCAATTTTAAAGTACATTTTTTCCAACAAAAAAAGAATTATAGAAATCGGACGACTACGTAAAATATTATGCGTGTTTCCACATAAAAAAAAATATACGCTTCGAATTGAGTACCTCCTACGTTTCGTCGGTAAAAATATAAATAAAGGGGGCTCCCACACGGTACGGAACCCTTAGTGCGCGGGCCCTATTCTCACTTAACCGGTTATTATTTTTTCAAACTCTCAAGGGTGACCACAAGTGGTATGAAAAATGTACAAAACAATACTGACCACGATGTCCCTTCCCAAGCGTGTGGTCGACGCGACGCATACATATCAAATTGTACGAGTACACCTGCAGGCCAATCGCGCTAATTTTAAACAGTTGCGTTCCGTCTGTAATTCAGTTAAGGTTCGGTTACAATTGACAAGTCTTCATATTTCACAAGGCTATGAAATTCCAAAACCATTTCGAGATATCGGGATGCTGATCATTATGTTTATTTTTCCAAAATTTTTAGTGCAGTAACTGCTAAGATATTAGATAAAAACTCTCACCCAAGCCGTTTCGGGATTTATACTAAAAGTTCAGTTGCCAATGATAAAAAAAATACTAACAATATAAAATGACAGTTAACACTGATAGTGTTGACACATAAAATGTAGTTAAAAAATAAAATGTCAGTGTCATTTTCAAGTTACTTATTTTGCTTTAGCCCGAGAGGTAACGCAAAAAATGCAAATACTTTCCAAAAGCTGAATTATTGGTACTAAGTTATCAAAATGGTGTACATCAATACTCTGGAGTCAGTCAGCTGGGTTCCCTAGTATTTAGTGGAAGAATCCGTTTGAATTTTAAAAGTATCTTGGAACTAGTACAACTTATTCTTCTTCTTTTAAGTGGTGCTAATTTAAAGCCTGTATGGCAGACCCAGTTACCTATTTCAGGTAACTGGCAGTTGTTAAACATTTTTTATATTTTTCTTACCATAGTATACCGCGGTATATAGTGGACTTTTTGCGCTGACCTCCCGACCTATTTGTTGTGAATTGTGACGGATTGATTGGCATTGACAGTGATAGCAACGCTAGCACCTTATTTTTCTAATGTGGCTTCAGTAAAATTGTTTATGAGTCCTAAATTTTGCAGTTACGTCCTTTTAGAATAAGCTACTTTTCAAAACTTAATTTTACGGAAAATATAAGTCGTATTGGAAAAATAAAAAATACGTATGTGTTATTTTGCAATATTCTTTCAGATAATAAATAAATATAACTATGTTAAAAATTTGAAATGTTGTCAATTGTAGTTAAGTTTCAATTCAGCTTTAAAGAATTCGGTATTGCACTAAACTTCATACACCAATCGTCCGTTTGGCAGCGGTTACGTTCCAACTCTGATTGAATTGCGTTTCAACGTTTGTCAAAATCACTAGCGCGATACGAAAATAGACAAAAAGTTGAAGTTCGGTTAAAGTTCAATTGTGATTCAGCTGTAATTTTTTAGTGCGATTGGCCTGCAAGACTGGTTGGCAATCCTTCAAATACTTAGTTACCGACTTTTTTAATAAATAGGGTGTGCTTCGAGGAAATATCTACAGAGCCACAGTTCCTAAGTGAAAGTAGTCAATAAATGTCCGAGCGCCGTCATACATACCGAATTAGATATTTACAATAATTCACAATGACCCGTTTTTCCAATTTCGACGTTATGGCATCTAATTAATGCTTGTAACCATTTTTATGTGCTTATAACCGAGCACTTTACCGTTGGCATGCCACTAAACTAACTGAAAAGCCTGCCCACCACGTAGTTTGGACAGGGTTTTGGCTCAGAAACTTTTTTTGCACGATTGTGATTCCATAATGTAGATATTTGGCTGGCTGCGCGGCTATCTTAGAGCCAAATGGACTAGCTAGCAGCGATGGGAAGAGACCCGATGCATATGGCATGACTCTGATTCCTTGAAAGACGGGACGGCTATTAGTGTGGGACGCCACATGCGTTGATACTCTCGCTCCGTCTCATCTTCCAAGAACCCAAAATAGGGCTGAGGCGGCTGAATACGCAGAAGACCTCAAAAGGCACAAATATGGAAATATTGTTAGCGGTTACTTACATGTTTGAGCCTTTTGGGGTCGAAACGTTGGGACCGTGGGGACCGGAAGCAAAAAACATTTATAAAGCATTATCCTATCAGCACGACTGGTCGACGCAACACGTAACCAAAATGCTGGCCTCTACTTTGCCCAGAGGAGTATTAAGTATTATATCTTCTTTGCCAAGAGAATTATCATCGCCATCCAAAGTGGCTATGGGGCCAGCATCTTGGGAACTGTGCCCGCTGGCAGTGGGCTTTTAGATTAGGACTTTCATCATCATCTATATATTATTAATTTAAGTATGATTTTGTTTGTATAGTACATACGAGTATAGTAAGTAGTTATGTAAGTAAGAATATATTATGTAGTGTAGTTATGTTGCCTGACGGAGATCGCTATCAGCGATAAGGCCGCCCTTTATTACACTGTTTTTGTATCTTTATTTCTTCTTATTATTGTTATTTCTTGGTGTGCAATAAATCGTTTAGCTATCTATACATATATCTATGTTGTAGATCAAAAAACTTTAACTATTTAATTTAAAAAAACTTCAACAAAAACTACTTACTACTACATAAAAAGAAGTTGGATCATCTACTAACCCATAAAGGGTCTGTAGATGATCCAATTGAATCCAATGAGTCACCTCATTGGATCTAAAGATAATCCAAATGCTCAAGCTTACTGCCAGTTGGAAGCGTGCCCACTGCCCACCTGCTGGCAGCAAGGCCACGCTGAGTGGCAATGCTTATATCTACCAATGTTTACTTACATAGTTTTATTGCAAAATATTAGAATACATCCATAATAGCATATTTCCAATATCCCGTGAAACCCTCATTAGAATTCGGCACAACCTAAATTGGATAGAAATCATGCGTCCTGTGTTGCGCAGGCGCATTAGGTATGGTCAATTGAATACAGACTTAGTTCACACTACAGATAAAACATCACCATATCAGGCGTAGAACATCCACTGGACATAGGCCACCCCTAGGACTTTTCATAGCTATCTGTATTAAGCATTTTTACTAAATTCAAACTTATAGTCGTAAGTAGGAGCATTTCTAATGTATTGTACTGTACTGTACCAGCCTTTTTAATAGTCCACTGCAGGACGTAGGCCTACCCACGAAGGGTGTTTGGGCCATATCCACCACGCGGGCCCAGTGCGGGTTTGTGGATCCATATCCACCACGCGGGCCCAGTGCGGGTTGGGTTGGTTAATGTATTGTACAATACAATATTTCGAATACCAATTTATGCAGATACTAGGCCCAATTATGAAGGCGCCATCGTAATTATAATATTTATTTAGACTATTTCTGTTTCTTTTTCACTTAAGTCATTCGACAGAGAGAACACTTTTTACGTTGCTATTAAATTTACGATGGCGCCTTCATAATTGGGCCTATTGTGTCAATGGCAAACATATTTTATAGGTATCTAAAATACCTACAATCTAAATTATAAATAAATAAATAAATATAAATAGATATTTGGGGACATCTTACACGCGGCCCCTGACCCCAAATTAAGCAAAGCTTGTGATATGGCTGCCAGAGACTGGTATAGTAGGTACATATATATATATTTTTAAATACATGTCTATATTATGTGTATATAGATAGTAGCTAAATAACACCCAGACAAGGAGCAAACACTTATGTTCATCATATAAATATTTGCCCTGGGTGGGAATCGAACCCACGCCTCTTTGATCCATAAGTTAGGGTCACTAACCACTGAGCCACTGAGGCAATCTAAATTGTACTTCACACATCACACAAAGCAACTACATACATATTACTAAATTGAGAATATGTATGTTTTTTTTAATAGATTATAACATTACCCCTCTTTAAACAATCAAGTAAATTTAAGTACTTTAACTATCAATATTACGCAAATAACTTTAATTATCGGATTTATTCTTCACGAACAGATAAAGTAGATCACGTCTTTTTATTTTATTATTTTGCAGGAAATTATTAAAATAATTATTATCATTTATTATTTCAGTGCACGCTAAGGGATTTGTATTGGAATTATTTTAATATCGGTATCTTTTTTGGTTATAGTTACCATAGAAATATTATAAAATAAAATATTATTCTTACATTTTGGTAGTAGGTATCGGTGGCGCATTTCAACCTTTTTTTGAAGTCTTATTGCAAAAAAAAAAAAAATTTAGGGAGGATACATACATTGTACGTAATTATACATTACGAACAACTTTTCACTATGGGAATAACCCTGAAATCATAAAAATGCCTAAACAAAGTACATTATGGCTTCATTAAAACTACCGTGAGTATTCATCATAACTATAACATAATACGGCTAAAACTCACGTTATAATTATACGGTCGATCCGCAAGGAATCCAACCAGTTTCAGAGTATTCAGAACTCCATCCTCAGGGAATACGCGCACCTCCGTCGACCGGAGCGCGCGCACTGACTGGTTGGATTCCTTGCGGATCGACCGTATAATTATAACGTGAGTTTTAGCCGTATTATGTTATAGTTACATTATGGCTGTCGGAAAAATGTATATAACATATTAACAAAACAGCAGGCTTTTTTGTGATTTCAAGGTTATTCCAATGGTAACAGTTGGTCATATTGATGAGTAAAATGATAATATTCCTAAAATATGTATTCAGTACGTCCTCCTTAGAGTATTACTTTAGTTATTTATTCTCTAAGACGTCTTCTATAGAAACATTATGTAAATTATTTACAAAACTGTAAGATCGATTGTAGCGCCACTCACCATCGTGTCAGTTTAAAAAACAACTATCTAAGTAAGAGTGCACCAAAGTTTTACTCTTTACCTTGGTATTTGGTATCAACCTGATCCCTTAGTTTAGAAGAGTTAGTCCAGGTTTACACGTAAATTGAAACTGCAGCTGTTTCCGTATGGCTCTATACATTTTTGTACAGCGCCCCTGGCGGAAACGAGGAAGAACTAACCAAAATGTATGGAGCTCCACGCGAGCATTTTGGTTAGTTCTTCAATAATGTACAAAAATGTATAGAGCCATACGGAAACAGCTATAGTTTCAATTTACGTGTTTTTTATTTAACCTGTACTGTCCCACTGCTGGGCAAAGGTCTCCCCCAATTCCTTCCATTCCTTTCTGTTCTGTGCTACCTCCGTCCTTTTAAACCTCTCGATTTCGTCGCGCCATCGTGTTGGAGGACGGCCTCGGGGTCGACTGGACAGAGGAACCCACTCCGTTGAGACCTTTGCCCATCTGTCTGGGTGCATACGACCCACGTGTCCCGCCCACTCCCATTTGAGCTTTACAGATTTTAGTCCAACGTCGCTTACGCAATTTACGTGTAAACTAAAATAAAATATTTTTTATTATTACACCAGGGTCGATAATTTTTACAACCAAAAAAAATAATAGTAGGATGAAACCCGAGGGTTTAAGGGTAAAAAACGGTTTTTCTCGATTTCCGGCAAAACTAAAAGTCCTATCGAAAAAAGTCCAATGGCAAAGTTGTAGGTAATAAAAAGATCTAAAACTTTTGTATTGACACTTTTTTCACATAACCTCAAAATTTATGTGAAAAATCCAAAAAACCAAGTTTTTGGTTTTTTATTTTTATCTTTTACATAAATATTTTTTTTATCGAAATTTGGTGAAAACTTACCTTTTTATGTCCCAAATACGCTGTAATTTATTTGATTAAAAATATTTATTTTTTCACCTTATTTTGAATTAATATCGAAGAAACACCCTAATTTTCAATCGAAAATTCACCCGTCAAAATATCAGCTTTTTCCCATCCCCTTCCCCCATCCCCTTCCCCCATCCCCATCCCCTTCCCGACCTCAGATCGCCCGTAAATTATTTTTCCTTTTATTTTTATAATATTCCCCTCCTTTTCTAATGGGTTTCATCCTACTATTATTTTTTTTCACTCTTTATTATTTTTAAAGGCTTCTACTCTGGTCTATATGTACTTACTAGCTTTTGCCCGCGGCGTTGCTCGCATGATATTTCGATTTTTGTGCTATTAACCTTTTATTATTTTTGGGATAAAAATAGTCTTTGTCACTTTCTATCTGTAAAACTATGTTTCTCAAACCAAATAAAAAAATAAAGACAATGTTGTGAACAAACAAGTGAGGCTGACCAAAATACACCTCGCCATGTACAGACATTTACACACACATCCACGTACATGGAAACTACGCCTTGGCTTGTCAGTCGAACTATGGCGGCGCAACACCGACGCACTCACACATAAATAAAAAACCGGCCTCACTTGACTGTTCAACGACGTTCTCTCTTGATGTTTTTATATGCTCTGAGCTATGTTTACCTATGGCAAAAAACAAGTGAATGAGTTGCTCCATTGCTGTGTGAAAGAGGAACAAACCAACAAACTTTTCGGATTTATAATATTAGTGAGAAGTAAGGATAATTTTTTATTTATATTTACGTCTTATTTTGTGTTTGTTACAGACAAAATGTCAAATCCGACAGAGCTACGATCGGAGAGAGTCAAGAGAATGTTCAGCTGGACTACGGCGTAAGTACTTCAGATCTAATACAGGGTGGGGAACTTACAGTCCTGACACCGACGTTATTTAGACCCACAAATAGTACTAGCAACCAGTTATCATAAAAACAATGAGAAAAAAAAAAGAATATTGAGGCGGGCCACAACATTAAAACTAAATATCGAAATATAATAGACTTAGGTATCAAGTTCACTGCGATTAAAAAGAACTCGAGTTGAAGTTGATGTCAAAACTGTAATGGTAAAATATAGGAAATAATTTCATCCATTTAAATTATTTTTTGATGTATTTAGTAGTAAAATTCTTTTATTCATATTGGTAACGGGTAAACCTAGAAGTGGTCCCGAGTTTGTGAACTTGTATAATATGGGTAACTTTGAGAACCACGGGCTAAAAGCCTTAGAGCTTTTTAAAGCAGTACGGGAAGCATGCAAAGGCACAAATAGTCTTTCCACCATTATATCTCCTCGAAGAGGAAATAAAGTATGGGTTGACAATGACAGCTGACATTAAAGTGGATAAAATGGTTTTCTCCCCTTGCCGTGCTATACTAAGCGCCACACAAATCGGCGGATGAGATGTTAGCCGTAGGTGACACTTCGTCCTGATTGGCTAATTATTGCGCATGTGTGCACAATTCCGACGCCGCGTGTCGTAGTGCATAGGGAGCGCGCGGAAGCCATTAGGTTGGCGGGTGTGCCCCGGCGTCTTATAAAATCGGGCCCCGCGATCGGGGCATTAAATTAAAGAACCCCCTTCGGGTTAGTTACTTGCCCCGGCGTCCGCAAAATAAACATTTTGACTTTGACTTTGACTTTAT